>JAPXFY010000027.1:42227326-42247326 GCA_030674185.1 Monoplex corrugatus | reverse complement strand
CTTGGTAGCCCCTCTCCTGGAAAAGGGCTACCATGTCTACACGGACAACTGGTACAGTAGTCTGCGGCTGTACCTCTACCTCCTGGAAAGGAACACCTTGGCCTGCGGCACCGTCCGGGAGAACCGGGGTATTCTAGAGGAGCTACGTGGAGTGAAGCTGGACCCCGGATCATCAGCTGCTCTTTGTGGTGACAACAAGATCGTCGCCACAAAGTACCACAGCACAAAAGTGGTGCACCTGCTGTCCTCTGTGCATGGCCACACTGAGGCACCCATTCCACACCGGGGACGACGGGGTGTCAACATGCGTCCGTCTGTTTCATCGAATTACAACAGGAATATGGGTGGAGTTGACAAACAAGATCAGCTGCTTCACCCATATGACTGCTCACGTAAGTCGATGAAATGGACAAAAAAACTGTTTTTCCATTTTCTGCAGGTTGCAGCCTGCAATGCATTCATCTTGCAAAAGTCAAGAGGTGATGACTCCTGTAACACTTTCCTAAGTTTTTTGGAGAGTGTCATCACCTCTTGGATTTGGCCAGATCAGGTGCCAGCTGTGGAAGAGGGAAAAACAGATGACGAGGTGAGGGTGGGTGCACACCACTTTTTATTTCCACTGCCACCGACACCAAACAAGTCTAACCCCACCAAGCCGTGTCGGGTCTGCACGAAGAAAATAAAAGTGCGGAAGGAATCCCGCTACTACTGCCCCTCCTGCCCATCCAAGCCTGGATTGTGCTTAGGCCAATGTTTCAAGGACTACCACACCAAGTTTGTGTATTGGCAGTAGGGTGTTCTGTGTTAGTTTTTTTTTTCCCCTCAGTTATATATATTTCATTTTCTTCTGCTTTTTTGTGCTTTTGTTTTTGTGTTCTTAGTTTTCCATTCTACAGTGCATTTTTTTTTCCTCACCTGTGTGTGTGTTCACCGTTTTGTGAACGCTGTGACAAGAATCAGTGCCATCAGTGAAAGAAGACCAAGTGGAGTATAGAATGAATCCCCTTGTGTGTTTCTTTGAACCACAATTTGGACAGACAAAAAAATGAACACCATCCCCCAAAGTTATGAAGTAACGAATGTAGACAACCTGAGGATTATGTCCAAGCGCAAGTGCTGGATTCCTATAGAACAGTATGGCAGTAATGTGAGTACAATATGTTCAGAAACACTAACACAGTTCCCACAGTGTTTTATGTGATAACAAATGGATACCAAGTGTGTGTGTATGTGGGGGGAGGGTCTTTCTTTTTGAACAGACAATTGTTTATTTTTTTCTTCAGACTTTTTTTTCCCATAGTTGTCATTTTGAACATTTACCAATATGTATAATATTATACTATAACAATTTGGACCATACTGTGTACTTACAGTGATGTTGAGTAAACACTAACAGAAGTTTTTGTCAGTGTTTTACAGGTTTTATGTGTTGTAACATGTGTATGTTTTTAGAAACTTTTATTTTCTGTAAAACCACCATCCGTTATATCCCTGGCCATCTTCCCAATGGCTAACAAAATTACACTATTGTTATATAGCATTATAACTTGGGGTAAAATGAAAGAGAAGCCATAAAATCTAAGTCATATGTCAACAAATGAATAAGCAGTGATTGCGGTACTGAACCTACCCCAAATAGTAAAATTATGCCCCTTTCCAGTAGAATTGGGGTACCCCCAGTAACATACAGATTGTTACACAGAGGGACATTTATTGACATCAGTTTGAATCCCAGGTGTTTGTAATATTGCTGAGCAAACACCAAAAGGTATTTTGCTTTGTTCAGTGGGCTTTTATGTGCTGAATTGTTCTAAAACTCTCAAATTGAAAACAAAACAAAAACTGATTTATCACATGTTTTAGTGTGAACCATCATCATTACCAACAAAATCAAATTAGAATGATGTGAAATTGTAAACAAGGGTATAAGGAAGAAGTCCACAAAAAATCTAACAAATAACTCAATAAGTGGATGAGTAATGTACATGTTAGTGAACATACTGCAAAAAGCATGATTATGCCCCTTTTTTCCTAAAAAATAGTACTCCCAATTATGAGCAGATTATGATCAAGAGCAACATTCCTTGGGATTTATATGACTGTCATGTGTTAGTGCTGATGTTGAATAAATAGTAAAACCACTTTTCCAATGTTCTGACTCATTTTGTGTGGCACAGTGTATTTGTGTATACTCGAAAGCTGTTATTTTTTGGTAATTTTTTGTAGTTATGTCAGTTTCTGCTATACTAATTATCAACATAATCAAGTTATTTTGACAGGACATTGTAGACCAATGCATAACAACAAAACATGCAAAAAATCTGAGAGATCTGTCAAGAAATAAATAAGCAGTAACCATTTTATTGAACCTACCCTAAAAAGCTAAATTTTACCCTGGCAAGCAGTTATTCGAAAGTGCTATTATACTGAGCAGTTAAGGGGTTAAGCTTGGAGTTATCTCCCGTGTTTGCTTCTGTTAACATTTGATTGATGTTTTGTATGCTGGCAGAACAACTTTTTAGCCGATATGAAAAAAAAAAAAAAAATGGCAAGAAATCATGGTCTCACACATGAAGAAATCATGTGACTGCTCAACCTTGATGACAACAATCCTGGCAATAATGAAAATAAAGTTTCTGAGGAAGAAAGTGATTCAGAAGAGGACGAAACATACATAATATAGTGATGGGTATGATAATTCATTGAATATTTTCATTGAATATGAAAAAAAAAACTACCAAAAATGCCATATAACTATTTATGCTACAAAAATAATATACAGATTTTGTTTTGATAGATTCAAATTTCTCATTCATTTTAGCATAAGTTTGTAAAATTTCTTATAATTCTATCAATAGTGAGAGATGCTATTTAACAAAACAAACAAAAGAATGACAAGTACCCATTCTCCCCAGAGTTTCTGGAGGGAACCTCAGGCCAGTGCAGCAATGGCCCTGAGGCAAGCCCCATCACATTAGTTATTAGTAGGGTGCCGTCTTACACTGTAACAGGACCTGTGCTAGCTTTAGAGCTGCGGTTATATTCTTAGCGAACTGGAATATGGCATGTATGTCATGCTGTCAGTGTTTGCTTTGTGCCATCTGATGTTGGGTTTTTCTTTCACTGATCAACTTCCAGGTATTGTCACTGATTCATACTTCCCTGAGCGGTTTAACCCTTTCCCATTTGCAGATTCTGCTCAGAAACTCTTCCTAATATTCGGAGATTTTCCATGGACAGCAAAGAAAACAAATGATGGAGGCAGACACAAGTAGATCACTCATAAGGAAGATTAGGAAAAGACAGGCAACATTTATAGGCCATTTTATGAGGAAGGGGGATTTGGTCACAACGGGAAGGCTGGAGGGAAAGAGAGCACCAGGTAGACCCAGGGAGAAAATGCTGGATGGACTTGCAGAGTGGCTGGGGACGAGGAGGGTGGGGGAGATGCTAGGGGCAACGAGAGAGAGAGACAGATGGAAGTCCATGATCGCCGGTGCTGCTCCTTCTGCCTCTTTAGCCTGATTCTCCATCCATGCACGTTAGTCATAGGCGCTGTGCTTCGCCTTTGTCATTTTCTGTGTTCGTCAGTAGACGGCATTGCTATCAGTGTTTGCTTTGTGCCATCTGATGTTGGGTTTTTCTTTCACTGATCAACTTCCAGGTATTGTCACTGATCTATACTTCCCTGAGCGGTTTAACCCTTTCCCATTTGCAGATTCTGCTCAGAAACTCTTCCTAGTATTCGGAGATTTTCCAAAGCGTGTGAATGAAAAGGTCAGACGCTGACCGATATCTTGTAAATGAGGTGATGTGTGGTACCAAACTCAGCATCATTCTTTCATTGGTTTATCCTGACTTTCGCAGGAAACTTCATTCATGAGGTGTGTGTAACCCCTAGTGCTTAGAGCATGATGGAAATTCCCCTCCAGGTCTAAGTAGCGGGCGGCGGGGGGTGTAAATAAAATGTGGGGTTTCCCGGTCGGCAGGCTGTGGCGGGATAAAATGGGAAAGGGTTAATGTAGCCCAGGACTTTTTGACTTGCTGTCGTCATTGCTTTTTCAATTTTCTTCACCATTCTGATATTTCTGGTGGTGAGTGTTCGAAAGCGGAGAACCTAATGCCACTGATTTGAAATTATTAGAATCAATGTGATTGTTCCTTAGCACATATTTCATTCTGTTGTGCTGCGTGCTGGTTTGCCTGTCATTTTTTTTTCCAGTTTTTAGATATTTCTGCTTTCAGTGAATGTGACTGCCCCATACAGGTGCGGCATATGAGACTCTGTCTCCACAACATATACCCATGTTTAGTACCTGTATGTGTGTGTGTGTGTATAAAATACAGAGGGTGACATTAAATGATCATACAGTGTGTGTTCCTTAAGGTACAGCTCATGGGTCAGAGACCTGCAGCCGGCACAATCCTGTCGCCCAGGTCGGTGATACCAGGCCATGCCATGGTCTTCCCCATCCTGCGATCCACACAGCCAGGCTCTGTGCCAGTTTCACAGAACATGGTCCTCAATCAGCACCTGCATTACCAACCTATCTGGAAAAGCTGAGCTGTTTGTCTGGAGGCAAGGGAAGATTTGGAAATAAAAAACCGAGGTACTGCTGAGGTACTGGCATGGAAAGTGAACGGTTGTACAGTGTTTGATTTAAAATTAAAACGAAGCGCTGGGATGGAGAGTGAGAGTATCTTTCTATGGTCAGCTTTGAATTATTGTTGTGTCTAAAGCAAATGAACAAACAAACAAAACCCTGAGGTGCTAGGGTGATGGTGTGTTGTTCCTTTGGGAAAACGATGCTCGGATGAGAGGGGTTAAAAAGAGAGAGAGAGAGAGCAAGGGTGTATGTGTGTCTGTCAGCATGTTTAGTGTCATCATCTGTTTGTTGCTGTTGTGAGACAGGTTGTACAAGACTACTTAGACACAATTGTGCTTTGCATGTTGAACCTCAGGTGTGTGTAGAACATTACTTTGTATTGTATTAAATTTTTTAAAAAGATTATTTTTGTGCAAGGCAAAGTAATACATTTTCAAAATACAGTGATTAACAGTTTGACTCCCCACCGTATCTACCAGCATTCTGCATTGTCAGTCATGACAGCCAAGCAAAAACTTAACCCATTCACTCCCTCACCCTATCCGCCAGCTTCCTGCAAAAACTTCTTAGCAGTTTATGGACAGGCTGCGGAAGAGAAAGGGTGAATCTATTTGATAACAACAGTGAAGATGGTAGATGTAGCACATCACATTTTGAGCTGATGTTTCATTTTGAAACATTTTGGTGGCTGTGAAAAATTTTACATGTGCTGTGAAAACTGCTTTTATCTCTCCTGCTTTTCTAAAGGGCTTGACTGGTGGACATATGGTTCACCTGTTTTCACTATCATGTGAGAGTTGACATGCCTCCCTGCTTATGTTTGTTTTTAAATGCTTCGTTCACTTTCTTCTTTTCCTTTGTTTCCGTGTTTGTACTTTTTGTTTCTGTGTTTGTTATTTTTCTTTTTTTTTTCTTTATAATTTATGTTCTTTTAAAAAGTTTTTAGATGATGTTGCTATTTTGTTGTTGTTGTTAGTATTGTTACAATTTCTCAAAAACGTTATCATTCCTAGTGTCTTTGTTGTTAAAAGTTGACATGCATTTACTTAAGTGTGTTTGCATTTGCCTCTCATTGCCTCTCATTCCTGGATCACATTCTGGTACAACCAGTCAATGCCCTTCTGGTCTGACAAGCCTCTATTACCCTTCCTTTATTCCAGTCGGTCATGCCCTTCTGTGCGCACTCAGGTTTTCACTCTGTCTTTGACTGTCTGTGTTGTTTCTGCTTTTCTGATTTCTGTTTGAGCTTTTGAATTTTATTACCGCAACCTTAGCGGTAAACAGGACATCGCCTTTGACCAAGATGACTCCATCCCCTTGGCTTTCCTTCCAGAACACAGCACAAAAACCAACTTCCAGAAGAGCCATCACCTGGACTTATTTTGTGTGCATAGTGAACATTGTAACAAGTTATGGGGGAATGCTGTACTGTTACAAATGGTTCTGGAAATCAGCTGGAAAAAATACACCTTGCAGCTGTTCTTTTCTTCTCATTGAGTGAGAACCATGAAAAAGACATCACCACTGCAATGCTATCATGACGATGGATCTTCCAAGTGATCTACCAAGCTTACCGAATGCCCAAGAAAGATACGAGCGTATTGAACCCCTAGAGCACGAAATTCAGCCTTTGGCTACATCTGAGGCCTTCAGTCATTCTCCCCCTTTGTAGAACATCTTAGTAGCAGCTTAATGGCACTCGGAAAACCTTTCTATAAATCACCAATTTAGGGGATGCTTATTGGCACTCGGAAAACCCTTCTATAAATCACCAATTTAGGGGATGCTTATTGGCACTCGGAAAACCCTTTTATAAGTCACCAAGTCAGGGGATGCTTATTGGTACTAGGAAAACCCTTTTATAAGTCACCAAGTCAGGGGATGCTTATTGGTTCTCGGAAAACCCTTATATAAGTCACCAATTCAAGGGATGCTTACTGGCACTCGGAAAACCCTTTTATAAGTCACCAATTCAAGGGATGCTTATTGGTACTCGGAAAACCCTTCTATAAGTCACCAATTCAAGGGATGCTTATTGGTTCTCGGAAAACCCTTTTATAAATCACCAATTCAGGGGATGCTTATTGGTACTCGGAAAACCCTTTTATAAATCACCAATTCAGGGGATGCGTATTGGCACTCAGAAAAACCTTTTATAAGTCACCAATTCAGAGAACTCCACTTTACTTGGCCATGGAATCTCATTTGTAGCTGCAAACTTTACAATCTCTGTCCCTGGGCCCTCAATTTGCACTGCCCTGCCTCCATCTTTGAATTCCCCTATGTCAAAAAGGGTGATACACATGAGGTTAAAATAGGGATTTTTTCCTCGAATCCTGTTCAGCCTTATGACTGTTTTTACAGCAGCTCCCACCCTACCATTGCCTCTCATATTATGCTGGTGCTCACAAGGGGTCTTTTTTAACAAGCCACTGAATGAAGCGAAAAGTTGAATAGAGTCTTGTCAGGCAGGAAGGGCATTGATTGGCTGTACCAGAATGACAAGGGACATTACTCTTACTGACCTGGCCAAGACGGAGAATGGAGCTAGCTAAGATGGCACTTGTTGACTCTTTGACTCCTGCACCCTGCTCACCAACTGCAGAAACTTAACCCTTTGACTCACACACCCTATCCACCAGCTTCCTGCAGGATGAGGGAGTCAAAGGGTTAAGTTTTTGCTTTGTTAGCATGATTGACAATGCAGGATGCTGGTGGATAGGGTGCGGGGTTGAAGGGTTAAAAATGTAAGTGTACATAATTGACCAGAGATTTGAGAAAAAAATCCCCCATTCTTATAATTTTTCAAAATTTTGTATGTTATGGTTCATCTGTTTTTGTCATAGGAAATCTCTCTCCCTCCTCTTCCCTCTCTTGTTTTTAATGCTTGCTAGCTTTTTTCCTTTATAGCTGTATTTATAAATTGCAGTTTTCTGTTGTTAGTGTTATTTACAGTTCACTTTTATTTTCATTTGTTTAGTTTTTAATTAATATATTTTTACTGTTATGTATTTTTATGCTTTATGTTACATGTGTATCAAGGACTAGGTTTAGGGCAAGTCTAGTGGGATGTAGACCTGCTGTCCTCAAATAAAAAAGCATTTAAATTGAATTGAATTGTTCCAGATGTTGAAACAAGTGTTGTCATGAATGTCAGATTCTTACAGATGAGAACTGTTCACCAAGATGTTTTGCTCTAAGTGACGCTTGAAACACTTGCCTGAAAGGATTTTTACCCTTTTTTTATTCTAGCTATGCTGGTCCTGCTGTCTGCCTTAGACCAGCTGTTTGCAGCAGTACTGTAAATTTCATTCAGTGTTTGCTTAGAATATGAAATATTATTTATTGGTACATATTTTCTGTGTAATCTATTGTGTAAATACTGTGTACTTACAACCATTTATGTACAGCTGCACTGCTCTGCTTTCCCAAGACATCTCAGGCACTGCTAGTTTCAGTTTCAGTTTCTCAAGATGACGTCTCCGTGCTCGGAATGAATTCCATATGCACTAACGTCACAGGTGCCATGTAATGGAGAATATCCAGAATGATCATGGCACAAGCCTTTTAAACCCATGAGCTGACCAGGTCCTGAGGTCCTGCCTAGATAGTTCCATAACCTTGGGGTCGTAGGGGAGTGAGGCGGTGGAGACCTCAGCTTTTCCTGGGACCAGCACCACGAGGATGGCGCCCATCCATTTCTCCCTCGCTTCAAATTCATATATTCTTTCTTTTTTTTTTTAACCAAAACTTCATAAAGACAAGAAGGCTAATTGGTCTTCAAGGGGTGGGACCTTGGTAATGAATCTATCTCTTCAATGTTTTATATCAAGGCAGCCGAGCAATGCCCTGCTCTTTATGATTTTCAACTGCCGTGGGATCTTTAACGTGCGCAGCCAGAAGGCACATGGGTCCGACTTGTTTTTAGTCCCATTCTGAAGGACTAGACGTTCAGTTCGATTTTCCAGTCAAATTGAGGAGAAAAGTTGAGGCCTCTACGGGGAGCGAACCATGGAACCTGGAGTTAAGTTATTGGCAGGCAGATGTCTGAATCATTTTGCCACTCTTCTCCCTTAACTAGCACTGCCTGGATGAAAGCAAGAACTTGTCTACATAAGTACAAACTCAAACCTGGAAAGAAAAACCCTCAAGGACCATTGTTATTTCAGACTGCACTATTTCTTTCAGCCATCGAAAGTTGATTATTGGACATAGGCCTTCCCCAGCTGCTTCCATTCACTTCATTTCAGCGCTTTTCCTCTCCTGTTCATCTCTCCATCTAGTTTCTGTCTTCCTCTTTTGAGAGTGCCGTCTCTTGGTATCCAGAACGTGATTTTTGTTGTCCAGTGATTGTCCATTCTCCAGGTGGGATGTCCTGCCCAGTTCCATTTCAGTTTCTTGATGGTTTCCAGGATGTCTCATACTTTTGTTCTTTCTCTGATCCACTGAGCTGTTTTGTGATCTTTCCAGGTGATATCAAGCATGATTCTTTCATGTGCTCGATGCATGGTTCTACACCTACCTACGATGCAGACTGCACTATAACCTTGAGTAAATCTGCAAGGAATTTTGGTGTGTTTCTTGATGCGTTCCTGTGCATAGAAGCTCTGTAAGCAACACAAATTACAATGATTATGATTGAATTCAATTTATGACTTGCAGTGAATTTGAGACAATAGAAGTGTGGTGGAATGAATATAGAGAGCCAGACTGAACGGTATGAGGGTAGAGCTTTAGCAATGTGGAAAGTTGACACAACATTCACACAAAATCCCTCAAAGTGAGACCAAAAGGCAAGACATCTGGGAGACTTCACTGTGTACTCTTAGATTTTTCATTACATTTTGATCCCAAAGTGTTTTTGGTGCTGGAAAAGGTAAAAAAAACAACCCCCAAACAAAAACAAACAAACCCTCCAAACCCTCCAGTAAATTCTCACTACTAATCGGGTGATCTTTGTACTGATAGAAATGATAAAACAGTCATGAATATGTTGCTTTCGTATCAAGGTTTAGTGGAGAGACAGAGAGGAACGTTTCCAATGGTGTTGAATACATAAATTGTACTGCTAATGTATATTGTGTGTTTTTGGTATATAGGGCATTTGGTACAAATACACACCAGGATCAGGTGTGTGTCTGTGTGTGTGTGTGGAACACCCACCCAAAGGTCAACCTATGGGTTTGAGACAAGATTGAAAAATCATTGAGCAAAAGAAAGGCCTGTGTGTGTAGCCTCTGGTCAAACCCAGCTGCTGATGGTTATCTGTTGAGTGTTGAAGGAGAAGCCTTAGTCAACAGTAGGAGTAGCCACTTAGTCAAAAAGCTGAACAAGGAAGAGCGAGGTGTGTATGTACCACCTCCTTTTCCATTGACCTCACAAACATGGGACAGCCATAAACCCACAGCACAACGGAATGATCCAGTTTCGGTTGAAGAGGTAGAGGATCAGTTAACTCTAGGACTCCTTCACCAATATCCCAGCTGCAAAAAATTAACCCTTTGACTCCCTCAGCCTATCCACCAGCTTCCAGCAGCAGGAAGCTGATGGGTAGGGTGAGGGAGCCAAAGGGTTAATTTTTTGCTTTGCTACGTGGTTGACAATGCAGGATTCTGTGGACAGGGTGCGGGAGTCATGATCTAGTTGTAGGGAGTGAGGTGGTAGATACATTAACTTTCTACAAAATGATGTTAAGAGACTAGTGTCCCTCTCCTCTTCCCTTGCACCTTTTATCTTCTCTAACACCAGAAAGGATCAGGTATCTACAGACAGCTACATGGACTGGAAGCTGCTCACAGACTGTTCTTCTTCAGTCAGTCTCAAACCCGTGCAATCAGATTGGAAGGCAAGAACTGAAACTTTACACCCTATCATTTTTGTTGAAAGGGACATGTTTATAGGAAATAATATGTATTAATAGCAAATGTCAAAATGTCAGCATTTCTGTTAAAAATGGGCTGGACTGTGGGTGTTACATTGTTGCTACACCAGAGTGTGTTGTCTGACAGTCAAAGATACTGCGATGATATTTTGAACAAATGATTAAAACTTGTGTAAAGGCAGCATGCTTTGATGTAAATGTTGTATATTGTCATAATCTTTGTTTAGGACTGGAAATGGTATCCCATCAGCGCACTGGATGGAAGATCGCTTCGTTTCCGTGTCACTGCATTTGATTCATAGAATTTGTGTGAAATGTACCTAATATTGTCTGTTGATGCATATGTGACCTCCCAGCAGGAAATCAGTCTTAACTAGCATTTTGGGTATTTTGAGATATACATATAACTGGAAAGTGAACATTCTGCTGATTATTTTGGTACTTGAATAATGCTTGTACTCAAAAATATGTTGCCGCTATGTATGTTTAAAATCATTAAGTTGTATGATGGCCATTTTGAGAAAACGGCCTGTAAAGTTTTTATGTATCATCTACACATTTTAAAAATTTCTTTATTTGGTGGCTTTGATCCGGTTTGTTTCTAACTTTAGCTGTCATTATCCGAAAGGTGCACCAAAGAGCTTTCTGTCAGTATATTACATGTTGGGGGTCTGTACAGGTTACAGTTCGCAATAAGAGAGAAAAAGAGGTACTTTTGGTAAGAAATTGCGTTTTTTTCTGCTACGATCAGTGCATTAAAATAGCATTTTAAATTGATTAATGATATTTTTTCAAGAAAAATATTTCTGTGGGGGATAGATTATTGTCCACAGAAATCAATTTTGAGAAAAAGTCAAAACACCCCAGATAGACTTCAGTCACCTTTTCAGCTCCTAGTGCTGTTCGACTGACTGCGAGTTAAGACTGAATTGGTGGTGGGAGGTCATGTATGTGTCGTAGGTTTTCTGTCGTTGTTGTTAGTTTATCTTGATAAGCCACTTTGATAACTGTTTCATTACATATGCTTTCCTGTGACATGATTTTTGTTTGAAGATTGATTCATTAATGCCAACATTAAAGAAAATATGTACATACTTTTATTTCGTGCTTGTTTTGAAATATCTATATAGATAGATAGTATATGTACATGTATATAGATGTGTGTGTAGTGTATGACATGTTGTCACAAATGTGGACATGAGATGCATACAAGGGAACTAAAGTGTCAGAAAGGGTTGAGGGTCTGTCTGCCTGTCCCCTATGGGGATGCTGGGGCTCTTTCGTTATAAATAATATCCCCACCTTCTGGAAAGTCCGTGCTAGAAAATTCCTCTTTTCTGTCACTCTGTTTGTTTCTGCCTTCCTCCTTTGCTTTCTGTCACCTCTGCCTGTCATGCTCTGCCTTGCTGTTCCATTCACCTGTATATATTCTGTAAAGCCTTACATACTTTCTCATAGGATTGATAAATGAGTGGGCCTGCATGTGTTAACTGCATGTTTGGCTCTAAGGAAATGAGCTGTGCAGGAGCAATGTTAGGTAATTTAGATCATTTTTTTGTGTATGCTTATGTCCTTATGTTCACATTTGTATTCAGGTTTGTTTTTTGAATCCTCAGGTGATAAATTAGACAGAATGGTCAGTGCCCAGGGCATATCTTTAGATTGTGTATGTTCATGCGTTGATGTATATACTTAATTTTTTTTTCCCAACCGGATGTTGTTTATATTTTGAAATGGTTGTAACCCAAATGTGGATCTGGGTAGTTGGCTGGGCATTAAACAGTAATGATAAAAGAATAAAAAGATGGTCTGCCCGGATAAACACAACATTTTAGTTGCAAGTTGTTTTTTTTTTTTAGGTTTTCTTCATGTGTACGATAAGTTTCACTGTGAAATTCACTCTCAAGAAAGCAATAAATATCAAATAAATTACAGAGATACTCCTCGGTCCTGCAGTGTTTCTTGAGATTACTGATTACTTGAAACTGCATGTTTTCAAACACCCCCATGGGGATGCCAGGACCTCTTTCAGTATAAATAATATCCCCATCTTCTGGAAATTCTGTGCTGTCAATTTCCTCTTTTCTGTCACTCTGTTTGCTTCTGCCCCTTTCCTTTGCTTTCTGTCATTTCTTCCTATCATTTTCTGCCTTGCTGGTCCATCCGCCTGTCTTAAATACCTTCTTTTGAAATTGACAATTGGTACATGTATTAAGTGCATTTTTGGCTCTAGGGAAAAGAGATATGCAGAAGCAATTTTAGGTAATTTAGGCCTGTTTTTATATATGTTTTATTGTTCTAAGTTATGTTTAAATAATGATAATAATAATAATAATAATTCTTGTGCAGTGCTGTTCTCCAAACTTATTTAGTCTCTTTTTGTTTTACATATTTTACAAGACATAAAATGTAATACATGCAGAAACATATCACATATACACATGTATGCAAACATCGCGCGCGCGCACACACACACACACACACACACACACACACACACACACACACACACACAAATTCACACTCTCAAATTAAGAAACAGCAGTTGTTTATTGATTCAGAGAGTGTTGAGAGAGAAAAAAAAGCTACACATAAACTCCAACCCTTCACAGCAAAGAAACATGTACAGATCAAATAAAACCACTGTCAACAAATTTTAGCATGCTGTTATTGGAAGAGATAAACTTTACCCAAATTGTATATAAACAGTTATATATACAGTTAGCAACACCATAGAACATTTAATTCAACACATATTGTGTGGGAGACGGGTAAAGAAGAGGAGGTACGTGTTTATCATATCATATTACCATAGGAAACTACAGCTTTCAGACTTTTGTAGTTTGCTAACTTCGTTAATGATTTGTTTTGGTTTAATTCGATAGACCCTGTTTACCTGTGTGAATGACCACGTTAATGATTTGTTTTGGTTTAATTCGATAGACCCTGTTTACCTGTGTGAATGACCACGTTAATGACTTGTTTTGGTTTAATTCGATAGACCCTGTTTACCTGTGTGAATGACCACGTTAATGACTTGTTTTGGTTTAATTCGTTAGACCCTGTTTACCTGTGTGAATGACCACGTTAATGACTTGTTTTGGTTTAATTCGTTAGACCCTGTTTACCTGTGTGAATGACCACGTTAATGACTTGTTTTGGTTTAATTCGTTAGACCCTGTTAACCTGTGTGAATGACCACGTTAATGACTTGTTTTGGTTTAATTCGTTAGACCCTGTTAACCTGTGTGAATGACCACGTTAATGACTTGTTTTGATTTAATTCAATAGACCCCGTTTACCTGTGTGAATGACCACGTTAATGACTTGTTTTGATTTAATTCGATAGACCTGTTTACCTGTGTGAATTTTCGATAGACCCTGTTTACCTGTGTGAATGACCACGTTAATGACTTGTTTTGGTTTAATTCGTTAGACCCTGTTACCTGTGTGAATGACCACGTTAATGACTTGTTTTGGTTTAATTCGATAGACCCTGTTAACCTGTGTGAATGACCACGTTAATGACTTGTTTTGGTTTAATTCGTTAGACCCTGTTACCTGTGTGAATGACCACGTTAATGACTTGTTTTGGTTTAATTCGTTAGACCCTGTTAACCTGTGTGAATGACCACGTTAATGACTTGTTTTGATTTAATTCAATAGACCCCGTTTACCTGTGTGAATGACCACGTTAATGACTTGTTTTGATTTAATTCGATAGACCCTGTTTACCTGTGTGAATTTTCGATAGACCCTGTTTACCTGTGTGAATGACCACGTTAATGACTTGTTTTGGTTTAATTCGTTAGACCCTGTTACCTGTGTGAATGACCACGTTAATGACTTGTTTTGGTTTAATTCAATAGACCCTGTTAACCTGTGTGAATGACCAATTTATTAAAAGACAAGCCACCAAAACAAAGCTAAAAAATCTTGACAATTTCTATTGTTGTCAAAAACTCAGGTGAATGCACAGTTATATCACAGCTAGTAGGCCTACCACCTCAAAACATACACAATGCCTTGTTAAAAAAAAAGCCACCTGGAAAAGAAAATTAAGTACACAACGCATTCATGCACATAATCAATGGATGGATATGCCTCTGGCGTTGATCATTCCACCCAATTCATTACCAGAGGGTGTAAAAAAAAAGTCCCTAAATGCAAAAGTAAATATAACTAAGGACACTTAAACATATGTAAAAAACTGGTCTAAATCACCTAAAATTGCTCATGCACAAAGCAGATACATATGCCGTGAAGTAATAATATGAAGTATGATAAAGTTGATTTTACGTTTGTATTTGATAAGACAGTGACAAGCTTCAAATGTTGAAAAACATGTTAAAGGTGACAGATTATTAAGTATTCCTTTAATTGTTGAGCACACCCAGTTGAAGCCATATCAAAAGATCACAAGATGTGGAACATGGTTATGTACATAGAATACTTTTTTTTTTTTTTACTTATTCAATGGTTGTGTTATATACATCATTCCTTTACTAGCACTTCAAAATCAGTAAGTTATCAACTTGTGGCATAGTTTTGTCAAGTAAGAAAATTACACAAGACATGATGAGAGAAAAAAAAAGGAAGCTGACCTTTACATAGAGATTCTGTATAAAAATGGTAGCCTTGTTCTGTCTCATCAATGGAGTGAGGAGTGTCACACTGCTTTAGTTGAAAACCTAATAAGATGGCATACATTTTTTTAGGACTGAAAACTTTGCCTCATTGCACACAGAATCAAAAACTCAAAAGCTCTTACCTGATGCTCCGCAAAGCTTCAGAGAAAACTGATCAAGTGAGGCTGAGCTCAGCACTATTTTTTCTCTTTATGCTGTTTTTATTTCCTCCTTTACTTTTGAATTGGGCAGGAAAAAGGTTTTCCAGCTTAGAGCTGTGAAAGCCTCATGTGTTGAGGCATTTCATCCCTTTTGACTAAAAGGCAACATAGTCAGAATTATTAACAGCAGGATGAATTTATACAGTGATACAACTGATCTTCCCAGCTGGTGATTATAATAAAAAAAATGTTTTAAAAAGCTGGACAAAAAATGTGCATTGAAACCAGTTCATCATGAAATGTAAAAACTTGGTGGTTTTTTTTTGATGAAACTGATTTTCTGTTCTTATTCCTTCAAAGAAAATGTGAGAAACTGTGGTATCAGAGACCTAATTATGGTACGTATGACTTATCCACTATTGACACATCCAGCATGGAAGGAAGACGTCAGGGGTGTTCAGGAGATGAGAAATTAAATGGGATGATTTTACTGACTACTTCAGGCACAACATACGAACAGGATAACTTCTGACTACACACAAAACACAGCATTGTTGACAAAATTCACAAATGCATGTAAATTAAAAGAAGTGTGATTCCCACAAAATCGCTTGACAAGTACATAATGAGCAAATGCCTGATAAATACCCTGTAGACAGTATGGGGAAAAAATCCATCTGATAGCACCATTTTGTATATATTGTTATCCTTGTGTACGATTACATAGCCACGTTCTACCCTCTCAGCCCCAAAGATTGGCCTTAGTGTCTGACAGCTGAATGATTTTCAAGGAAAAGGACTTTGACAGTACTGTAACTTGAGCAATATTGCTAAAACAGATCATGTTGGTACCACAACTACCAAGATATTTGATTGTTGAGGTAGCCTAGCTTACACAAGATTTCTATAGAGAATTTTATTTGCCACAGTATTCCGTGATTTCTGAAGCGCAGTAATTGCAAAATTGCCTTGCTGCAAAATCAGGAAGATTTTGTGTCGTTTGTCAGTGACTTGTAATATACTGTGCGCCGTAATTCTTTGCCCTTATACTTCCTCACCCTATCCACCAGCATCCTGCATCATCATCAGTGATAGCAAAGCAAAAACTTAACCCTTTGACTCCCTCACCCTATCCACCAGCAGGAAGCTGTTGGATAGGGTGAGGTAGTCAAAGGGTTAAAGTTTTTGAAACTATTGGATAGGGCATAGGAATCAATAAGGGTTAGGTACTCTGTGAATGCAATGGTACGATTACAGCATGACTGCCATGACTATGGCAAAGATACTGATATATTACGCTGTACAATTACAGCATGGCTGCCAAGACTATGGCAAAGATACTGATTTATTACGCTGTACAATTACAGCGTGACTGCCAAGTCTATGGCAAAGATACTGATTTATTACGCTGTACAATTACAGCATGACTGCCAAGACTATGGCAAAGATACTGATTTATTACGCTGTACAATTACAGCATGGCTGCCAAGTCTATGGCAAAGATACTGATTTATTACGCTGTACAATTACAGCGTGACTGCCAAGACTGGCAAAGATACTGATTTATTACGCTGTACAATTACAGCATGGCTGCCAAGACTATGGCAAAGATAGTGATTTATTACGCTGTACAATTACAGCGTGACTGCCAAGTCTATGGCAAAGATACTGATTTATTACGCTGTACAATTACAGCGTGACTGCCAAGACTGTGGCAAAGATACTGATTTATTACGATGTAAATATACACATTATTTTAAAAAAATGTTACTAGGGGAAAACATCTGATTTAATAAGACTTTTGATTAAATGATATACAGCAAGCCTGCTGTAGCATGGAATACTGTAGGAGATCGGAAGTAGACAATACTCAGTGTTTGCAACAGTTGCAGCGTGTAGCTCCTCATTTGAAGTACTCACCACAGAATGACATGTTCATATCCCAAAGCCCACCCCCTGCAAGTTTCTCCCCCAAAATATTAACAAAAGCAAAAGCTCAAAAGCAAAAATACTCCATCCACTTTGTTAAACACAACCATGTTACAGTACCTGTGACAGAAAACATAAAACAACTCTCATACATTAACACAAAATAACTAGCATTACTCTGTAAAGAAATGAACCAGTTAATGAAACAAGCAAAAACAATAACAACAACAAACACAAACAGAAAACACAACAATATGTGATTAACATGTCTGGCTCAATAAGAGTTCCATTATTATATTCAAAGAGTATGGCCATTTTCAAGTAGAGTCAACAGTATGTTTTCAACAATGACACTGCATCACAAACTTTCCAACCGAAGCAAAACTTGTCAACAAGATGGTTTGAACAAGAACGTTTTTTTTTTAGTGTACCGGTAGCACCTTTTCTTTTTTTTCTGATAACTGTGTGCACTAAGAAAACAAGCAGCAGCATATGTACAGTCAGGTCATGTAAACTGTAAGTAAAATCATTAAGCAAATACAATTTCATTCAAAAGAGCAAACATGACAGTTTCAAAATTTATTTTCTAATTACAAAAAATACTAGAATGGAACAATCAAGAAGAGGAAGCAGTCACAGCACCATCAGTTGACAGCTTACACACACACGTCGATTTATGACCTAATACACCAAATGTAGCACTACTTTCCATCATGTTTATGTCAGTTGTTTCTGCGATATAGATATCAAGATCAAAATGAAATGGTCTTCTGTCGGTCTGTTACCCAATAAGTATGGACTCTTCAAACCAGTCCTGTTGCTGTTTAACAGAAACATAACTGTCAGCTACTAAAGATCCAATTATATTAACATGTGAAAAATAAAAAAAAGCTTTTTTTTTTCAAGAAACATACGGGTCTTTAAAATGCCATGTAAAACATTAGTACCCCCAGGTATTCATTTCAACAAATTTGACATCGCTATTTCAAACTTCATTAAGCGAAATATGAAATAACAACAGATTACACAAAGTAGTAAAGCATGATCCATCTGATCCGTATGTACCAAAACGGAATGAAAACAAAATAATGACAGTTTCATTAAATTAACATTGCAAACAAAACGATGTAATAGATTTTATTTTTAAAGAAACAATTTAACATTCCATTTTTTTTTCAGGTGCATGTTCAAACCCAGGATTTTCCAAACGGAAGTCCGACGTCTACCCACTTGACTACTGTGCTTGTCATCTCTTCATGAAACATGCATAGAATAATTCTCCATTTTATATTTGAACTGTACACAGAACTGCAAACAAATAATTCAAATCGGCCTGCACTATGTTTTAATTGGGACTATGGTTTGAGGTCTGTGTACAACTGCAAGTCAAACAACGTCACTGCAAAGTCTCAGCTGGTTATTTCATTTCAATCTTATTTAATCAAGGTCCTGGGTTAGTCAGTATGAACATAAATGACCAGATCGTTAAAGATGACACAATGTCAAAATCACAGTGACCCCAACACGCTTAAATCTATTTTCAGATGTCTGACTCCCACCCTCCCTTGAAAATGGTTTTTGATCCGATGAAAAACCATAGGCACATACAAAGTAACTTCTGACCTGGTAAGTATGAAAGATGTCAAAAGTACATGATTCGATGACTGAAAATACTACGTGTAATTATAAAGACTTTATAGGCCTAGTTTTTAAAGTTATTTTTAAATACAAATGTAAAGTGTAGGAAAAAGACAGTACACATGAAAAAATGAAACCAAGAAACCAAAACAAAAGAAATGCACAAAGGGCATTTACAGACCAACATAAAAATTAGTCAAATTGAAAAAGTGATATGAATACACATGTAACTTACTTTTCTTGCAAACATACTTACAGGGAAAAAAAATGCAGCAGATCTTTCAAGGACATAATTCATAAACCACTCACTGATTTGGCTGAAAAGACACAAATACTGTAAGGTAGGCTGATGCTGTGTAAGAACTGCATGGCAAGATACAGCAGTAAATCACTAGGGGTCCATCACCTCTTCACCCTTTTGCATATTCATTCAAACTGCACAGCTCTGGTAAACATTAATAGCTGCTTTTAAGTCTGCATATAACAAACGGCCTCACTTTTCAACTGCTTTTATGTCTGCATATAACAAACGGCCTCACTTTTCAACTGCTTTTATGTCTGCATATAACAAAATGCCTCACTTCTTCAACTCCTCCACCTCGACCCCCCACCCCCCTCTGCAAATGCTGTGAATACAAATAAAATGTCTGTGTGACCTGCACTCACAAAATGACTAATACTAATAAGTTGCACATTATGACAGTGCTCTCAGTTTCACTTCCCAGAATCACAGAACTACAGAATGCAACTCTAGCTGATGCAACAACGCATAAGTCAATTAAGTTATTTTCTTCGTCCCTTTTCTCATGGTACATAGTACAGGTGTCTGAATACTGCCAATCATTAAGGTGGATTGTGTACAAACTGAGATGTTGATAACCCAGAAACTACGTGTACACCTCAGAAGCTAACAAAATCCAGTGAATGATGACCCAGCAACTTAGCGCTTAGATTTGATTTTATCAAGATTTTGCGCTATATAAAATATTGTATAATATTATTATTATTAATGTATGCATCTAAAAAAATAACAAAAAAAAGTTATTTCCATGAATTTTCTGCAAATTGAGTACAGATGATTCAGCAACTCAACTGTATGTATCTCTGAAACTAACAAAAGTCAATCATTTCTATTTTTTCCCCTCCACATTTCAGC
>JAPXFY010000027.1:42212326-42214826 GCA_030674185.1 Monoplex corrugatus | reverse complement strand
AGCCTGTGTACAAAAGATACTGTTGGGTGGGAACTGATCTGATAAGACGCACAACGAGCACAGTACAGTGAAAAACCATCAAAAACTACAGAAAAACATCTCTCCTTGTTTCCCAAAGCCTTTGCAATGCAAAATGAAGACAAGCAGAGGAAGAAAATCTGTCATGCTCGTTCTCTCTCTCTCTCTCTCTCGAGCATTGAGTCAGATTGGATCCCATTCCAGAATGGCCGGTTTTGCATTGATCTAGGAAACCAAAGGAATCTGTTATGAATAAACATGAGACGATGCTGAGAGGAATTGGCAGGGAAAACATGTGAATACGAACAACAGCCCCACCCACAAATCTCTTTCACGACTCCAACTTGTCTTAGTGGATAAGAAAAAGGCATCAGACCTTGTAAACAGAATCAATCTGTGGGAAGTCTTTACAGTCACAACAGCAGTAACAGTATCATCTTGTCTTTATCGATCAGGAAAAGGCATTCGATCATGTAGACAGGATAAAATTTGAAGTCTTAAAAGTCAGAGGAATTCAGGACCAGCTCCTCGACGACATAAAGCAATTTGCAAATAGTGACAATGTTGTATGGCTTCAAAGCAGATTTTTCAATTGGTTCCAAGAAACATCTGGGATGCGACAAGGACGTGCCCTTTTACTGCTCCTTTTCATGATCTAGAGCTCTTCTCCCCTCCCTCCCTGTTAGTTTAATTTTTTTTAGGATCATCGCACTCACGGAGTTTACCTTTGTGCTCACTTTTTTCCCCGTCCCATTTTCTACGCCACCTTAATGGCCACAGAAGCTGGCAGTTTTCACCATGCGATGATGATGATGATGATGTTAATGATGATGATAATCATGATGCTACGGAGTTCCATCTAGGATGAGACTTCGTGACAGGGCTGTGAAACTCTACGCTTACTATCATAACAATATGTCCTGGCGTCAACCAGGCCTGAGAGATATCTCATCCCCTTCCGAAGGACTAGACGTTAAATTCGATTTTTCCATCAAACTGAGGAGAAAAATCAAAGCCTAAATAGGAAACAAACTCTGGGAACGGCAAGCTTAGTTATTGGCAGGCGAACGTCTGAACCATTCTGCCACATTTCTCGTCAGTAGGGTGGGTGGGAATGAACATTGTATTGAGCATCTGTATGGAAGCCAGCTGACACGATAGAGAGGAAAGAAAATGGCTAGGCTGATCTAAGTCCCACCCCCCATTCCCCCACCCCCCATTTCCCCCACTTCCTCCAATCGCCGTTTCTTCTTCTCAGATGTCACGTTCTCAAATGGAGTCATTCCGATTGATCATAGCGCCAGTTACGGAGCTTTCTATCATGAATAAACATGAGATGATCGTCTCAAAGAAAAAAAGAGTTTTCTTGCTGTGGAATGGACGCTTGACCTTATTGATACTGACGTTATTGGCATATATAACACCGTTTTCCCCGCTTACTGATTCTGTTCATGTGTGTGCAGCAGATATTTATCAAAAGAGTTGTTTGATCGTCATGTGTGGGTGTGTGTTGCTTCAGTGTGTAGCACGCACGCGCGTGTGTTTGTGTGACACGTGCATACGTGCGTGTGTGAGCGCGTTTCCTGATTATTATCATGCTTTATGGCAAACATCCAACATGCACGACTTGACAAAGGGCCTGGGCTCGAAACGTCGTGTTTTATACTCCCAAGGATCTTTACAAACAAGGTATTTTTTAATATTTTTCATTATTATTATTTTAGTGTTCCAGATTTCTGAGATGCGTATATGCATGTTGTTTTGCCCACACTATGCAGGCGTTATATTACTGCATAGTTCGCGTACCCTGTCTTAGGTGGGAATGCATGTTGGGTGTTTGCCATAAAGCCATCAGACGCAAATATAATTTACAGGGTCTTTAACTTTTATGCTTGGTGTTCAGTGTTGTATACACCTGTGACTCAGAATGCTGAAAGATGACGGCAGAAAGCGACTTGACCAAACCAAACCATCAACCTTCCACACACAGAACCACCAAAGAATCGTGTGAGTCTTCTGGCTCTACACCATGTGAAGCCAACAAGTGCTTGTTGGCCAGTATAACCAACACAGTGTGGGCACCACCATCATGAACAGACGATGGCGATGGATTGGACACGTCATCAGAGAAGAGCAGGACAACGTCACCAGGACTGTGCCCTTCACTGGACACCAGAAGGAAGATGCCAGAGAGGGATACACTAGAACACCTGGTGATGAATGATAGAAAGAAACCCTAAGATCCTGAAACACAATCAGTCTGTCATATTTATGTGTCCTTTCATTACAATGCATATCACCATGTGGAACATGGACTGCTCTCCACGTTGAGAGTGTTGTTGCTGCAGTGCAGTGCTGTCAAATTAAAAAAAAAATTTTTTGACCCAAACTTCAGAAAGGCAAGAGGGCATATTGGCCTTCAAGAGGAGGGACCTCGGAAATCAACCTGTCTCTCCAATGTTTTATACCAGGGCAGTTGGTG
>JAPXFY010000027.1:42184826-42189826 GCA_030674185.1 Monoplex corrugatus | reverse complement strand
AGACAGAGACAGAGACAGAGAGAGAGACAGAGACAGAGACAGGAAGAGAGAGAGACAGAGACAGAGACAGAGAGACAGACAGAGACAGAGACAGAGAGAGAGACAGAGACAGAGACAGAGAGAGAGACAGAGAAGAGACAGAGACAGAGACAGAGACAGAGAGAGTTAAAAATAAAAGTTGACCCAAATAAAGGACAACTCGTAAACATTTACGAACACTTCTCGACGTGCCTAATTTCAAAGACGAAGCGGAGTTCACAAATAAATCTTACAGCCCGCACCACCGCCACCCCCACCGCCACAGTGGGTTATCATATCTAAAGCGTCCACAGAATGTCAACAGCCATGGCCATGACGGTAATGGCGGCCATTATGTGCAGTTGATACTAATGATGACTGATGTTTTTCCACACAAGGGATTTTTCTATGAGACATTAACAAGTTCTTTCCTATCCTTGATAATAATTCCATTCATACAGTTCCATGGACAGCAAAGAAAACAAACGAGACAGTCTTGATGGAGGCAGACACAAGTAGATCACTCATAAGGAAGATTAGGAAAAGACAGGCAACATTTATGGGCCATTTTATGAGGAAGGGGGATTTGGAGCACCTGGTCACAACGGGAAAGCTGGAGGGAAAGAGAGCACCAGGTAGACCCAGGGAGAGAATGCTGGACGGACTTGCAGAGTGGCTGGGGATGAGGAGGGTGGGGGAGATGCTAGGAGCAACGAGAGATAGAGATGGATGGAAGTCCATAGTCGCCAACGCCATGCGGCAGGGCACCTGATGATGATGATGATGATAGTTCAAACAATACAGGTAAGAAAATGTTCGTTGCACTTTGCAAACACCGTGAACATTGCGATGTTGATACAGTAATGTTGTACAGCAATAGGATACGTACACTGATACATCAATGCAGCATAAACATTTCACTGCCGAGATATTATAATGCAGTACACACATATGGGATACATGTACACACCAGTAAATCAATGCTACATAAACAGGTTCATCAAAAATAACAACAAATGTTTTTCAATTCATCTGCGATAATTACGACATGAATATACACACACATGTAAGCACGCTTTGACTCCCTCACCAAATCCACCAGCTCCTGCAGAAAGCTGGTGGATAGCTGATAGTGTGAGGAAGTCAAAGAGTTAAGTTTTTGCAGTTGGTGGATAGGGTGCGGGAATTAAAGCGTTAAAGAGAATTTTGGTTCACACCTTCGTCTGAACAACGCACACTGAAAATACACGTGCGTGCCAGCGCATTGGGATTTACACCCACGGACCTGTGACATTAACAATGACTCTTTTTCCCCCAACTGCTGGTGGTTGTGATAATATCAAGAAACACCTGAAGGTGCTGGGTGGGACCCAGAGCAACAATGCATCACAACCGGCCAACAGCTTCCGACGCCACACGGTAGACATTTCGAGGGAAGGGGCGTCATGCGATGCATGACCCATTCGGGCCCAGTCATCAGTTTCTTTGTTGACACAACCCGATGCAAGGTGGGGAAATGACAGACAAACTCCGGGACATAACCACGCAACAACACACCAACCAGGTCCAGCCCAGCCACCTGACCAAGAGAATGAATGACCAGTGTCCTCTGCCATACCCCGAGCCTTCATCTCTCTATTGGACAGCTCACCAGCCGCGTCAGCTCAACCCCCCTCACAATAGTCGAAATACTCGGAAGCTGCCATGGTTGTTTTACTAAAGTGTCAAGGGGGTGTTTGTCCAATCGCAAAAATGGCCAGACATGATATCATGCTCCAGACACACGCAGCCTATTCTGCTTTTTCAGCAAGGTCTGACATCCCCCCCCCCCCCCCCCACCCACCCCCCGGATCCAAAGGTTTCGCCGTCTTTCTGAGCTGTCACCAGGATTTTTCCTGCAAGTCATCAAGTTTTATTTCCCAAAAGCCTGCAGGCAACTGCAGGTCAAAGTCACGGGTTTCCTTTTCCCCCATGACTTGTGGCAGTAAAAAGATAAATAGCAAGATTCCCTGTACTCTCCCACAAAGCTTTGTGGGAAACAACTCTGATCTTTAAAAAAAAAAAGTAATGCATTTCATTCTGCTATGTTGTGCTGCTGAAATTTGTTCCTCTTTCCCTCCAACGCTGCTGTCATCAGTGTGATTTCTCCAACAAAAAGGATCATTTTCATCCTAGTGTGCATTTGCATAATCGTGTATAATTTGCATTACGATACATACAGTGAATGCGAGAGTGTGTATGTGTTCGTGTCTGAGAGTGTGCAAATGTAAACAGACGTACGTATGTTTGTGTGTGTGTGTGTGTGTGTGAGAGAGAGAGAGAGAGAGAGAGAGAGAGAGAGAAGAGAGACAGAGACAGAGAGAAGACGAGAGACACACACACACACACACACACACAGACATACAGACACAGACAGAGACAGGGAGACAGATACACAGAGAGAAACAAACACACACACACACACACACACACACACACACACACACACACACACACACACACACACACACACACACACACCACACACACACACACAAAGAGACATAAACTGAGAAAGACAAGAGAAACATCGATCATCATTTTGATGTACTGTCATTAAATGAATTTTTTTAACCTTCAATTTCCCTGACCCCATCCTGCCCAAGGCCTTCCTGACACTGCATAATGAGGGCTGTTGGCCAAGCCACTGAAGTCCTGAGGTTTAAATCCCCACTAAAAACTGAAGGAACGGCATGTGATGGGTACCTACGGGCAAGATGATGCCAGTGATGATGACTGCTGTTGTGATGATAATGACTGACTTGACTGTTGTTAAGATGATGGTGACGATGATGATGACGATTGTGATGACGATTGGGTGGTGGTGGTGGTGGTGGTGATGGTGATGATGACGATGGTGATGATGATCATGGTGGTGGTGGTGGTGGTGATGATGATTATGAGGGTGGTGGAGGTGGTAGTCATGGTGATGGTGACGGCGGTGGTAGTGATGATGATGACAATGGTGGTGATGATGATGACGACGATAATGGTGGTAGTGTGGTGGTGGTGATAATGATGATGATGATGTTGGTGATGCTGATGGTGTTGCTGCTGCTGCTGCTGCTGATGGTGGTGATGATGATGATGTGATGGTGGTGATGGTGATGATGATGATATCGACGACGACGACAAGGATGATGATGGTGGTGGCGATGATGATGATGATAACGATGATGATGACGACGATGACGACATTGTAAAGAGTGAAATTTGTATAGGAATGACCTTTCGAAAATTTGCTGTCGTCAATCGCACGAATTTGGTCAATTTTACAACACGTGGCTGTATTCCCACAATCTGGAGCGAAATGTGCATGTCATATAATGCATTCAATAAAATCAACGGAATAATTACAAAGAAAGAATTTTCAAAGACGCTGGGAAATGGTATCCCAACAATATCTGCGGAAGCATAAATCCTACGCCATTAATATCGGCAGACTTTAACTCTCTGACTCCCGCACCCTGTCCACCAGCATCCTGCATTGTCAACCATGCTAGCAAAGCCAAAACTTAACCCTTTGATTCCCTCACCCTATCCACCAGTTTCCTGCAGGAAGCTGTTGGACATGGTGAGGGAGTCAAAGAGTTAAGTTTTTGTAGTCGGTAGATAATGTGCGGGAGTCAAAAGGTTAAAAGGAACAGCCATCTGCATATTCCAACTGTCCCATCGAATGTTCACACCGAGGATTTGTGTTTTGTGGGAATTGTGAAAATGGAGAAAATGAATAATAATGACTATGATCATGATAATAAAGAAGAAGGCGAAGAAGAAGGGGAAAAAAAAAGGATGAAGACGGTGATGGTGACGATGACGATGATGATAACGAGACGACGACAATGATCGAGGAGGAGATAGAGAAAACGGATGGTGATGCTGATGATGATGACGATGTCGTCGATGATGATGATGAAAAGAGGAGGAGGAGAAAAAAAGAATGGTGTTGAGATGATGATGATGATGATGATGACAACGATGACGACGATAAAGAACAAGAAGAAAAAAGATGATGACGACGACGACGTTGATAATGATAATAAAAAAATTGGCAACATGAAGAGAAAGAAGAAGAAGAAGAAGACGATGGAAGAGGAGGAGGAGGAAGAGGAGGTGGAGGAGAAGGAGAAGAAGAAGAAGAAGAAGAAGAAGAAGAAGAAGAAGAAGAAGAAGAATGCGAAGAAGAAGAAGAAGAAGAAGAGAAGAAGAAGAAGAAGAAGAAAAAGATGAAGAAGAAGGAAAAGAAGAAAATGCTGACGATGAGAACGATGACGATGACGCAAAGAAGAAGACGAACAAAGAAGAAAAGATTAAGGATACGATGATAATGGTGACACTGGTGGTGATGACGACGACGAAAAAGAAAACAGAGAAGGCAACGACAACGACGGTTACAACGACGGCGATGAACGGTGATGATTTTTGATCCAGCGAATACTCATAATAATATTCACCACCACCTCCCACCCACGACACCCCCCCCCCCCTTCATCCTCTCCCCGAACCGATGGATTTTTAACACAAACCTATCACATCACATGCTTAGAATTGGGGGGGGGGGGTGTAGGGAGGGGACGAGTGAACTGATGATGTTTACACAAACACACACTCCACTTGGCAACACATTACAGGGACTGGCAACACCATGTAATTGGGAATCGCCAGTTCAGACCAGCTGCTGCTGCAGTAAGTAAAACAAAGAAGCCATAGAAAAACAAGAAAACAGTTAAACAGAAGACAGAAGAATAAGATAAAGAAGAAGAAGAAGAAGAAGAAGAAGAAGAAGAAGAAGAAGATGATGATGATGATGATGATGATGATGATGATGATGAAGAAGAAGAATTGCAAAGAAGAAGAAGAAGAGAAGAAGAAGAAGAAGAAGAAGAAGAAGAAGAAGAAGGAGAAGGAGAAGAAGAAGAAGAAGAAGAAGAAGAAGAAGGAGA
>JAPXFY010000027.1:42164826-42177326 GCA_030674185.1 Monoplex corrugatus | reverse complement strand
GTAGTATAGAATTCATCGGCAAGGTTATGTGACTTTTCAGAAAGGAGACGGGAGGCATCAGATGAAAATGTGGAGAGGTCGATAGATTTGAGATTGCGTCGAGTCACTGTGCGCATGGTACGGGAAGGAGGAGAAATGTCGAGAGAACAGAGAATTGCAGAGTGGTCAGATGGAAGGGCTGAAGTTAGACGGGTAGAAAGAACTAAGCAGTTGTCAGTAGCGGAATTGTGGTGATCACGAGAAATGATCCAGTCAAGAATGTGACCTTTTTGATGGGTTGGTTCAGAAATGTGTTGAGTCATATTGTGATTGGACAGAGAGTTGATGATATGTCTTGTGTCATAACGGTGAGAATTGTCATAGTGGACATTGATGTCACCTAGAATGATGAGATTTCCAGGTAAGAGGCAGTAGTGGTCAAGCAATTGGTCAAAGTCAGAGAGAAACGTGGATGTGGTGAGTTTGTTGGCAGAGCTAGGTGGGGGTCGATAGACACAGGAGAAGGTGATGGGGTGAGGGGTGGATTGGAAGGATACTTCAACGTGCTCGAAAGAAGGATGGGAGAAAGGCAGAGACTGCGAGAAAGATAGGCGGGAATGGAGTGAGTCGTTGTAGAGGATGGCGATACCGCCACCTCGGGATGAGCGATGGAAAGAAGCAAGCCTGTAACCAATCGGAGTGAGGCTAGCATGTATAGATTCGTGACCAAGGGGGTTAAGCCATGTCTCTGTGATAAAAGCAATGTCAACATGCTCATCTGCGATAAAATCAGCAATGACTTCGGCTTTGCCATCCTTGCATGTTGACTGAGCATTAAAAAGGCATAATTTTAGTTTATCACAGTCATATGGTGGTGGCCGGGGTGGCGACGAAGGCGGCACCGACGGGACAGAAGGTGAAGGCGGCACCGGCGGGACAGAAGGTGAAGGCGGCACCAGCGGGACAGAAGGTGAAGGCGGTACTATCCGGACAGAAGGCGAAGGCGAAGGCGAAGGCGAAGGCGAAGGCGAAGGCGAAGGCGAAGACGGCAGAGGAGGAGACGAAGTTTGCAGCAGCGAGGTCGAGGGCAGGGGCAGTGGAGGAGACGAAGAAGCAGGAGACGAAAAGTGGCGTCGGGCAGGAGGCAGGTTGTGCCAAAGACGGTGGAGACGTCCACCACGACAGGATCGCGCAGTGCGGGGCTTAGGACACAGCCCCAGTGTTCGTATTCGCTGGTAGACGCCTCCACCGAGGTAGCACTTGCTGTGTTTAAAAAGTGTCAGTCCAATTTGTTTTATAAAAGACGGGTCCATAATTGCGAGCCAGTCAGGAGAGGAAGATACTTGCAGGTTGGTGTGTGGGTTGGTCAGTTCACAACACTTAAATCCAGAGAACACAAAGGTTTGGAAGCTGTAGCGTTGGGCGAACACAGTTCACAGAATAAAATGTCCAACTTGAGCGGCTGAATTAAAATGATGAAAAGTAGGTATAAAAACTTTAAAATCAGATTATCTGGTAAAATATTCAAAATTTAAAAAAAAAATTTACATCACCGTGTGTCAGGATTTCAAAGCAACAAACTGATACAAAATTCAATGCATAAAACCAAAGAGAACCACGATAAAATCACTGTAAAACACCACACACACTTTTGCTGCCTGCTGGCGCGACATCTACTCACATGTGGCTACCACTTCATCTTTAACCCTTTGACTCCCGCACCCTATCCCACCAGCTTCCTGCATTGCCAACCGTGCCAGCAAAGCAAAACCTTAACCCTTTGATTCCCTCACCCTATCCACTAGCTTTCTGCAGCTGGTGGATAGGGTGAGGGAATCAAAAGGTTTAATTTTTGCAGTTGGTGGATAGGTTGTGGGAGTCAAACGGTTAAACAACAATAATAACAACAACAATAATAAAATATCAGCCACAACAGCAATAGTAATAACAACAACAACAGTAATAAAGCATCAACAGCAGCAGCAGCAGCAACAATAACGACGACAACGACAACGACGACAACAACAACAATAATATAATGATGATGATAATAACTACAACAACAATAATAACAACAACAATTATAATACAACAAACCGAAGAGAAGATGGGGAAGTCGAGGGTGAGAGTTTGAATTCGTTCAAGAGTGATTCGACGCATTTACACAATTCTGTATGCGCGCGCGCTCCACCCAATGTGCTGGTAATTATCTGACAAGATTTCTTACTCCTTAAGCCTGTACTGAAACTTACGCGCTGAGAGAGAGAGAGAGAGAGAGAGAGAGAGAGAGAGAGAGAGAGAGAGAGAGAGAGAGAGAGAGAGAGAGAGAGAGAGAGAGACGAGAGGAGAGACGAGACAGACGAGACGAGAAAGAGAGACAGAAGACAGAGACAGACAGAGAGAGAGAGACGAGAGAGAAGAAAAGACAAAGAGAGAGAGAGAGAGAGAGAGGACATAGAGACAGAGAGAGAGAGAGAGAGAGAGAGACAGACAGACAAGACAAGAGAGAGAGAAGATTGACAGATGACAGACAGACAGACAGACAGACACAGACAGACAGACAGACACAGACAGAAATCCAATGCAACAAACAAAAGGAACTATTCTGTCATATTGTTTTGATCAGTATTCCGCTCCTCTTCCTATGCAATCTGCCAGGAAATGTCTTTGATCTGACGAAGGGAGAGCCAGAAGGATATTTAGCATCAGTGGGGCAATCATACGACGGGTCAAGAGATACATGACGGCGAGGCATTTTCTTGTTGTTGTTGTTGTTGTTGGTCTTTCCTTCTTCTTCTGTTTCTGTTTCTTCTCCTCTTCGTCGTCGTCGCTGTCGTCGTCCTCCTTCTTCATCTCCTCCTCCTCCTTCTTCTTCTTTTCTTCTGTTTCTGCTTCTTCTCCTCGTCCTTCTTTTTCTTCTTCTTCTTTCTCCTAATCCTGTTCTTCTTATTTCTTCTTCTTCTTCTTTTTCTCCTCCTCCTCCTTCTTCTCCTTCTTTTTCTTCTTTTTCTTCTCCGTCTCCTTCTTCGTCTCCTCCTCCCCTCTTCCTCCTCCTTCTTCTTCTTCGTTTCTGCTTCTTCTCCTCGTCGTCGTCGTCGTCCTTCTTCTTCTCCTTCTTTTTCTTCTTTTTTTCTCATTCTTCTCCTTCTTCTCTTTTTTCTCCTTCTTCTTCTTGTCTCCTCCTCCCCCTCCTTCCCCTCCTCTTTCTTCCTCTTCTTCTGTTTCTCTTCTTTCCGTCCTCCTCCTTCTTCTTCTCCTTCTTTTTCTTCTTTTTCTTCTCCTCTTCTCTTTCTCATTCTTCTTCTTTTGCGTGCCATCTATGTTGTAGTCATGGATGGACGATGTCGTTATGTTTTGTTTGGCCCACACTGTGATGGCTTTAAGTGGACCAACGTTCTTCACGTTCTTTGCTTCACACTGCGCAGGCATTAAGTGGAGGCTCGTTACCAGTCGCCGTGGTGCAGTGGTTACCGCGACGTACAACCGACTGGAAGGTTGTGGGTTCAAATTCCACATCAGTCCTTTCAAAATCATGACGGGATTTTTTTTCGGCCCCAACCAGTTCCCTACCCAGAGTTGAGCGTGTTACAAACGCACGTTGGGAAGACTGGGACAGCACAGTCGAGTCTTGTCCACTTCTAGGATGCGTCTTTGAGGATGCTGCTCAAATCCCCTGACCAATACCATAGGTGTCTGTATCTCGCGGGCCTGGTTGATGCTAGAATAGTATTGTGATAGTAAGCGAAAACTACAGCACTGTCAAGCAGTCCCTGGAGAGAGAGAGAGAGATAGATAGATAGACAGAGATAGAGAGAGAGAGAGAGAGAGAGAGAGAGAGAGAGAGACAGACAGACAGACAAACAGAGAGGAGAGGAGAGAGGGCACACACACAGACAGAGATCGAAATGTTAAAACATGTAGGAACCATCTACACTACTATATCAGTTCTGTTATTAATACTAGGATAACTAATTAAAAAAAAACAACAACAAATGCTGACGTAAAAGTATAATACAATCTCTTACAAAAAGATAATATTACAGAAGAGAGAGAAAGAGAGAGAGAGGAGAGAGAGAGAGAGAGAGAGAGAGACAGAGACAGAGACAGAGAGACAGAGAGAGACAGAGAGACAGACAGAGACAAAGGGAGAGAGACACACATACAAAAGGAGAAAGAGAGAGAGAGGGAGAGAGAGAAGAGAGAGAAAGGAGAGGGAGAGAGAAAAAGGGAGAGAGACACACACATAAAGAGAGAGAGACAGAGAGAGGGAGAGAGAGAGAGAGAGAGAGACAGAAACAGAGAGAGAAAGAGAGAAAGACAGAGAGAGAGAAAGAGAGAGAGAAAGAGAGGCAGAAAAAGAAAAGAGAGGGAGAGGGGAGAGAGAGAGAGAGAGAGAGAGGAAAAGAGAGGAGAGAGAGAGAGAGAGAGAGAGAGAGAGGGAAGAGAGAAGAAAGAACAGAAAACAGAAGAAGAAGACGAGAGGCGAGAGATGGGAAGGGAGAGACAGGAGACATGAGAGGAGAGGGAGAAGGAGAGTGGGGAAAGGCAAGGAGGAAGAGACGAAGGGAGGAGGGAGGGGACGGAGAGGGAGAGAGGCAGGCTTATCTATAGGACAGCAACGTGTCAAGAGTACAACACACAGCCATGTACACCCCACTGAAAACTGCGTCATCAACACTTTTCCCACAGATCCAACATACACTTGTCTTTTGTTCAGTTATTTATTGTTACTGTTAAAGCCCAGCCGACTGCGTACAGCCATATCAGGGCTATCGCCATTTCAAAACATACTACTTCAACAAAACAAAAACAAACACACAAATAAACAAACAAAAAACCAAACAAAAACCAAACATACAAACAAACAAAAACCAAAGAAAAAAAATTAAGTACACATTTCAAGTATTCGCACACACAATCTCAGGAAATGTCCCTGGCGTTGACCACTCCGTCCAGTTCTAAACACATACCTGAATATAAATGTGACCATAACTAAGGACATTAAAGTCATCATCATCAGGTGCCTTGCCGCATGGCGTTGGCGATTATGGACATCCATCTGTCTCTATCTCTCGTTGCCCCAAGCATCTCTTCCACCCTCCCTGTCTTCAGCCACTCTGCAAGTCCGTCTAGCGTCTTCTCCCTGGGTCTACCCGGTGCTCTCCTTCCCTCCAGCTTTCCCGTTGTGACCAGGTGTTCCAATTCCCCTTTCCTCATAAAATGGCCTATGAATGTTGCCTGCCTTTTCCTAATCTTCCTTATGAATGATCTACTTGTGTCTGCCTCCATCAAGACTGTCTCGTTTGTTTTCTTTGCTGTCCATGGAACTCTCAGCATCCTTCTTAGAAACCACATCTTGGCTGCCTCAATCTTGTTCTGACTTTGTTTGTTGTCTGTCCTCGCCTCGCAACCGTACAACAGTATTGGTTCTGTGTAATATTCAAGAACTCTCTTCCTGATGTTAACTGATAGGCATTTGTTGGTAAGAATGCTTTCCATCTTCTTGAATGTTGTTTTGCTTGGCCGATTCTGCTGGATATTTCTGATGTGCATCTGCCGTCGGGTGAAATGATCGTTCTCCAGGTATTTAAATTTATTAACCTGTGTCAAGGTTGTGCCGTTTGCTGTTATTTTGCATGAGGGGATTTCATGTTTTTCACTGATCACCATGACTTCAGTCTTCCTGCTGTTTAGTTCCAACCCCTTACCTTTTGCTTTCTATTTCTAGTACATTCACAAGGTTAAAGTATACATTAAAAACGGGCCTAAATTACATAAAATTGCTTTCTTCATACCTCGTTTCCCTAGATCACTTAATAATTGTACCCAGTTATCAATCTTTGTAGAATGGGCACAGATGAATGAGTTCACAGTTGGAAACACCTGGTTTGAGCAGCCTAATAGAAGAAATGGACATGAATGAGTCCAGGAGATAATACCAAAAATCAGATTGACTACATCCTGATCAACAAAAGATTTAGAAATTCTTTACTGTCAGCAAAAACACTACGAGGTGCAGACTGCAACAGTGACCACAATCCTGTAGTGGGAAGATTTAGGCTGAAATTAAGGAAAAGGAAACAGACCAAAAGCAATATCAAACAAAATCTTGGACTCTTAAAGACAGATGAAGCGATGCGTAAAAAAATTCACGTACATATTCAAAACAAATTCAGTGCTCTGGAAGACGTTAGTGACAGTGAGAAACAATGGACAAAGTTGCCAAACTCGATAAATGAAGCTTGTGAAGAAATCCTTAGAGTAGATAGAAAAGCAAACAATTGGATGACAAAGAAATTCTAGGCTTGATGGAAGAACGGAGGCAAAGGGAAAGGAGGAAATATACAGGAAGATAAACAAAGAAATCAGGAATAGGTGCAATGAAGCTAAGGAAGCTTGACTGAAAACAAAGTGCAAATAAATAGAAGACCGACACAAAACAGATCCTCAGGGTATGTACAGAAGAATTGAAGAAATTCTCCACAGGAAAAAGACATGCACATCAACTGGTTGCTTAAAATCGAACGATGGTACGCTTATCATGGAAAAAGACAAAATATTAGACAGATGGGGAGAGTACATTAAAGACCTTTTTGAAGATGACAGAAACGAAGAACACATTATAAGAAAGAACGCTGAAGGACCACCCATAATGAAAGATGAAGTTAGAGCAGCACTGAACCAGGAAAAGCCCCAGGACCAGACAATATTACTACAGAGATGACTGAAGCCCTGGAGGAATTTGGTATTGAAAAAATAACAGTCCTCCTAAATGAAATTTATGACACTGAAAAAATCCCCAAAGATATGTCAAAATCAATTTTCTTTGCTCTTCCAAAGAAAACAGGGGCTATAGAATGCAAACTCCATCGCACGATCAGCTTGATGAGTCATGCAACAAAAATCCTATTGAGAATAATCATGATGAGGACAAGGAATAGAATCAAAAGAGAAATAGCAGAAGCATACAAATGAAATAACAACGAACTGTTAAAACATAAAAGACAAATATACCAATATTGGACAGGAGGAAAGTACAGGCAGCATTAAAACCAAACAAGGTATGGGTGAGAGAAGTGATCAGTTGATAACGAAATGACCGCCTATACAAATACCCGACACAAACATCTACACAGAAACAGGCCTGTTTACCAGGCTACAAATAACATATGTATGTCTTTGTGCGCATGAAGATAAAAATGTGAAAACACTTATTTATGTAGTGGGGGCGCTCATACCGGTAGAGAAGGCGAGAGAATGAGGAGAAGGAGGAGGAGAAGGAGGAGGAGAAGGAGGAGAGAAGAAGAAGAGAAGAAGAAGAGAAGAAGAAGAAGAAGAAGAAGAAGAAGAAGAAGAAGAAGAAAGAAGAAGAAAAAGAAGAAGAAGAAGAAAGAACAAGAACAAGAACAAGAACAAGAACAAGAACAAGAATAACAAGAAGAAGAACAAAAACAAGAAGAAAAGAAGAAAAGAAAGTCGGGGAAGAAACAGAAGAAGAGGAAAAAAGAGGACGAGGGGGGAGAAGCTGAGGAGGAAGAAGAAGAAGAAGAAGAAGAAGAAGAAGAAGAAGAAGAAGAAGAGAGAAGAGAGAAGAAGAAGAAGTACAAAGAAGAAGAAGAAGAAGAAGAAGAAGAAGAAGAAGAAGAAGAAGAAGAAGAAGAAGAAGAAGAAGAAGACCTGGAGGAGGAGGAGGAGATGATGATGATGATGATGATGATGATGATGATGATGACGACGACGACGATGGCGACGATGATGACGACCATGCCATTAATATGCCATTCTCGTTACAGAAATAAAGAAGCACAAAGCACAACGCACGTTTCTAACCCTTGTCACGCCAAGCGTCACGTTCATAGGCTTTCTACATCTTGACAAGTAATTAATCATACTACACAAACCGCAGAGCAACAGCAGCAGCAACAACAACAACAACAACACACACACACACACACACACACACACACACACACACACACACACACACACACACACACATACACACACACACGCACGCACGCACGCGCGTGCGCACAATGTGCACACACCAGAACAAGGCCATTTATTTTCACGAGACAGCTGAACAACATTTTTTATCTCAAAGTCATGTACCTCGTTCATATTTACAGAAAAACTCGCTCATGCATAGAGAAACGGGAGCTCCGTGACCAGCGTGCATTTAGAGAAGAGACGCAGAATGTCTAAACGAAACCACATAATTAAACAAATGCAGAATGTCTAAACGTAACCACATAATTAAACAAATGCAGAATGTCTAAACGAAACCACATAATTAAACAAATGCAGAATGTCTAAACGAAACCACATAATTAAACAAATGCAGAATGTCTAAACGAAACCACATAATTAAACAAATGCAGAATGTCTAAACGAAACCACATAATTAAACAAATGCAGAATGTCTAAACGAAACCACATAATTAAACAAATGCAGAATGTCTAAACGAAACCACATAATTAAACAAATGCAGAATGTCTAAACGTAACCACATAATTAAACAAATGCAGAATGTCTAAACGAAACCACATAATTAAACAAATGCAGAATGTCTAAACGAAACCACATAATTAAACAAACGCAGAATGTCTAAACGTAACCACATAATTAAACAAATGCAGAATGTCTAAACGAAACCACATAATTAAACAAATGCAGAATGTCTAAACGAAACCACATAATTAAACAAATGCAGAATGTCTAAACGTAACCACATAATTAAACAAATGCAGAATGTCTAAACGAAACCACATAATTAAACAAATGCTGAATGTCTAAACGTAACCACATAATTAAACAAATGCAGAATGTCTAAACGAAACCACATAATTAAACAAACGCAGAATGTCTAAACGAAACCACACAATTAAACAAATGCAGAATGTCTAAACGAAACCACATAATTAAACAAATGCAGAATGTCTAAACGTAACCACATAATTAAACAAATGCAGAATGTCTAAACGAAACCACATAATTAAACAAATGCAGAATGTCTAAACGTAACCACATAATTAAACAAATGCAGAATGTCTAAACGAAACCACATAATTAAACAAATGCAGAATGTCTAAACGAAACCACATAATTAAACAAATGCAGAATGTCTAAACGAAACCACATAATTAAACAAGCGACAGAAGTTAAAGGAGGAGGAGGCGAAGGAAGAAGAGAAAGAGGAAGAAGAAGAAGCAGAAGAAGGATGAGAAGAAGAGGAGGAGGAAGAGAGAGAGAGAGAGAGAGAGAGAGAGAGAGAGAGAGAGAGAGACAAACAGACAGACAGACATACAGACAAAGACAGAGAAACAGAGAGATAGAGACAGACAGACAGACAGACAGACAGACAGACAGAGACAGAGATAGAGAGACAGAGAAGCAGACATATAGATAGTTAGAGACAGAGAAGGGAGGGAGAGAGAGAGAGAGAGAGAGAGAGAGAGAGAGAGAGAGAGACAAAGGAAGAGAGACAGACAGAGAGAAGGAGAGAGAGACAGAGAGACAAAGACAGAGAAAGAGAGAGAGAGAGAGATAGAGAAAGACAGAAAGAGAGAGAGACAAAGAGAGAGAGACAGAGACAGAGAAACAGACAGACAGACAGAGAAACAGACAGACAGACGGAGAAGACAGACAGACAGAGATAGGGACAGAGAGACAGAGGGACAGATAGAGACAGAGAAACAGACAGTCGGACAAGACAGACAGACAGAAATAGGGACAGACAGACAGACAGAGATAGGGACAGAGAGACAGAGAAACAGACAGAGACAGAGATAGGGACAGAGAGACAGAGAAACAGACAGACAGAGATAGGGACAGAGAGACAGAGAAACAGACAGAGACAGAGAACTGATGATGGTGAAGGTAGTGATGCACTACACCAAGTGTAATAGATCCAAAGTGTCACAAACACAGTAACACAAAACACTGTGTGTTGTCACTGGCACTCTCCATCACTCACGTATGCACACACGCATACACGCTCTCTGTTTGTCTGTAACACACACACACATACACACACACACACACACACACACACACACACACACACACACACACACACACACACACACACACACACACACACACACACACAGCAGACACACACACACACATACATACACACACACAAACACACACACACATAACACACACACACACACACAAACACACACAAACAAACACACATCATACACAAACACACGAAACAAAACACACACACACACACACACACACACACACACACACACACACACACACACACACACACACACACACACCACACACACACCACACACACACACACACACGCACACACAGACACGCTCGCGCGTGACAAATTTCTAGATTTTTTAGGGTGGATTTTACACCAAATTTCCTTTATAGTACCCCTCCCCCCCCCCTCCCCACCACGAATGCATTTCTATGATCCAATATTTAGATCAAAATGGACAAAGTGTGAATTTTTTTTATATATACTTACCTTAGCTATTTAAGGGCGGATCTCAATCATCGTCAGCTCCATCAAGATCAAATTCATATTGCTTATAGCCCAGCCGACTACTAGAGCCATATCAGGGCTAACACCACGTTAAAAACAACAACCAGTTAAGATAAAAGACAACATTAAAAACCATGTTCACCGTTAACCTCACAAGTCTAAAATGCTGTTAAAGAAAACCGTACTCAGAGGCTAAATCATATCAGGTGAGATCTACTGATCTCTTGTAAAAACTGGAAAATTACATCTAGAGGGACGTCTCTGAAGAGGATCTTTAAGGAGTCCGCCGTGTAGTGCTTTTGCCTCACATCGTACCAGTCCCAGCAATCAAGAGGAAGGTGTCTGACGCCAACGGCTCGTCACATGGTATACACCATGGTGCTTCTTCATTTTTAAAAGGTACGAATGAGTGACGGGTGCGTGATCCATGTGCAACCCAACGGTGGTAGCAATGAAAGTGTATGTCTGAGATATTCCTAAGTGGTAGCTATGCAAACATATGTCTGAGATATTCCTAAGTGTGGTAGCTATGCAAACATATGTCTGAGATGTTCCTAAGTGGTAGCTATGCAAACATATGTCTGAGATTTTACTTAACAAGTGGCAGCTATGCAAACATATGTCTGAGATTTTACTTAGACAAGTGGCAGCTATGCAAACATATGTCTGAGATTTTACTTAGACAAGTGGCAGCTATGCAAAAACAATATGTCTGAGATTTTACTTAGACAAGTGGCAGCTATGCAAACATATGTCTGAGATTTTACTTAGACAAGTGGTAGCTATGCAAACATATGTCTGAGATTTTACTTAGACAAGTGGTAGCTATGCAAACATATGTCTGAGATTTTACTTATACAAGTGGTAGCTATGCAAACATATGTCTGAGATTTTACTTAACAAGTGGTAGCTATGCAAACATATGTCTGAGATTTTACTTATACAAGTGGTAGCTATGCAAATATGCTGGATTATAACAAGTGAGCTATGAACTGTCTAGATTTTCTGAGATTACTTATACAAGTGGCAGCTATGCAAACATATGTCTGAGATTTTACTTATGACAAGTGGTAGCTATGGTCTCAAGACTATACAATGTGCTGAGATTTACTTAGTACAAGTGGAGCTATGCAAACATATGTCTGAGATTTACTTATACTAAGTGTAGCTATGCGCTAAACAGAGTCGAGATGTTATTTACGATGCCAGCTGGAAGAGAGAAATGCCACAGATGTAAACAGAAAGAACGGCAACTACACGATTCTGCTGGCAATCACAGTCTCGCATGATCGACGTCAGCAGTGCAGTGCTTGTCCAAGCTATACAGTTTCAGTTTCAATTTCAGTTTCAGTTTCTCAAGATGACTTCTCCGCGTTCGGAAAGAATTCCATATGCACTAACATCACAGGTGCCATGTGATGGGGGAAGATCCAGAATGATCACGGCACAAGCCTTAAGCCTGCACATAAACCCATGAGCTGGCCAGGTCCTGAGGTCCTACTTAGATAGGTCCATAACTCTGGGGTCGTAGGGGAGTGAGATGGCAGACCTCAACTTTTCCCGGGGGCGGCGCCCGTCCCCTCTCCCTCGCTTCAAATTCATATTCATATTTACATTTTTTTTTACAAAGACTTCAGAAAGGCAAGAAGGCTAAGTGGTCTTCAAGGGGTGGGACCTAGGAAATCAACATCTCGCCAATGTTTTATACCAAGGCAGCCGGGCAATGCCCTGCTCTTCACGATTTTCAACTGCCATGGGATCTTTAGCGTGCGCAGCCAGAAGGCACACGGGCCTGACTCGTTTTTCGTCCCCTTCCGAATGACTGGACGTTTAGTTAGATTTTCCAGTCAAACTGAGGAGAAAAGTCAAGGCCTGTCGAAGCTATACAATTTGTAGTTTGCACAGTTCCAAGCCACAGACCTAGGGAGTCTGTAGTCCCAAGCCCTCTCCAGCGCTGTGTGAGACGGACACGGGCCGCCGCAGCGAGACAGGTGTAGACCACAC
>JAPXFY010000027.1:42157326-42159826 GCA_030674185.1 Monoplex corrugatus | reverse complement strand
CTTTTTGATACCATGAAGAAGGTGGGGCTCCCCAAACATCTTAGTTCTCTTACGTTGGTCCTATACAATGACCAAAACGCAACGGTTAAATGGAACAGCCAAACTACAAATATTTTAGCATGAAGAAAGGAGTCCGTCAGGGCTGCATCTTTTCGCCTTATCTTTTCAATATCTACACGGAGCAGGTTGTGAAAGAAGCAAATATTGAAGACATGGGAATAGAAATTTATTGTCAAAACATCACAAATCTATGATATGCTGATGATGCTGCACTGATATCAGACAATATCACCAGCATGAAAAGAATTCTGTAGAGTAGATACAGCGGGCAAGAAGGAAGTCTAAATCCAAATGCCAAGAAGACAAAAGTAAAGCACTTTAAAGGAGAAGAAAGTCAAGCATAACGACATATTCAAATCAACAAGACTGCAGTAGAGTATGTGACTGACTTTAGATATTTAGGCTCATTTAAAAAGTTCATGATGGCATTGAAATAGAGATATCAAAATAAGAGTACGAATGGCAAACTGTTAAATGATCCAATTCGATACCATTTGGAAAGACTGTGTCCAAGATTTGGAAAAACTGCGAGATTTTTGGTTACACTTACTCATGGATTTACGTTCACACTGAAGTTGCCGATGATAATATAAACTGTTGATCTTCTTTCTACACTCATTACAACTGATCTGCGCGTTATGAAACAACAACAACAACAACAACAGAAGCAAACCCACCACAAACAGAAACCCACCTACAGCAAAAAATATGTGCCACACGGTTTTTTCCCACCACCACCACTCTCTCTCTCTCTCTCTCTCTCACATGCACACATACCCTCACACACACAACACACACACACACACACACACACACACACACACACACACACACACACACACACACACACACACACACACACACACACACACACACACACACACACACCGTAGCCCAGTACAGTCGGTATTCTGACCTTCGGGTCTAGTTAATGATATAAGCAGCCATGAGTAATTACTCCGCATGAATGGTTAATACCCCCCTCTCTCTGTTCTCTCTCTCTCTCTCCCTCTCCCTCTTCCCCCAACAAACACACACACACTCTCTCTCAACACTTTCAAGCTCTCTGTGCTCCCTCTCTCACTTCCACTCTCCATCTCTCTCTCTATTCCCCTTCGTAAATCTCCTCCGTTTTCGCTCTCTCTCTCTCTCCCCTCCCTCTCTCTCTCTCCCTCTTCCCCCAACAAACACACACACACACAACTCTCAACACTTTCAAGCTCTCTGTCTCCCTCTCTCACTTCCACTGTCCGTCTCTCTCTCTCTCTCTCTCTCCGTAAATCTCCTCCCTTTTCTTTCCAACTCTCTCTCTCTCCTCTCCCTCTGCACTTCCCTCTCTTCCCTCTCCAACCCTCGTCTCTTCCATCCGGCTCTCCCTCCCCCCCCCCTCTCTCTCTCTTTCTTCTGTACAGTACTAACCTTGAGCGTCGACAATGCGTCTATGGTAACACTAACAGCCTGGAAGCTCCAATCAACACTCGGGTGCTGAAATCCACGTCAGGTCTCTACTAGATCACTCAGAAAATAACAGTTCCCCCGAGGAAAAGATCAGAAATGAACCAACTTCACAGAGCTTCAGACTGCCAGCAAACTCTCCCCGAAGCAAACGCTTCAGTCACAGAACTGCTCAGAGAATAGGGAAACTTCCCACAGCAACTTCAGACCTCAGAAGCTGTTTTACACTGAAAGGCTTATCTCCAACAGAAACCAACGTATAAGAACTGAAAGATGACGAATCGGCACACAGAGAGTCCCAGACAGATCTGTAAGGTTTCCACCGAAAAAGAAGCGGCTTCAAAGTTTCCGGAAAGTTGGGGAAAACTTCCTGCAGCAGTTTCAAAACTTCCTGTAAGCCTGCACAGCACACACACACAGCCAGCACCCTCCCAACAGCAATCGCCAAGGCTGGAAGAAAGATAACACAAGGAACGATCTTCCCACAAGTAGCATACACAGAAAACTCGAGTACACTGTATACACACTCACAGAAACACCAGTAGAATACTGCTCTTTTCACACGTCAGTGGTAGTAGTACCCAGTAAGCTTTCAGTCCATTGGCGAATATAGGTCACGGAACTTAGGAACCCCCTAAAACTTGTTGCAGTGTTTTGCCAACTTAGAGAAACGCCTCTTCGGGCACTGAGAACGCTTGCCATTGGTTCCAGCAGAAGGCTGTAAAACCCTGACACACACACACACACACAGAGGTTGGCAGGCAGAGAGAGACACGGTGGGGCTGGAGTCTGGCACTACAAGGCTGTGTGTATATGTATACATCAGAAAGAGGAATCTGTGGCGGCAGCAAGTGAGCATGAAAGCCCATCACACAGTCTACAGATCTGGGCAAAGATACCGATCCCTGGGGCTTTTGATCACTGCACCGTATGGAACGAAACACACTCCTTCACGTGGCTCAGTGGTTGACAGCGCATCAGGCCT
>JAPXFY010000027.1:42137326-42142326 GCA_030674185.1 Monoplex corrugatus | reverse complement strand
GACAGACAGACAGACAGAGAGAGGAACAGACAGAGAGAGTGAAGACAGACAGACAGACAGACAGACAGAGACAGAAATAAGAGAGACAGAGACAGAAAGAGAATAAGAAATTTATAATTTATTCAGTAAGACGAAGGTCTCATCTGAAGGGGTGTGGACACTTCATAAACATTATGCAAACACAAAAAACAAACAAAAACTGTAAACAAATGCATAAACACAACAAAGTGCACAAAACATACATAAAAATGGCCTGTGTACATAAAATCGCTGCTAAACAGTTGCTATTTCCTCAGAGCTAAGAATGCAATATACGCACCCACTTACGAACCTTAACACACGAAAGAAAACAAAGATGAACCAAACAGCAAGGCCGACAAAAGAAAGGAAAAGATAACGAGAAATAGCACAAGTGACGAAGGTTCTAGAGACACCATTATAACAGTCTACGAGGTGGACAAGGAAAAGTAGGCTAGATAATTTCCATATATGTTAAAGATGTTTCCAAGGTATTCCAGTTTCAGTTTCTCGAAATGATGAATTCCATATGCACTAACGTCACAGGTGCCATGCGATGGTGATCATGGCACAAATTGCACTGGCCAGGTTCTGAGATCCCACCTAGCATATGTTTTGCCTAGCGTACATTTTTATATTGATATTGTATCAGTCTATCACTGGAACATTCTTGGTTTCCAGACGGTGAGGGTATTCTGCTATCAACAGGACCTACTGAAAAAGCCCATGGCATTCCCACCGCGGATGTCTTTTAAAAGCACATGTATATACAGTGATGGTTGAACATATAGAATGACTCCAACAGCAAGAAGAAGAAAATAAAGAGGTTTCAGTTTCAGTTTCAATTTCTCAAGATGACGTCTCCACGCTCGGAACGAATTCCATATACACTAACGTCACAGGTGCCATGTGATGGTGATCATGGCACAAGCCTTAAGCCTGCACTTACATAAACCCATGAGCTGGCCAGGTCCTGAGGTCTACCTAGCCTATAGTTTACCTAGCCTACTAGTATTGTGATGACCCGTACTAATTGCAGAAAATGAAAGGGACATACAAAACCTTGTGAATATACTAGAAATAGAAAGCAAAGGTAAGGGGTTGGAACTAAACAGCAGGAAGACTGAAGTCATGGTGATCAGTAAAAAACATGAAATCCCCTCATGCAAAATAACAGCAAATGGCACAACCTTGACACAGGTTAACAAATTCAAATACCTGGGAACGGTCATTTCATCAGACGGCAGATGCACATCGGAAATAGCTGGCAGAATCGACCAAGCCAAAGCAGCATTCAAGAAGATGACAAGCATTCTTACCAACAAATGCCTATCAATTAACATCAGAAAGAGAGTCCTTGAATGTTATATAGAACCAATACTGTTGTACGGATGCGAGGCGTGGACAGTCAGCAAGCAAAGCCAGAGCAAGATTGAGGCAGCCGAGATGTGGTTTCTCAGAAGAATGTTGAGAGTTCCATGGACAGCAAAGAAAACAAACGAGACAGTCTTGATGGAGGCAGACACAAGTAGATCACTCATAAGGAAGATTAGGAAAAGACAAGCAACATTTATAGCCATTTTATGAGGAAGGGGGATTTGGAGCACATGGTCACACGGGAAAGCTGTAGGGAAAGAGAGCACCAGGTAGACCCAGGAAGAGAATGCTGGACGACTTGCAGAGTGGCTGGGGATGAGGAGGGTGGGGGAGATGCTGGGGGCAACGAGAGATAGAGATGGTTGGAAGTCCATGGTCGCCAACGCCATGCGGCAGGGCACCTGATGATGATGATGATGACTAGTATTGTATCAGTCTATCATTGGAACAATCTTGGTTTCCAGACGGTGGGGATATTCTACTATTAGCAAGGCCACCTGGAAAAAAAAACCGGCATTGCCCCTCCTGGGAACTTTGTCTTTAAACAGCAACGACTGTACAATGATCGTTGTATACACAGAATGACTTGAAGAGCAAGAAGAAGAAAATAAGAGAAGAAGGAGAAAGTAGCAGAAGCTACCTGTACTGCCATAACCAGGCAAGTCGCATCAAGCCACACCGCAAAATGTGTGTACGCCCCATCAACAAGGCAAAGCGGTTAGCGCAACTAATAAGCAAGGAATTTGTGGGTTTCATCCCCCCTCCCCCATAATATAAGATTTTATCGAAAATGTTTTACTACCGACCGGCTACTGCCCAAAGTTAGGCTGCTATGAGCTCGTTATGAAGACAGGGACCACGCAATTCGAGTCCCACCCATCCATGTTTATAGATGCATTTGTGTAATGCCTTATCGGTATTCGCTATTCTCAGCCCTATCGGTATGCACAGCCCTATCGGTATGCACAGCCTATCGGTATACTAGCCCTATCGGTATACTCAGCCCTATCGGTATACTCAGCCCATCGGTATACTCAGCCCTCGGTATACTCGACCCTATCGGATATTCATGCCCTATCGGTATGCTCAGCCCTTTCGGTATACTCAACCCTTTTCGGTATACTCAGCTCTTTCGGTATACTCATCCCTATCGGTATACCCAGCTCTTTCGGTATACTCAGCCCTATCGACTTGCATGGTATACAGCTGTTATCCATCCCACACTATCCCCTACTAAAACTCGCCCCACGGTAGCACTTAGCCACGGCAACCAGCCCTTCGGACATACTTACCCTCATCACTGGCACCATCGGTATCAGCCATCGGTATATACCATGCAAATTAATACTCACACTATTAAAAGATAGTCCTTTATTACTTAAACGCAATCGGATGCTCTAGCCAATGATGAACATTGCTTTGAATAGTCAGCTTGGGTCAAACTCAGATGGTATACTGTTCGCTGTAACCAGCCGATCGGAAACTCAAAGTATCGGGATAAGAAGCCTAAATCTACAATGGAACTTTAATATCGGCTATTTCTAACTATAATCCTGCACCTATCAATTTCATTCGTAACTTACTATCGTATACGCTATCGGTATGCTCAGCCCTATCGGTATACTCAACCCTATCGGTATACTCAACCATACAGGTATACTCAACCCTACAGGTATACTCAACCTACAGGTATACTCAGCCTATCAGTGTGCTCAGCCCTATAGGTATACTCAGCCCTATATGTATACTCAGCCCATAGGTATACTCAGCCATATAGTTATACTCAACTCTTAAGGTATACTCAACCCATAGGTATACTCAACCCTATCGGTATACTCGGCCCTATAGGTATACTCAGCCCTATAGGTTTACTCAACCCTATAAGTATACTCGGCCCTATCGGTATACTCGGCCCTATAGGTATACTCAACCCTATAGGTATACTCGGCCCTATAGGTATACTCGGCCCTATAGGTATACTCGGCCCTATAGGTATACTCGGTCCTATAGGTATACTCGGCCCTATAGGTATACTCGGCCCTATAGGTATACTCAACCCTATAGGTATACTCAGCCATATAGGTATACTCGGCCATATAGGTATACTCGGCCATATAGGTATACTCGGCCCTATAGGTATACTCGGCCCTGTATGTATACTCGGCCCTATCGGTATACTCACCCTGTAGGTATACTCAAACCTATAGGTGTACTCAGCCCTATAGGTATACTCAGCCCTATAGGTATACTCAGCCCTATCAGTATGCTCAACCCTATAGGTATAATCAGCCCTATAGGTATACTCAGCCCTATAGGTATACCCAACCCTATACGTATACTAGGCCCTATAGGTATACTCAACCCTATAGGTATACTCAGCCATAAGGTATACTCAGCCTATAGGTATACTCGGCCCTATAGGTATCATCGGCCCTATAGGTATACACGCCCTCTCAGTATGCTCAACCCTACAGGTATACTCAACCTAATGTATACTCAGCCTATGTATCTCAGCCTGGTTACTCAGCCCTATAGGTATACTCGGCATATGTATACTCGGCCCTATAGGTATACTCAGCCTATAGGTATACTAACCCTGTAGGTATACTCAGCCCTATCGGTATACTCTGGCCCTATAGGTATATCGGCCTATAGATATACTCAGCCCTATCAGTATACCAGCCCGTCGGTATATCTTAGCCATACCAGTATACTCAACCCTGGATGTTACTCGGCCCTACATATATACAACCTATAGGTATACTCAACCCTATAGGTATACTCAACCCATCGGTATACTCGGCCCAAGGTATACCCAGCCCTATCGGATATACTCAGCCCTATAGGTATACCAGCCCTATAGGTATATCAACCCTATCGGTATACTTAGCCCTATCGGTATACTCAACCCTATCGGTATACTTAGCCATTCGGTATACCCAGCCCTATCGGTATACTCAGCCTTTCGGTATACTCAGCCCTATGGGCATGGAAGCAGGTGTTTTCCATCCCACACATCCCGACTAAAACACTGCTCCCCAGGAGCACTTAGCACTGGCAACCAGGTCTGTTACATTGTACCTCATCACTGGACCAGTGGTCAGCCAGAGCGCATAGCCATGCACAAATTAATACACACAACTGAATTAAAAAAGATATGTCCTTTATTTCACATTAAATCGAAATAGGACTGTCTACCAAAATGATGAAATTGCTTTGAATATATGTTGGGGTGCAAAAAAATGTATCACTGTTCGCTGTAAAAGCAGACGAAACCAAAAGTAGGTCGGGATAAGGAAGCCAAATCTTACCAAGGAATTTTAAATACGTGCATTTCTAACTTAATCCTGACCTTTCAATTTTCATTGCGAACTTATTTATAATCTTCCGAAGCAACGAAATCTAAAGCTTAAGGTTTTTAACATACTGCTTCAGAAGATAATACTTACTTATAATCTTACGAAGCAATATGTTAAAAAACCTTAAGCTTTAGATTTCGTAGATATCGTTGTGTATGCTGTTTTCAACGAAATATACGGATGTGGCTGAATAATAAATATACCGATAGAGTGATAACACGCGTCATCGTGAGTGTTGCTTCATAA
>JAPXFY010000027.1:42129826-42132326 GCA_030674185.1 Monoplex corrugatus | reverse complement strand
CGAATGAATTATGACCTTAGAGAACGGAGTCACGTGATCGACAACCAAAAAGTAATGTTCACCACATGCGTGACATCACATCTCGAATGTGTTCGTGTACATATTCTGTCTTGTCTCCTGATAAATCTGGAAGCGCCTCTTTCCCACGTGATTGCGTCCGGTTGTTCCGATGGCTATATCTATCCCGCATTTTTTTCGCACTATTTCCTCAGCAGTTTTGTCCAGATTGACGGTAAGGAACAGTTCAACATACCTCTTTCGATCATGCGACTCTGTTCCTTCAGGTCATGGTTAATGTATATGCACAAGCAAGATGTCTGCCGTATGACCCAAAATATCAACCAACTACTGGCCGGTAGTCGCATGTGTTTGCGAAACAGCGGGGTTTACCACCACCACCACCACCACCACCACCACCACCCCTGCTGGAGGCTTTCATTTCCTCTTGCAGTATCTGGAAGGAAGTTTTCGTCCATGTAATGTCTGTCCCACAACCCGTGGAGACCACTGGCACTCTCTCGGACTTCATTCCAGAACATGGCCTGACGTACTTCCACAATGACCTGGGACTTTTAATCCTGTTTTAATTTCCTCCTAGGGGACTCTTCCGAGCTCTGGGGCAACTTTTATCATCTCCTCCCCCTCTCCCCTCCCCCCCCCCCCTCGGTACTGTTCAGTTCCTTGTGCGGAGACACCTCGATGTCACAGTCCACCAACATTGTTGTCTTTACTAGTCGCTCAAACTGCTGCTTTGTTCTTCGTTCGTTCTTTGATTTAACGTCTTTTCACTATGAGTGATATTAGACCGGGGGGAGTATGAGAGATGAGAGATGGGCGGGTTGGATTTGGGGCAGAGAGGAGACAGAGTTATAGACATAAGTAGGTGGGAAAATAGAAAAATGGAACAAGAACTTAACACTAACAATTAACATCAACAATGTGTATGGAAAATTTAACTCTAAAGTACAAACTTCATAAACTTAAAGCAATGCATTCCACCAGGTATGGTCTGTTTTCTGCATTTTTAAAAGAGGTCTGGCATTGCTGATGAGGCCCTGGAAGTCTTTTTCTCTGTTGAGAGGACAGAGCGGAAACAAAAGTTTTTCTGTCTTTACTGGCCTCCTCAACCACTAGCTGAGCAGCCCCAAATCCTGACTCTTCCCGCACCCCCCAAATCCTGACTCTTCCCGCACCCCCCAAATCCTGACTCTTCCCGCACCCCCCAAATCCTGACTCTTCCCGCACCCCCCAAATCCTGACTCTTCCCGCACCCCCAAATCCTGACTCTTCCCGCACCCCCAAATCCTGACTCTTCCCGCACCCCCTAAAAATCCTGACTCTTCCCGCACCCCCTAAAAATCCTGACTCTTCCCGCACCCCCCAAATCCTGACTCTTCCCGCACCCCCCAAATCCTGACTCTTCCCGCACCCCCTAAAAATCCTGACTCTTCCCGCACCTCTGAGTCAGAGTCGCCATGTGGTTTATCTTTTCCGTTTTCACTGGTTTGTTTTAATCATGAAGCTGTAGGCTGAACTGAAGGCAGAATTAAGTTGATCAACCCAGAAGAGCTGCCATCCACGTGGCGCCCATCCGCCTGGAACCGTCCCGCATGAATCCAGACAGTGTATTTTAACCCTCTGACTCCCGCGCCCTGTCCACCAGCATCCTGCAGTGTAAACCATGCCAGCAAGGCAAAAACTTAACCCTTTGACTCCCTCACCCTGTCCACCAGCATCCTGTAGTGTAAACCATGCCAGCAAAGCAAAAACTTAACCCTTTGACTCCCTCGCCCTATCCACCAGCTTTCTGTAGGAAGCTGGTGGATAGGGCGAGGGAGTCAAAGGGTTAAGTTTTTGCAGTTGGTGGATAGGGTGTGGGAGTCAAAGGGTTAACAACTGACTAACGTACAGCCATCCATCCAAGTCGAGTGTGGGATTACGGGTTGCTTCCGGCAACTACTCGTGATTATGAGGATGAAGATGATGAAAATGGGGTTGGAAATGGTACCCTGCACTTCGTCTCATCCCTTCCCCATAACCTGTACGTTACGGGTAACCCTACCAAGGGCATCAATTTGAACAGTCAATTAAAGTCCATTAACTTCTTTGGTTATCAGGACCATGATTAATAAAGACAGTTTTTCAACCAGTAGTCCCCCGTCAGTATTGCTCGGGGGATCATTAGGACCTCAAGCCTCCCGACCACGACAAGGTGGCGATCCTCCCCCTCTCCACCCCCCTGGGAGGAGGAAGACGATAAAAAAGAAAGACTTGAAAGACGAAACACAAAAAGAAAAAGAAAGAAAGACGAAGAAAGAAAAGAAAAGGCCGAAGAAAAAGATACGAAAGGAAAAGAAAAAATGACGACGACGACGAGACGACGACGACGACGACGACGAAGACAGAAGAAGAAGAAGAAGAAGAAAAGAAGAAGAAGAAGAAGAAGAAGAAAGAAGAGAGAAAGAAGAAGAGAAGAAGAAGAAGAAAGAAAAGAAGAAGA
>JAPXFY010000027.1:42112326-42119826 GCA_030674185.1 Monoplex corrugatus | reverse complement strand
TCAACTGTCCACGTTAACAATCCTGATGGACAGGACTTTTTCACCTCGGTGTCCTCAGCAAATTTCAGTAACACACAGCATCGATGGCCTCGGTAGGTTAAGAGCGAATTTCAGCAACACAATATCGACGTCCTCAGTAGGTTAATTTAAGAGTGAATTTCAGCAACACACTATCAATATCCTCAGTAGGTTAAGAGCGAATTTCAGCAACACACACTATCAACGTCCTCATAGGTTAAGAGCGAATTTCAGCAACACACACCATCGACGTACTCAGTAGGTTAAGAGCAAATTTCAGCAATTAAATTTCGACGTCCTCAGTAGGTTAAGAGCAAATTTCATTTCAGCAACACACAATATCGACGTCCTCAGTAGGTTAAGAGCAAATTTCAGCAATTTAATATCGACGTCCTGAGTAGGTTAAGAGCGAATTTCAACAACACAATATCGACGTCCTCAGTAGGTTAAGAGCAAATTTCAGCAACACAATATCGACGTCCTCAGTAGGTTAAGAGCAAATTTCAGCAACATACTATCAACTTCCTCAGTAGGTTAATAGCACATTTCAGCAACAAATAATATCGATGTCCACAATAGCTTATGAGGGAATTTCAGCAGCGCACATTAACGATGACCTCAATGGGTTGAGCAAATTTTGGCAACGCACAACCTCGACACCATGCCTTTCAGCAGCCATTTTCCGTTTTGAAGACATGGTCCACATATAAAGGTTTGCCGTAATCTCCATGAATTATCCAGATCGTTGCTGCATAGAGGACAAACTCAGCGAACGTGGAGCTCCAATGCGAAGAACAAAGAACTTTGTTAACTTAACTGTTTAGTGAACAACAAACACTTCTAGGCGAACTGAGTTTTTGTGAGTGTGCGTGAGTGAAAAGATGTTAATTAAATCAAAGAACGAACGAACGAACGAACGAACGAATTTTTGTCTCTAGTTGTGCATGATTTCCTGTTTCCTCTCTGGAGGCCAGTGACCCCTGTGTCTCTTATTGACAGGCAACGGTCTGGTGTCACCGATTAGCACATCACACGAACAGTCACAGCACTCCACACACACGCCACTACCGTCATTCTATGTATACTGATGTCAGTGTCCCTGTCTCAGCCAGCCAGCCAGGTTCACGTCTAGAAAGTATCAACATTTTTTCTTTCGCCATCCACTTCCACCTTTCGAATCGAGCAGCCGAGTTCATCGCTGAACATAAACAAATAAGTAAATAAATGTTTGAATAAATAAATAAATAAATAAATAAACAAACAAACAAACAAATTGAATAAATAAATAAATATGACTAAAAACTTTAACCCTTTGACTCCTGCAGCCTATCCACCGGCATCCGGCATTGCTAAGCATGCTGACAAAGCAAACATTTAACTCTTTGACTCCCTCGCCCTACAACCAGCTCCCTGCAGGAAGCTGGTGGATAGGGTGAGGGAATCAAAGGGTTAAGTTTTTGCAGTTGGTAGATAGGGTGTAGGAGTCAAAGGGTTAACTTAAACTTCTACGTTCTGAATCACACGGTTGAATTCACCACTCCAGTGTCAACATTTTCCTTTCATCGTCCAATTCCATCTTTCCAGTACAGCAACCGAATTCGTTGCTGAAGAAAAGATCTACCTGTTTTTCCCAGTCTTTAAGTTTTCGAGTCGCATAGCTGAATTCACCTCAGAAATTATCCATATTTCCAGTCTTTCACCAGTCATACACTTTCTGATTCAACCAGCTGACTCATATAAAAGAATTCCATTTTCTTACCTTTCACCAACTAACACTTTCTCACTAAACGGCAGACTTCATCACAACAAACTATAATTTGATTTCCTATTCTTCAGTCTTACGCTTTTCCAGTCAAACAGCTGAGTTCATTATCAGTGGAACTGTCCGTAGTTTTCTCTGAAAATTTCAACATCGTTCTCACTAAATCATCTAAAACTCCTCACTCGTTTAAAAAACACACACACACACACACACACACACACACACACACACACACACACACACACACACACACACACACACACACACACACACACACACACACACACACACACACACACACACACACACAAAACACAGAGACAGACAGACAGACAGACAGACTGAGGGAGAGAGAGAGAGGCAGTGACAGACAGAGAGACACAGAGACACAGAGGAGAAAGAGAGACAGACAGACAGACAGACAGACAGACATAGACACCACACAGAGACACACACAGAGACACGCACGTGCACGCACGCGCGCGCGCACACACACACACAACATACATACATACACTTTCCTCCCATCAAAAGCGAACACACATTCTGTGTCAGCCCCGATTCCACCAACAAGCCACCACACCTTGAACACCATCTACCATGAGACACAGACACACACACACACCTTGAACACCATCTGCCATGAGACACAGACACAGACACACACACCTTGAACACCATCTGCCATGAGACACAGACACACACACACACACCTTGAACACCATCTGCATGAGACACAGACACACACACACACACACACCTTGAACACCATCTGCCATGAGACACAGACACACACACACACACCTTGAACACCATCTGCCATGAGACACAGACACAGACACACACACACACCTTGAACACCATCTGCCATGAGACACAAACACACACACACACACCTTGAACACCATCTGCCATGAGACACAGACACACACACACACACACCTTGAACACCATCTGCCATGAGACACAGACACAGACAACACACACACACCTTGAACACCATCTGCCATGAGACACAGACACACACACACACCTTGAACACCATCTGCCATGAGACACAGACACACACAGAGACACAGGAAAACAACCACCAGAACAAAACTCATCAAACACACATCCTTCTCCGTTGTGATGGAAACATCATTCCTTCACTCATCATCACAGCATCAGCAACAGTGACGGACACTCAAACAAGCCTCAGCGTGCAGGCCATTCCATATGTGAGTGTAGTGGCCATTTTTTGTTTCTTCTCCTGTTTCATATGTCGTTGAAAACTGCTAGTAAAGAAGATGCGTCACCATCACCTCCATCACCAGAACTACAACCACTTCGGTCGCTGCTGTATAACACAACACAACGACGGCGACGACTCTCCCTCTCCTCCTTCACCCCCCACTCCCCCACCCCTCAACACAACCGCTGTCAAAGTGGCAGCAGCGGCAAAGCAACACCACCGCTGGCCTCTTCGATCCATTGGCTTCAGTGTTGCGTTGTGTGACTCCCTTGAGAATCAAGTCTTTATTGGCAACAGCGTCCTTCATATGTTCAGTGCTTTGCTGACTGATGTTAAAGTGCCGAGGACAACAAGAGCTGGATGACTTGGTGCGCGTTATGTTTTCAGCTTTTGTCTCTGAAATGTTGGCGTACCATGCGTTTTGGTCGTACAAGTCGTTTTTCGTGTTTGATAACGCAAGCAATATATGTATGTCACCTAAAACAAGTGTGACTGCCCGCGTTCAAGCAAACAGAAACCAGAAAAAACACGAAAAAAGAATCAGAACGCGTATTGAATACAAGACAAGACAGCCGCAAAGTTTTTGTCAACTGGCCTTTGTCATGCGTAAGATCACAAACAAACAAACAAACACCAGATACAAAAATTAGGTGTTTGTTTGTGATCTTACGCTTGACAAAGGCCAGTTGGCCGAAAAATTTGCGCCTGTGTTGTCTTGTATTAAATACGCGTTAATATGACACCGTTCAAATGGCATTGGTTACTTTTAAAGTGTCCATGACAATTGCTAGAAGACTTGGGTTTATGTTAGGGTTGAGGAAAAGAGATGAATATAAATCTCTCATTTCACAGGCGTGATGGGCAAGTGGACAAGATGTCTGACTTCAAACCAAAAGGTATAGGATCGATCCCCAGGTTCAAGCTTATATTGTTAAAAGCTGGCTAATTACTAGCGCCATATCAGGGCTAACACTATGTTAAAAACCAATAATTCTGAAGTTTAAGCAAACTAGGAGAAGTGAGATGGAAGGGGGCAGGCAGAGAACATCAGGCAAAGTATACAATAAGACAGTTCTTGAATGTTACATAGAACCGATACTGTTGTACGGTTGTGAGGCGTGGACAGTCAACGTCAGGGCACATGCTGCTGCTGATGAAACAAAAAAGACATCAGTTCAAAACCAAGCTCACGATTATCCTTTCAAGTCTAAAATGCATTTAAAAATCCTTTGCACAGTTACATAAGATGAAATCTGTTGATCTCATGTAGAAAATGTGAAAACTGCATCTGGAGGAATGTCTCTGTCGAGGTTCTTTAAGGAGTTTGGTTACATGGGAACTTCCTGACTAGTTAGTAAAGGGTGGTGGATTTTCTTTTCTTTTCTTTCTTTCTTTCATTCATTCTTTCTATTTTTCTTTCTTTCTTTTATATCTCCAAAGTCAACGTGTGGAGTCCTGTGAGTGCCTAAGCCTCGTTCATATGTACACACACGAAGAACATCAAATATACATGTTAAAGATTCTGTATGACATATTAGTGTTCTGTAGCTTATGGAAACGTGAAGACACTTAATGTGCACACTCACTGAAGACAAGAGTATGCAGATTATGCAGTAACATACAGCGTGCACAGTGTGACCGAAACAAAGTGCATCCATCCATCCATCCATCCATCCATCCATCCATCCATCCATCCATCCATCCATACATACATACATACATACATACATACATACATACATAAATCCATCCATCCATCCATCCATCCATCCATCCATCCATCCATCCATCCATCCATCCATCCATACATACATACATACATAAATACATCCATCCATCCATCCATACATACATACATACATGCATACATACATACATACATACACACATACATACACACATACATACATACATACATACACACATACATACATACATACATACATACATACATACATACACACATACATACATACATACATACATACATACACACATACATACATACACACATACATACATACATACACACATACATACACACATACATACACACATACATACACACATACATACATACATACATACATACATACATACATACATACATACATACATCGACCACTACAACCATATCAGAGCCAACATCACGTTAAAACATCTCCTAGTTTCAATGAAAAGACAACGTTTCAAAACCAAGATCACGATAACCCTTTCAAGCCTAAAATGCATTGAAAAATCTTTCCCTTTCCCACACGTATAATCACATCAGATAAACTCCAGTGATCTTTCATAAAACCTTGAAAATGGTGTGTGGAGAAACATCTCCCAAGAGTTTCTGTAAGAAGTGTGTTGTATAGCGCAGCATTCAATACGGTAGTGTTTGATGCTGACAGTCTCGTTATACGGTATACCCCATGGTGCTTTGGAGTTCCAGCTAGGCTTGAGACTGCGTGACAGGGTTGTACTCTACACTTACCATCATCATCATCATATGCCCTGCCGTATGACGTTGGCGATCATGGCCCTCCATATGCATCTATCCATTGTCGCCACAAGCACATCTTCCACCCTCTCTGTCCTCAGCCACCCTGCAAATCCGTCCAATATTTTCTCTCTGGGTCTACCTGGTGCTCTCCTTCCCTCCAACTTTCCTGGTGTGACCAGGTGCTCTAATTCCCCTTTCCTCATAAAACCACACAATATTCTGGCGTCAACCAGGCCTGAGAGATAAAGACACCTGCAGTGCTGCTCAGAGGATTTGAGCAACACCCTCCATGACGCATTCGTGAAATCAATGAGACTCGACTGTGAGTCCATAACACGTTCAAATCTGGATAGGAGCCGGTTGGAGCCGAAAAATGCCACAATGATGTTCTTTGAAGGGATTGATGTAGATTCGAACCCACAACCTCCCAGTCAGTATTTTGTTGCGCTAACCACAGACACACAGTAAACACAGTCAGTGATGACACACACAGTTAAACACAATCAAGGACGAAACTAGTAAAAAACTCACCCTTCGCCATGTTGTGGAAGCATCATTCCTACAGCACCACATAAACAATCAAAGACAGCAGCACTCAAGCCTCTGCAATGCAATCCATCCGATTCCACCTGTCCATCTGTCTTTTAGTCTGCTGAAGACCCCTAGAAAGCGTCGCCATTTCACCACTACAAACCACCACGGCACCACAACCATACAATCAGTACACAGTCAGTGATCAGACAACAGCAAACAATACCTACACACAGTGATCAGACACACAATAAACAATACCCACACACAGTCAGTGATCAGACACACAGTAAACAATACCCACACACAGTGATCAGACACACAGCAAACAATACCCACACACAGTGATCAGACACACAGTAAACAATACCCACACACAGTCAGTGATCAGACACACAGCAAACAATACCCACACACATCAGTAATCAGACACACAGTAAACAATACCCACACACAGTCAGTGATCAGACACACAGTAAACAATACCCACACACACAGTGATCAGACACACAGTAAACAATACCCACACACAGTGATCAGACATACAGTAAACAATACCCACACACAGTGATCAGACAACAATAAACAATACCCACACACAGTGATCAGACATACAGTAAACAATACCCACACACAGTGATCAGACACACAGCAAACAATACCCATGCACAGTGATCAGACACACAGTAAACAATACCCACACACAGTGATCAGACATACAGTAAACAATACCCACACACACAGTGATCAGACACACAGTAAACAATACCCACACACAGTCAGTGATCAGACACACAGTAAACAATACCCACACACAGTGATTCAGACACACAGAAACAATACCCACACACAGTCAGTGATCAGACACACAGTAAACAATACCCACACACACAGTGATCAGACACACAGTAAACAATACCCACACACAGTGATCAGACACACAGTAAACAATACCCACACACAGTGATCAGACACACAGTAAACAATACCCACACACAGTCAGTGATCAGACACACAGTAAACAATACCCACACACAGTCAGTGATCAGACACACAGCAAACAATACCACACACACAGTGATCAGACACACAGTAAACAATACCCACACACAGTGATCAGACACACAGCAAACAATACCCACACACAGTCAGTGATCAGACACACAGTAAACAATACCCACACACAGTCAGTGATCAGACACACAGTAAACAATACCCACACACAGTCAGTGATCAGACACACAGTAAACAATACCCACACACAGTCAGTGATCAGACACACAGTAAACAATACCCACACACAGTGATCAGACACACAGTAAACAATACCCACACACAGTCAGTGATCAGACACACAGGAAACAATACCCACACATCAGTGATCAGACACACAGTAAACAATACCCACACACAGTGAATCCAAAACAAGTGTGACTGCCCGCGTTCAAGCAAACAGGAACCAGAAAG
>JAPXFY010000027.1:42084826-42104826 GCA_030674185.1 Monoplex corrugatus | reverse complement strand
TAGAACCCAAAATACACTTAAAACTTGTAGGCCTACCCAGTTATAAGTCCTAAAAGTACGTAAGACTTTATAGAACACATACAGGTGAATGGACCAGCAAGATAGAAAATGATAAGAAGAGATGACAGAAAGGAAAGAAGTACTGCAGAGAATAACAAAAAAGAGGAGATTTGTAGCATAACATTTCCAGAAGCTGGGGATGATATTCTTACTGAAAGAGCCTTTGGCATCCTCACGGGAGAAGAATGAATTTCAGCGACCCGCAACATCAGTTACAATAAATATGCCCATCTCTGGTCGTTTCTGTCTCTAGACATCGCCCTTGTAGGCTGTAAGGTTTTGCGCAGGCTTGAGGTGTTTTCCTGATCACCACTACATAGTAAGACAAGCATAATAAATATTATGATCGGCAACCAGAAAAGACGAAAATAGAATGAAGACGCATTCTTTTAATGAGACAAACATGGCGTCCATTTTCACCCCGGTGGCCTTTGGGGACTGTACATGAAAGACAAAGAAACAAGTTCATTGGATTGGTTAACCCTTTGACTCCCGCACTCTGTCCACCAGCTTTCTGTATTGTTAACAGTGTTAGCAAAGCAAAAACTTAACTCTGACTCCCTCACCCTATCCACCAGCTTCTTGAAAGAAGCTGATGGATAGGGTAAGGAAATCGAGTGAGGAAATCAAAGGGTTACATTTTTGTGGTGAATTGGATGAAGGAATCAAAGGGCTAAGTTTTTTTTGCAGTTGGTGGAGAGGGTGTGGGAGCCAAAGGGTTAATTAAATACATATTCTTCTTATATTTTCCTGTTCTTCTGGCTTTTGTGTGCTTGAACATTGTCAAGTAGTTTGATTCGGATTGTCAGTGTAAATAACTGTCACTTGCTGTCACTGGTGAACAACAGACACCCGTAGAAACACGCAAGACACAGAGGCAGAGAAAGAACATGCCGTAGCAGGCCTCCAGTTCAGCTCACCATTTCCTGGACAGTGATATTTTACCTAAACTATTTCTATACTTTTTCGAATGTGGCAAATGTTATTTTAAATCTGCCTTCATTGTGGCGTTAAGAGAGTGTCTCCCCCCCTCCCCTCTTCCCTCTTTACATGGTTGTTTTTGATGCTCCCTTCAATTCCTTTTTTTTTCTTTTTTTTTTTGATTCTATGTAATTTACATTTTTATATGTAACATTAACCCTTTGACTCCTTCACCTATCTACCTACTGCAAAAAGTAACCCTTTGATTCCCTCACGGAATCAAAGGGTTAAGTTTTCGCTTTTCTGGCATGGTTGACAATGCAGGATGCTGGTGGACAGGGTGCGGAAGACAAAGGGTTACTACAACTACTATTAGCAATATTGCTATATTATTGTTGTCGTAGTTCCCGTTGTTGTTAAGGATCGATGTGCATTTACTCACATATTTCTACCACCGTCTCCCATACTTCTGTAAAACGTACAAACCATTGACGTAGGGCCTATATGTAACAGTCAGTGTATCATCACAACTCGTTTTATTATTTATCCTGCATTTTGTGTGCCGATATTCTGTATGTACAGTATCAAGGACTAGCTGTAAGACAGATCCAATGGGACCTAATGCTACTATCCTTGAATAATTAAGTTTCTGAAGTCTGAATCCTGAGGTTCTCTTCCTTCTCTGAACGCCAATGACTCCTCTGTCTCATTGACATACAGCTGTCTGGTGTCACTAATCGGCACATACACACACAGTCACAGCACTCCACAACCCATTGTTGCTGTTATTGTTATTTTTGTTTAATTAAAGCCCAGTCGACTGCGTAAAGCCATATCAGGGCTATAACCGTTTCAAAACATACACAATATTTCCACAGGAAAAAAAAAAGACAGAAAATTAAGTACACATATCAATGCATTCGCGCACATAGTCTAAAGAGATGCCCCCGGAGTTGACCGTGCCGTCCAATTCATCGCACTGGGGATTTAAAAAACACCCTCAATACGAATTTAAACATAACTAAGGACACTAAAACATACATAAAAACAGGCCTAAGTTACCTAAAATTGCTTCTGCACTTCACATTTCCTTAGAGCCAAAACTGCAATTAACACATTGTACCCAATTATTAAAAGAAAGTACGTAAGACTTTATCGAACACGTACATGTGAATGGACCAGCAAGGCAGAAAATGATAGGAAGAAACGACAGAAAGCATATTAGGAAGAAATAAATAAAGAAAGTGACAGAAAAGAGGACATTTCTAGCACAGTGGGGATACTATTTATAGTGAAAGAACCCCCGGCATCCCTACCTACAGGGACCACGATCCACCACCGTCAGTCTGCGTTGGTGTCAGTGTCAGGGTTTGTTGCCAATTTCTCCACCAACCAACACAGTTTAACATTACAAAACATCCACAATCGTCCTTTCAATGTCAGTGTTTCACTTTTTGAGCCAACTACACGAACTCATACTTGAAACATATTGTAAAACCCCGTTTTTCACAGTTTGGCATTCTGCTTAATGAGCCACTTACACAGCTGAGTTCCTCCCCCGAAAATATAAACACCCAAAGCAAAACAACTTATTTTCTGGGTTGTTTTTTTTACCATCTTCCATTCTCAAAGTCAAATAGCAAAGTTTGTTATTATAAAATAATTAAATTTCTGATCTTCCTCACAACTTGTTAATTTATTTTCCCACTCTATTCTTCCTCAAAATTTAATCTAATTTTCCTTTTTTTCCACTGCAAAATTTAATTTTCCATTGTTCTTCACAGCAAAAAATATTTCCATTCTTTCTCGCTACAGAACGTATAGAGAGGAAGAATGGAAAATTAAGGGTTTCTTTTTTGTAACGAGGAAGAGTAGAAAATGTATTTTGTAGTGAGGAAGATGGAAATTTTTTCCATTTTTCCTCACTAGAAAATGACTATATTTCCCATTTTCCCCACCACAAACTAAAATTTCCATTCTTCCTCACCACGAATGTTTTTTTCTTTCTTCCTCAGTACAAAATAGTCATAATTATTTTCCATTCTTTCTCAGTGCGAAATACATTTTTTCATCAGTTTTCCTCACTACAGCGTAAGCTGATTTTCCAGCATTCAGTATTATACACTAAAACTTGATCTTTGTCACCAGAACTTAACACAATTTTCCAACTTCTTCACTACAATTAACCTGGTTTTCCAATCTTCAGAACTTACACGTTCCCATTCAGCGGGCTGATATCTTCACAATGGAAATATTCACATATATCTTTTCATATTTCATTGTCATTCTCAACAATTCATCCAACTCTCGTCACTAGTCAATAGAACCATTCATATTTTCCGTCACATCCAAAAGACCACCCTCTGTCGACTTGTGTATTTCACAGATAACCACGCGCCCTACACACACCACCAGTATTGAGGCTGCCAGTAAAGAACCAAAACAACTAACCTAACCCACATTCATCGCTGAAGCATCATTCCTACACTCCACTGAACGGCATCAGCAACAGTGGCACTAACCCTCTGCATGCGTCCAATTCCACATCAGACACTGGCCTATTTCTTTTTTTCGGGGACGAAAACGAAGACGCGTCTGCATTACCACCACCACCATCACCACCACCACGGTCGCTGCTGCAACCTAATACCAGGCCGGCGACAGCCACCACCACCACCCCCACTGCCACCATCACCCACCACCACCGTCATTGACAAAAGCAGCAACACGCCAACCCGACGCTGCTGCTCGCTTCTTCCAACCCTGGGCATCAGCGTCGGGTTGTGTGGCGAAGGGCGGGTACAACGTCCATCCTATGCTTAGTGCCACTGATGGGTGCTTTAATTAACCCTTTGCCTCCCCCACCCCGTCCACCAGCATTCTGCATTATCAACTATGTTAGCAAAAACACTTTAACCCTTTGACTCCCCCACCCAGGCCACCAGCATTCTGCATTATCAACTATGTTAGCAAAAACACTTTAACCCTTTGACTTCCTCACCCAGGCCACCAGCATCCTGCATTATCAACTATGCTAGCAAAAACACTTTAACCCTTTGACTCCCCCACCCAGGCCACCAGCATCCTGCATTATCAACTATGCTAGCAAAGCAAAAACACCTTAACCCTTTGACTCCCTCACCCTATCCACCAGCTTCCTTGCAAGAAGATGGTGTGTAGGTTGAGGGAGTCAAAGGGTTAGGGTTACAGGAAGCTGGTGGATAGGATGAGGGAGTCAAAGGTTTAACTTTATTTTGCAGTTGGTGGATAGGGTGCGGAAGTCAAAGATTTAGTTTTTGTTTTTTGTTTGTTTTTGTTTTTGTTTCTTCTTTTTGCATTTGGTGGACAGGCTGCGGAAGTCAAAGGGTTAAAGTTTTGTATTTGGTGGATAGGGTGCGGGAGTCAAAGGGTTAAAGTTCTGCAGTTGGTGGATAGGGTGCGGGAGTCAAAGGGTTAAAGTTTTGTATTTGGTGGATAGGGTGCGGAAGTCAAAGGGTTAAAGTTTTGCAGTTGGTGGATAGGGTGCGGAAGTCAAAGGGTTAAAGTTTTGCAGTTGGCGGATAGGGTGCGGAAGTCAAACGGTTAAAACACCACGTAGGGGAATGAGGTGGCAGAGACCTCAACTTTACTCGGGGCCAGCACCACGAGGGCGGCGCCCACCCCCTCTCCCTCGCTTCAAATTCATATTCATATTCACTTTTTTTTTTAATGCTTTTTTTTTTTTTTTTTTTTTTTTTTATTGCATTCGGATCTCCTGGGAAGTGCGTATAACATCGTTTTGCCCACATCACGTGTGTGGCGTGTTGCCGCAAAAGTCCGCAATCCTGTCTTTAATTTAATGGGCGTTTCAATAAGCTTCTGAACAGACATTACATGACTCACAGGATCTTTAACGTGCATAGGGAGAGGAGTGGCAGAATGGTTCAGACGTCAGCCTGCCAATAACTTAACTCGAGGTTCCAGGGTTCGCTCCCCGTAGAGGCCTCGACTTTTCTCCTCAGTTTGACCGGAAAATCGAACTGAACATCAAGTCCTTCAGATGGGGACGGAAAACGAGTCGGACCTTGTGCCTTCTGGCTGCGCACGCTAAAGGTCCCACAGCAGTTGAAAATCGTGAAGAGCAGGGCATTGCCCAGCTGCCTTGGTATAAAACACTGGAGAGGTAGATTGATTTCCCAGGTTCCACCCCTTGAAGACCAATTAGCCTTCTTGCTTTTCTGAGGTCTTGGTAAAAAAAAAAGTGAATATGAATATGAATTTGAAGCGAGGGAGAGGGGGTGGGCGCCGCCCTCGTGGTGCTGGCCCCGAGTAAAGTTGAGGTCTCTGCCACCTCATTCCCCTACGACCCCAGAATTATGGCACCATCTAGGTAGGACCTCAGGACCTGGCCAGCTCATGGCTTTATGTGCACCTGTGACAATAGTGCTTACGGAATTCATTCCGAGCGCTGAGACGTCATCTTGAGAAACTGAAACTGAAACCGAAACTAACGTGCATATTTAGTCTTCTCTGTGCGAGAACACGTGAAGGTTTAGGTATTGGCGGCAGGTCTGCACGCACGTTGATCTGGAAGATCAGAAAAATCTCCACCCATTATCCACCGGGTGACAAGTACCCTGGAAGGATCAAACCAGGCCTTTCGATGGTGACCCACTTGACAACTGCACCTGTCAAGCCAGTGACCCGAGTCCAAATTGCACACGATTGTGGGCTCTTTAAGTAACAGCAGCACTGCATCATTACAGCAGTCCAAACAGAGCATTTTGCCTTTCTTTTTGCACCTCTTTCTGTTTATCATAAGCATGTATATTTAATCTATGCACAAAATATAAAATCCACCGCAAAGATAGGATATTTAAAAAGACCACGATTTAATGAAACACAATAATGTACCCTCCTCCCACCAGAAGAATGAATGCATACCATGTACCTTGAGAACTGGGTCAACGTCATTCTGTGTTGGTCAGGAACCTTAGCCCACACACCGATCAGTCCAGTAGCATTCAACATCTGGCACACATTACTGAACTAAAGACAGAGGGCAATGATGGGAATCGGCTGATGGCACGTGCTGGCTGGAACTTGGTCAGATCGACGAGGGAGTGTGCATTGCTGTCCACTTAATTTAACCCTTTGACTCATGCACTCTGTCCACCAGCTGCAAAACCTTAACCCTTTCATTCTATCACTCTGTCCACCAGCTTCCTACAGGAAACTGGTGGATAGGGTGAGGGAGTGGAATGGTTAAAGTTTTGCTTTGCTGTCATGGTTGACGATGCAGGATGCTGGTGCAAATGGTGTGGGAGTCAAAGGGTTCAGGTGCTGCTATTCACATAAGGGGCTCACACACGATGCTTGCATTTTCTTCATCTTATTTGACCTTATTTCATTTTTGTCACGTTAAAGATTCTTTTAACGGTGCCTAAAATTCCAGTGGCATCAGCTTTTTTGCTATCATTTATTGTTAAAAATATGCAATATTTGAACACACAACGCTTGTCCATAATTATGTCAGCAGCACCGGCCACTTTAAAACATTGATGACAACAGTTTGAACAGACGTACTTTGTGTGTGTGCGCACTGCTTCTGGTTTCTGTCATCATCATCATCATGTGCCCTGCCACATGGCGTTGGCGATCATGGCCCTCCATATGCATCTATCCCTTGTTGCCGCAAGCACATCTTCCACCCTCTGTGTCCTCTGCCATTCTGCAAGTCCGTCCAACATTTTTTCCCTGGGTCTATCTGGTGCTCTCTTTCCCTCCAGCTTCCTGGTTTCTGTGGATTTCCGAAATTTTGACAGTCCAAACATCCCTGGAGGTATCAATGATCAATATTTGATAATGTAGCAATATGCTCGTGGCAATGCATTGTGTTTAAAGCGTAAGGGACAGCGGCACAATTTAAATGCCGTTTCTGTTGCTTTATTAAATTAAAATGTTTCCAGCATCCTGGTATTGATATTTAATAACGCTACGGGTTTTCTGTGTGTGTGTATGTTGTCAAATGGCCAAAATGTTCCTCTTATGTGTATGAGTTGATACATTTCTTTGTTACTACATTGTTCACTGTAAAAACAAAAAATGAATTTAACCCTTTGACTCCTGCTCTCTATCCACCAACTGCAAAAACTTAACTCTGACTCCATCACCTTATCCACCAGTTTCCTGCTGGAAGCTGGTGGATAGGGTGATGGAGTCAAAGAGTTAAGGTTTTGCTTTTCTAGCATGGTCGACAAAGCAGGATGCTGGTAGACAGGGTGCGGGAATCAAAGGGTTAATGCTGCGGGCTGGGATTGAACTCGAGATATCAGATCTGGAATCCAAAGCTTTACCAATAGGACCAACCAGCCCGCGATAAACACGAAAGGAGACGACCAGAACAGCCACAGCGTGCATCGTTGATCTGTTAATCCAGAGAATCCGACAATAACGTCAGTATCTCACAGTGCAACAAAAATGTTTTAAGGCTTCTTTGAGCAACATTCTTACAGCCAGTCCTCAATATACTCTGAGAGTGGTAGGAATTTCAACTCAACAAAACGGAACGGAACTAGAACAGCATCAAAGAAAGGATACAGAGCTGGCTGACACCGTGAGGACTTCACTCAGAACTGGAGGTCGGTACGGCAGTCCTATGGCTATGACAGCTGTTTAAACAATTACACACGTACTTCATGATGTCGTATCTTCTTTTTGAAAATTCACTTAAACGTTTTAAATCAGGTGAAGTTCCTTATGAAAATTGCCCAGTCTTTTTTATGGTTTTGTTTTTTTGTTTTTGTTTTTGTTTTTGTTTTGTTTTGTTTTCACTAGAGAAAAAACGTGGAGGGATTTATGTTTTACAGTATGCAAATAAGATGATGGTACACTTATAATTTTGGGCGTGCTGTGGCATTCCTGATTGAGAGAGAGAGAGAGAGAGAGAGAGAGAGAGAGAGAGAGAGAGAAAATGACAGAGAGACAGAGAGAGAGACAGAGAGACAGAGAGAGACAGAGAAAGACAGAGAGAGAAAGACAGAGAGAAACAGAGACAGAGACATAGAGAGGGAGAGGGAGAGAGAAAGAGAGAGAGAGACAGACAGACAGACAGTGTGTGTGTGTGTGTGTGTGTGTGTGTGTGTGCGTGGTGTGTGTGTGTGTGTGTAGTGTGTGTGTGTGTGTGTAGTGTGTTTGTGTATGTGTGTGTGTGTGTGTGTGTGTGTGTTTGTGTGTGTATGTGTGTGTGTGTGTGTGTGTGTGTGTGTTTGTGTGTGTTGTGTGTGTTGTGTGTGTTGTGTGTTGTGTGTCACATAGAGGGATAAAGATGCATTCATTATTGCTTTATACTGCTGAAGACTTTTGATTTTATGTACTTTTTTTTTCCAATCGTTTACCTTTGTCGTTGCAACAGCGATTGACAGGGTCATAGATTTTTCTTTGTTGACTTTCTAATGGTTCATCTTTTTTATCACAGCGACAGAGGTTTTTAATTTTTGTTTTAGGATCATTGCACTCAGGGAGATTACCTTTGTGCTCACCTTTTCTTTTTGTTTTGCTTTGTTTTGTCCCATTTTCTACGCCACCTTGATGGCCACAAAAGGTGGCAAATCTGTTTATTATCTTTACAATGCGATGGTGATGATGTCGATGAGGATGATAATCATGATGCTATGGAGTTTCATGTAGGATTGCGACGGCATGACAGGGCTGTACTCTACGCTTACTATCATAATATACCCTGGCGTCAACCAGGCCCGAGAGATACAGACGCCTGCGGTACAGGTCAGAAGATTTGAGCAATACCGTTAATGACGCATCCGTGAAGTGGATGAGACTCGACTGTGTGGTCCCAGTCTTCCCAATGAGCCCATAGCACGCCCAATTCTGGGTAGGAGCCGGTTAGAGACGAAAAACCCCACAATCATAAATTCCTGAAAGGACTGATGGGACCGGATTCGAACCCACAACCTTCCAGTCAGTAGTCCATTGCATTAACCCCACACCACGGATGTATGTCCAGCTCTGTCACTTACGCTTTAGTGAAGCACACAGAGCTCTTGTGAGATGGGCCGCTGTGCAGACAGTCATTAATATTATTTCCCCTCGGGCTTTTTACTGGACCTTTTCCCCTCTGTGTGTCCCAAAGGTTGGTTTTCTGGAGGGTTGTCATGATCACATTATAAATGAAATGACTAAATAGATTAAAACGAACAATGGCGAGGGATTCCATGGAACGAAGAGGACCAAGTATATTACTGTGTCATGCAGGCCGCTTATGCAGGAGGCCATTATGATCATATTATAAACAAATACAGAAACAAACAAATCGGAAAGAAATTAATCTGTTATTACTGTCATTTTTGTTTAGAGCTCAGTCGATTGTGTACAGCCATATCAGGGCTATAACCTGTTTCAAAACAAACACAAAACTTCAACAGGAAAAAAAAAGAAAAAAAGAAAATTAAGTACACATACCAATGCATTCGTGCACATTATCTAAGGAGATGCCCCTGGTGTTGACCATTCCGTCCAAATTATCACACAGGGGATTTAAAAAAAATAACCTGTATACAAATTTAAAGATAACTAAAGACACTAAAACATATAAAAACAGACCTAAATTACCTAACACTGCTTCCGCATATCTCATTTCCCTTGCGCCAAAAATGCACTTAATGCATGTACTCAATTATCAATCCTAAGAGAAAGTACGAAAGACTTTGTCGAACACATACAGGTGAATGGACCAGCAAGACAGAAAATGATAGGAAGAAATAACAAAAAGCAAGGAAAGAAGAAAGAAACAAAGAGTGACAGAAAAGAGGAAATTTCTAGCACAGAATTTCCAGAAGGTGGGGATTCTTTTTATACTGTAAGAGTCCCTTGCATCCCCACGAGGGAAAAAAACAACCTTTAAATGAACAACAACAACAAAAAAACAAAACAACGAAAAAAGAGAGAGGAGGAGGCTTAATGAGAAACAGAACTTTATCGAAACCACAGACCATAAACCGAAACAAAGCGACCATTCAAGTCCACAAACATCGTAACTTCATCAATTAACAACAGAACATGCATGTAGAGCTATAAACACACTTACTTGATCCCATAAAACACGGGGGCCGCTGGGTGCCATAATGACTTTTCATCAAGCGTGTAAAACGAACAGCCAAATACACTGGGTTACAGTCGATTGAACATAATGTTTTTCCTATGGATCTTTTCTGCAGGAGTTTGGGGTTTGGTGTTTATTCTAGCTGAATTCATCCGCTCGGACATTGCCATATTCGCTTCATCCAATTTCCTATCTGTCACCTGGCAGATTCCTTAGTCTCCCCCGTGGGGATGCCTTGATTGATTGATTGATTGATTTGGTTCAGTTTTTACGTCGACATCTACTTCAGGTGATATGGCCGACGGGGATAACCATCCCAGGGAAGTGGGGAAGGGGGACTTATCTAATCCTATACTGACACCACCAAAACAACAATGATGTTAAGATGGGACAATGAAATGTCAGTTTTAATGTAACGCACCTCGAGTAAATGTTAATGTGACAAAAATCCTATTGAGAAAAATCATGATGAGAACAAGGAATAGAATCAAAAGAGAAACAGCAGAAGAACAGTGTGCATTTGTGGAAGGGAAAGGAACTATTAATGCCATATACATCCTAAGAACTATCATAGAGAGGTCAATCGAGATGAATAAGGATTTATATTTATGCTTTGTTGATTATACCAAGGCTTTCGATCGGGTAAGATATGAAGAATTGATCAACCAACTAGAAAGACTCAATATTGATGGAAAAGATCTACGAATAATCAGAAATATATATTGGGAACAAACAGATGCAATCAGAATAGAAAACGATATAAGCTCTTTCCAAAACATCAAAAGAGGAGTCAGACAAGTTAGTGTTTTGTCACCAGCGAAAACATCACGAGAAACCTAGAAGAAGACCCTGGATTAAAGGTTGGAGGAAAAATGATAAACAACATTCGATACGCAGATGACACCGTGCTAATTGCAGAAAGTGAAAGGGACCTACAAAACTTTGTGAATATACTAGAAATAGAAAGCAAAGGTAAGGGGTTGGAACTAAACAGCAGGAAGACTGAAGTCATGGTGATCAGTAAAAAACATGAAATCCCCTCATGCAAAATAACAGCAAACGGTACAACCTTGAGACAGGTCGATAAGTTCAAATATCTGGGAACGATCATTTCACCAGACGGCAGATGCACATCAGAAATAGTCAGCAGAATCGGCCAAGCCAAAACAGCATTCAAGAAGATGAAAAGCATTCTTACCAACAAATGCCTATCAATTAAGATCAGGAAGAGAGTTGTTGAATGTTATACAGAACCGATAATGTTATACGGTTGCGAGGCGTGGACAGTCAGCAAGCAAAGCCAGAACAAGATTGAGGCAGCCGAGATGTGGTTTCTAAGAAGAATGCTGAGAGTTCCATGGACAGCAAAGAAAACAAACGAGACAGTCTTGATGGAGGCAGACACAAGATCATTGATAGGGAAGATTAGAAAAAAGACAGGCAACATTTATAGGCCATTTTATGAGGAAAGGGGAATTGGAGCACCTGGTCACAACGGGAAAGCTGGAGGGAAAGACAGCACCAGGTAGACCCAGGGAAAAAATATTGGACGGACTTGCAGAGTGGCTGAAGACAGAGAGGGTGGAAGAGGTGCTTGCGGCAACAAGGGATAGAAACAGATGGAAGTCCATGATCGCCAACGCCATGTGGCAAGGCATTTGATGATGATGATGATGATGACCTCGGGATTCGAACCCATGGGGGAAGCCAGGAGCTCTTTCGGTATAAATAGTATCCCGACCTTCTGGAAATTCTGTGCTAGAAATTTATCTCTTTTCTTCCGCTTTCCATGTTTCTGTTTTGCTCCTTTGCTTTCTGTCATTTCTTCCTATCTTTTTTTGACTTGCTGATCCATCCACCTGTATGTGTTCTATCAAAGCCTTACATACTTTCTCTTAGAATTGATAATTGGGTACATGTATTAAGTGCATTACTGGCTCTAAGGAAATGTGATTTGCAGAAGCAGTTTTAGGTAATTCAGGCCTGTTTTTGTACACGTTTTAGTGTCCTTAGTTATGTTCATATTTGTGTTCAGGTTTGATCTTTTAAATCCCCTGGTAATGAATTGGACAGAGTGGTCACCATCAGGGGCGTATCCTTAGATTATGTGCCCGAAAGCATTGATATGTGTACTTAATCTTCTTTGCCAGGTTTTTTTTTTCTACTGTGATGTACGGTGTACATTTTGAGATGGTTATAGCCCCGACATGACTCTGCGCAGTCGACTAGGCTTTAAACAATAACAATAACAATAGCAATAACAATAGCAATAACAATAACAATAGCAATAACAATAACAATAGCAATAACAATAGCAACAACAATAACAATAGCAACAACAATAACAATAGCAACAACAATAACAATAACAATAGCAATAGCAATAACAATAGCAATAACATTAACAATAGCAATAACAATAGCAACAACAATAACAGTAGCAATAACAATAACAGTAGCAATAATAATAACAATAGCAACAATAACATAATAGCAATAGCAATAGCAATAACAATAGCAATAACAATAATAGCAATAACAATAGCAACAACAATAACAATAGCAACAACAATAACAGTAGCAATAACAATAACAGTAGCAATAAAAAATAACAATAGCAACAACAATAACAATAACAATAGCAATAGCAATAACAATAGCAATAACAATAACAATAGCAATAACAATAGCAACAACAATAACAATAGCAACAACAATAACAGTAGCAATAATACAATAACAATAGCAACAACAATAACAATAGCAACAACAATAACAATAGCAACAACAATAACAATAGCAACAACAATAACAATAGCAACAACAATAACAATGCAACACAATACAATAACAATAGCAATAATAACAATAGCAATAACATTAACAATAGCAACAACAATAGCAACAACAATAACAGTAGCAATAACAATAACAATAGCAATAATAATAACAATAGCAACAACAATAACGATAACAATAGCAACAACAATAACAATATCAATAGCAACAACAATAACAATAGCAATAACAATAGTAACAACAATAACAATAACAATACATAACAATAGCAACAACAATAACAATAACAATAGCAACAACATTAACAATAGCAATAGCAACAACATAATAACAACAACAACAACAGCAACAACAATAACAACAGCAACAATAACAATAACAATAGCAACAACAATAACAATAACAATAGCAACAACAATAACAATAGAACGACATTAACAATAGCAATAACAATAGCAATAGCAATAACAATAACAATAGCAATAACAATAACAATAACAATGACAATGACAATAACAATGACAATGACAATGACAATGACAATAACAATGACAATGACAATAACAATAACATACAATAACAATGACAATAACAATGACAATAACAATGACAATAACAATAACAATAACAATAACAATGACAATGACAATAACAATGACAATGACAATAACAATGACAGTAACAATAACAATAACAATAACAATAGCAATAACATTAACAATAGCAATAACAATAGCAATAACAATAACAATAACAATAACAATAACAATGACAATGACAATGACAATAACAATAACAATAGCAATAACAATAGCAATATACATTAACAATAGCAACAACAATAGCAACAACAATAACAATAGCAACAACAATAACAGTAGCAATAACAATAACAATAGCAATAATAATAACAATAGCAACAACAATAACGATAACAACAGCAACAACAATAACAACAGCAACAATAACAATAACAATAGCAACAACAACAACAATAACAATAACAATAGCAATAATAATAACAATAGCAACAACAATAACGATAACAATAGCAACAACAATAACAATAGCAACAACATTAACAATAGCAATAACAATAGCAATAGCAATAACAATAACAATAGCAACAACAATAACAATAGCAACAACAATAACAATAGCAACAACAATAACAATAACAATAGCAACAACAATAACAATACAACACAACAATAACAATAACAATAGCAACAACAATAACAATAGCAACAACAATAACAATAACAATAGCAACAACAATAACAATAAAAGCAACAACAATAACAATAACAATAGCAACAACAATAACAATAGCAACAACAATAGCAATAACAATAGCAACAACAATAACAATAGCAACAACATTAACAATAGCAATAACAATAGCAATAGCAATAACAATAAGCAAACATACAATAACAATAGCAACAACAATAACAATAACAGCAACAATAATACAACAACAATACAAGCAACACAATAACAATAACAATAGCAACAACAATAACAATAACAACAGCAACAACAATAACAACAGCAACAATAACAATAGCAACAACAATAACAATAACAATAGCAACAACAATAACAATAACAACAGCAACAACAATAACACAATAACAATAACAATAGCAGCAACAATAACAATAACAATAGCAACAACAATAACAATAACAATAGCAACAACAATAACAATAACAATAGCAACGACATTAACAATAGCAATAACAATAACAATAGCAATACATACAATAACAATAACAATAACAATAACAATACAACACATGACAATGACAATGACAATAACAATAGCAATAGCAATAACAATAACAATAATAATAACAATGACAATAACAATAGCAACAACAATAACAATAACAATACAATGACAATGACAATAACAATAGCAATAACAATAACAATAACAATACATAATACAATGACAATAACAATAACAACAATCAACAATAATAACAATAACAATAACAAGACACATTAGTCTGTACAAAACTATGTCGTTACAATGGCAATGCCATGAAGGGGAAGGGGTGGCAAACCTGTGATACACTGAGCTGACACCATCAGAATGGTTTCAGTATTAAGACGGAAGCGAACAGCGAACAGCGAACAGCGAACAGAGCAGACATTATATCTGGAGTCTACGGCAATGTTACAACACACAGCCAGCCCGCTAAAGAACACACACACACACACACACACACAACACACACACACACACACACACACACACACACACACACACACACACACACACACATACACACACACACACACACACACACACACACACATACACACACACACACACACACACACACATACACACACACACACACACACACACACACACACACACACACACACACACACACACAAAGAGAGAGAGAGAGAGAGAGAGAAATAGACAGATAGACAGAGACGGAGACCGTGTGACAGAAAGAGACAGATAGAGGGGGGGGGGGGGGGCGGCACACAGGGACAGGCAGAGAGAGAGAGAGAGAGAGAGAGACAGAGAGAGACAGAGACAGAGACAGACAGATGGACTGATGAAGAGACAGAAACAGGTAGAGAGAAACAGAGAGACAGACAGAGACAGACAGAGACAGACAGAGAGACAGACAGACAGAGACAGACAGACAGACAGAGACAGACAGAGAGACAGAGACAGACAGACAGACAGAGACATAGAGGGACAGAGAAGGAGACAGAGAGGGACAGAAAGAGACAGACAGAGAGAGACAGAGACAGAGAGAAGTAAGCGTGGGTCACCCTTGTGGAAGGCGAGTATCTACCACTAGGCCACCGATGGTTTAATTAATGTCTGTATCTCTCGGGCCTGGTTGATGCCAGGATGCATAAGGAGAGCAGGTGTAGAGTACAGCCCTGTCACACAGTCTCAATCCCAGATGGAACTCCATGGTATCATGATGATCCTCCTCCTCACAATCATCGCATTGTAAAAACTGTGAAAGCTTCTGCGCCATTAAGATGGCGTACCGCATGAAACAAAAACGAAAAGAAAAAAAAAGAAAGAAAGAAAGAAAGAAAGAAAGAAGAAAAAAAAAAAAGAAAGAAAGAAAGAAAGAAAGAAAGAAAAGAGAAAAAAAGGAAATCTCCCTAAATGCAATGATCCTAAAAAAAAAAAAGCAAATGAAAACACCAAATAAATGGCAACAAAAAAGCCGTGGGTGGGCTTCTTGTTTCAAAACTACGGTGACTAAGCAGGTGTACAAAAGAAATACATACCCACAAACCAACCCGCCAACCAATCAACCGACCAAACCAACCGACCCAACCACGTAAAAAGCTGAGAATAAATGAATGTGGACTCAGCATTCATCATTTGTTGGTACTAACTGCAGAAACCATGATGACAAAGTACATGTAACTTAATGGTTGCCTAATGTTGATAGTGAGTCTTCTTCTGAAAGGGGCAGTAACTCATCAGTTAAGTGGGTCGTTTACCTCAGTAACTCATCAGTTAAGTGGGTTGTTTACCTTTAGACTTAGTCATCAGGTTCTCAGTGACCTCTGTCGCCAAGGAACACGAACTACGTGGTGATCCAAAAAATAAAACAAAATAAAAGAAAATAACTCGGACATCAGACACAATGAAATTGTCACGGACGAGCGCGTGTGCGCGCAAACGCACAGGAACCACTCAGATTCAGTTAATATGTCTCCATCTAATCATGCACATCCTTCCTACTCCCACCCCCTGTACACACAAACACACGCGCGCGCGCACGCGCACGCATGCATACACACACACATACACACACACACACTTATACACACACATATAACACCACTCACACACACACACACACACACACACACACACACACACACACACACACACACACACACACACACACACATACACCTGTAGGCTAAAACACTGACTCATCCACGCTCGTACACATCCCCTTCCATTCCCCCATCCCCACCCAACACACGTACGCTCACATCTACTTGTTCACGCCGAGCGCACGCGCGCGTGCACATACACACACATACACACACACACACACACACACACACACACACACACACACACACACTCTCTCTCTGTCTCTGTCTCTGTACATCCATCTCTCTCTCTCTCTCTGTGTCTCTCTCTGTCTCTCTGCATCCATCTTTCTATCTCTCTGTCTCTCTCTGTCTCTCTTCTCTCTCTCTACACACACACACACTCTCTCTCTCTCTGTCTCCATCTCTTTCTGTCTCTCTGTCTGTCTCTGTCTGTCTCTGTCTGTCTGTCTGTCTGTCTGTCTCTCTCTGTCTGTCTTGTTGAGAGTAACAGAAGTTGGCCTCATCGTTTGATATGGGTCTTCTTCTGGGATACAGGACCAATTCCAGAGGCACACTTTTTTTGCAGGCATTGAAACAGAAGAAGAATCCTGGTGCTCTGGCTTTTGCTTTCGCCAGTCCCTTTTCTGTTGAGGAACAGAAGCTGTTCTGCGCTGTTCAAATCCACTGTGCCATGTATTCACTGCTCTCGCCAGGTTTCTGTGTTACAGGCATCGCCAGGTTTCTGTATTACAGGCAATGCCTTTCCCAGTTGATGGTGTCGAAATTGGCCTTTACAGTATCTTTGTGGTCTTCCCTGTCACAATGTCTTTGCTTCACCTTCTGTGCTGAACAATATTTGGGATGCAGTTATCTTCCATACAGGCAACGTTTCCTGTCCAACAAAGCTGGCATTATTTTAATGATGGAAAACTCTACATACTTGGCAAGCCGCACTTTTTCAGAACTCGACAGTTGGACACTTGATCTTGCCACGTGATGTTGCAAATCATGCATATGCATCTTTGGTGGAAACGTTCTTGAACGTGCCGTTGGTAGATAGTCAAAAGTCATAGAAGGGTGCTCAGGATTACTGCTGTGTACAAAGCAATCTTTTGTGACGAACCTGATACCATAATCTTGCCACGGCCTTTTGGGTTAGCAGAATTTATTTCCAATGTTGATCTCCTGGTTGTTGACAATCAGAGGGACTGAAGCACCAAAGTCCTGAGATGGTGTAGGCTAAAACATAATCTCTGTCCTGCCGGGGCTAATTATAAAACCAAAATGTGCACATCATCATCATCACCATCATCAGTCCCGTAGTCTGGTTGACCGTTGGGGCACCACTGAAGATTTTGCAACCAACTTCCTCCACTCCTCACGGTCCTCAGCTTTCCGCAGAATGATATTCCATTCAAGGCCAGTCCACTCTGACATTGTCTTCCCATCTTTTTCTCTGTCTGCCTCTTCGTCTCCCTCCCTGAACTGTTCCCTGCAAGACGGTCTTGTGCACACACCTCAGTAAATTGATTAGTCATGGGCTGGATGTCCTCTTGTAAGTGTGCAGCCATCTGCAATGAGGAATATTCCTGCAGGATGGCTTTGAGAACTTTGGTCTTGACTTGGAGTCTGTGCAGGTTGACGAGTTTTTCATCTGATCAGAACTTGATGTCCAGCCCCTCTGTATAAGTCTCTGAAGACATCAATCAGCTCTCTCGTAGAGGATAGGGAATTGTGTGAGCTCTAGAACGCATCCCTGCTTCACTCCGTTCTGCACTACAAAAGGTCTGTACGCTTTCCCTTTCTCTTTTCCCCTGACCAATATGCCATTGTGACGGGAAGTGATCGGTGAGACAAGCTTCTGAAGGTAACTAAACTTTCTTAGCATCTCCCATATACATTTCAGGTTAACAGTGTCAAATGCTTGGGTCAGATCTACAAACACCAATTCTATTGCAGCTGGCATGTGGCAAATTCCATGTCACGATACAGTCTTGAAGGAGGCAGACACAAGAAGAACATTAATGAAGAAGAATAGGAAAAGACAACCAACCTTTCTAGGACATTTTATGAGGCAAGAGAAATCAGAGCACCTAGTCACAACAGGAAAGCTGGAGGGAAAGAGAGCACAAGGTAGATCCAGAGAGAAAATATTGGACGCACTTGCAGAGTGGCTGAGGACAGAGAGGGTGGGAGATATACTTGCACCGACAAGGGATAGATTCGTATGGAGGGCCGTGATCGCCAACGCCATGCGGTAGGGCACACGATGATGAATGATAATGATGATGTCATTGGTGCCTTCCCCCTCCCCCTTCCCACTTAATATGACAACACAACATATATACACGCATGAGCACATAACACACACACACACCCTTACACCCAACACACACATATTCACACACACCATGACAACACACACACACACACCCTTACACCCAACACACACATATTCACACACACCATGACAACACACACACACACCCTTACACCCAACATACACATATTCACACACACCATGATAACACACACACACACACCCTTACACCCAACACACACATATTCACACACACCATGACAACACACACACACACCCTTACACCCAACACATATTCACACACACCATGACAACACACACACACACACACCCTTACACCCAACACACACATATTCACACACACCATGACAACACATCACACACACACACACATGCACACCATGACAACAACACACACACACTCACACACACACACACACACACATATACACACACACACACACACACACACACACCATGACAACACACACGCACACTCATACAAACACACACACCATGACAACACACACACACTCACACCATGACAACACACACACACACACACACACACACACACACACACACACACACACACACACACACACACACACACACACAACTTCACAACCTCCACACCCTACACCCCACCACACACACACCTGACACAACGTCACACATCCTTAACAACTCCATCTTCGCCTAATGGCGTCAGAAACATAATTCCATCACATGTCTGATTTTTTCCACCTCAGCATGTAACACGACAGTCAGGATGTCGGGAATAATTCTTCATGCCAACAGTCCAGGCTCTTTGCGTCTCCTGACCACTGTTGCCCTCACCTGTGGTGTGAGAGCGAACATGACAGGTGTAATTCAACCATGCCCCTCTGCCATTCTTCATACTTAGCCAACGACCCTGACACACGTGAGAATGAGGCTCTTCTCTCCGTCAGCCTGCATGTATATATA
>JAPXFY010000027.1:41984826-42074826 GCA_030674185.1 Monoplex corrugatus | reverse complement strand
GTAATGTTATGGTTATAGTCAACTGATACTTATCATTTTGAGCTGGACTTAGATGACATAGTACATGTTTCAGAACACATTTGTTGAACAAATAAACAAACAAAAATTTGTTGATAAACAAAACAAACGGAAACAAACTTACAATACAAAAAAACAACAACAAACAAACCGAAAACGAACAATACACAAAAACGAAAACAAGCAAACGAACAAACAAACAAACCAACCACAAAAACGAAGTGCCCAAAATGCCCCTACAGGAAGATTATTTGAATGGCTTGACTATGCTATGTTTCATGTTGATGAAATTTCTCTGGTTTCCATTTATGAGTTTTTTCCTGTTTTAGACAGTTACAGGTCTCACTGAACAGTTACATGTCTCATTGTCGTTTTCATTCATTGTCTTTGTTTTCTTTTTGACATGTGCAGGTCGCAATCCCTTGGCCCTTTGTTTTTGTGGACGTTTTATCTACAATATTTGTTTCTAAAATGGGAGATTATTTCATATTGAGATAAGGTATGTGTCTCTTATCAAACTATGTTAGCAAGAGCTTCTTAGCTGTTTCTCAAAGGGTCATTACCAAATTCAGGTAAAATATGTGGCCCATCAAGGAGTCATAAATCTACAAATTTGGAGAACATGGTGTCGATATCACTCACACACAGACCCCCCCCCCCCCCAACGAAAAAAAGAAAGAAAAAGCCTATAATTAGCAAAATTAGTACTTGTTGAGGAGTGTATGTAAACAATGATTTCCCAGGAATTTCTCACAATATTTGCAATTTGTTTTCATTGCTGTGAAGTCTAACATTGTGCTTGAAGCATGCTAAACGTCATTTCAACTGAATCTTGAAGGTCACGGTGACCTTAAGAAGTACACAATCTGAATTTGCAGTAACATCTGTTTTAAAAAAAAGGGGGGCATTTTTAGAATGACTTGATTCTGTTCCGTTTGTTTGTTTTGATTTTTCCTCGACTTGTATTTTTCATTCAACTTTTTTGTTTTTTATATACACCAATGTTAAGAGGAAAGTAATGCATAAACTCACTTAGTTTTCTTTGGTTTATTTCAATTTTAATCGATCATTCAACTTTCTTTTGTAGTTCTGAAGACTTCCATAGGTTGGACATAATGGTCATAACCTTGTTAAACTTCAGTATCAATTAAACCAAACAAAGAAATGCTGTATTAGCAGTGGGAAATCATTCAAATCCATTTGCATCTTGCATATGGTGGCATACACGTTCTAGTGTGCATGTACGTGTGTGTGTGTGTGTGTGTGTGTGTGTGTGTGTGTGTGTGTGGGGGTGTGTGTGTGTGTGTGTGTGTGTGAGTGTGTGAGTGTGTGTGTGTGTGTGTGTGTGTGTATGTGTGTGTGTGTGCATGCATGCATGCACGTACGTGTGTGTCCATTCAACCAAGTGTGTGCTGCCTGTGAATTATTCAAATCTGTCTGAACGTTGTGTATGTGAGTAAGTTGAACGTATTTGTTTATGTATGCATAATGTGTGAATAAATGAATGGAGTGTCGCAGAGTGTGCCAGTTGTCTCAACACTTGCTAAAATAAAACACCGAAAAAACACAGTTCTCTTTCTTATAAATAACTTTATTCAGTTGATATAAGTGCTGTTTTTTCACCACCGTCTTTCTTAATGTTTTCTTATCAGTAGAATGGAATGATTGAGGTACTGGTCCCTCGTGTCATTTTTTCACTCACAAAATACAGCCACATATGTTCAAATCGGAAAAATAAACACAGAAATATATTCACATGAGTCGATATGTATGTATATAGCCAACAACGTTCTGTACATGTATATAACTGGCAAAAACAATAAAAATTGAAATATATTCACATGAGCTGATATGTACTCAAGTAGCCAATAGGATTCTTTCATGTATCTAACTGATACATAGAAATATTTTTTTAAAAAACTGAATATTCTGAATATTCATATATTAAGAAAATAATTCCATACATATTTCTATATCAAACAAAACTGACCATGAACGTTTTGAACCAGCAACAAAGAGAGTGGAAGGGTGGAAAGGTCGGAGAGAGACAACAGCAGAGAAGTTGTTTGAAAATTAACAGCAAACAAAAAACAACATAACACAAATGAGCACAAGGCAAAGCAAAGCAAAAAAGGGGGAATGGGAACAATTATGTCTGAAAATAAAGAAACCAAGAACATTATTTAATGATATGTGTTTGTTCTGGATAAAAGTATTCATTAAAAAATAGATAAAATTCTTACATCACTTAAAATACAACAAATAGGAATGTACACTGCATTTAAAGCACATTCTGTTCTAGTGTTCAGTGTTTACACACAAGTTATCAAATGTCATAACAGCTCCTGTTATCACCCAAACTATCAGTTTCTCTCACTCAAATTCTCCTGTCAATCATTTCATATGCCAAGGCCTTGCACCCTTAAATCATCAACATGTCAGCTTGTCCATTTAACATCTCTTTAGTTTTGTCAAGTTTAAAGTCCTACCACTCTCAGAGAATACGAGGATCAGCTCTCAGAATGTTGCCTTGGTTGCACTGTGAGATAATGATGCTATTGTCAGATTCCTGGGATGTCCATGATTTCCTTTTCAAGAGAAGGAAATGTTTTCATATCCATGAATTTACTCCTTTAAGAAGAGAATTAGTGTAATTGTGTTAATCTCCTTTTTAAAGAAGGGAGATCATTTCATATTAGCACTTCAACAGTGAGGGATGTGTGTGTTAATCTCCTTTTTAAAGAAATGGAGATACTTCCAAAGAAATTTTCATATCACTCGTGAGGGATGTGTGTGTGTAATCTCCTTTTTAAAGAAGGGAGATCATTTCATATCACTCGTGAGGGATGTGTGTGTGTAATCTCCTTTTTAAAGAAGGGAGATCATTTCATATCACTCGTGAGGGATGTGTGTGTGTAATCTCCTTTTTAAAGAAGGGAGATCATTTCATATCACTCGTGAGGGATGTGTGTGTGGTAATCTCCCTTCTAAAAGAAGGCAGATCATTTCATTTTACCTGAGAAAGATGTGTAATTACTGTTTCTAAAACAAGTTAGCAAGATTTTCTTTGCTGTTTCCAGGTGGATTTTTTTAAAACCAAATCTTCGTCATCAGTGTGGACCACAGACGAATCATTATGCAAAGGTTCGGAGAACAAGATGTCAAAATCAAGGTCACACAGACTGAACTGCCTAAAATTATCACTTTTTGAGGACACAGTGTGAACGGCATCTTCTTCAGAACTTTTGAAAATATCAATAATCTGTTTTTACTGTTGTGACAGTCTACCAATGTCCTTGACACAGGTCAAGTTATATTTGAAATGAAACTCCTTCAAAATCAAATGATTTTTTTGGTAATAATTCTTGTATAAAAAGGCACATTATCAGAATGGCTTTACAATTTTGTTTTATCTTTCCAAACTCTCTTCTCTCTCAGACTGAAAAGGCTGAAAAGGAATGTGTGATTAGATACAAACCATTTCACACACACACACACATGCGTGCACACACACATGCACACGCATGAACATATGCGTGTGCGCGCACACACACATTGTTATTGTTATTTTTGTTTAAAGCCCAGCCGACAGCGTAGAGCCATGCACGCGAACATGCACACACACACACACGCCACACGCGCACACACACACTGTGACATAGCATACTCAAAACTCATCAACTAACATCCACAATCCAAACATCATATAAAAAAACAACCAAATCGCACATTTACAAACTGCAATATGAGCAAGCACCATCTCTGCCATGAAACTTTATCATACAATCAACTTCCCTGATTTATGTACATTCTCAAGGTATTATCTCACAGAACTGCATATCTCTGTTATAAATGTTCATTTGCCAAATTTTCACACAATTAAAAGCAGTATTTTTACTTACCATGTCAGACTCACTATGGCAATCTACTGGCGTCATTGGTCCGACACGATAAGTATTTAGCCAAACATGTATCTAGATGAAAACTACTGTCTTTTGCGCATCCTTTCACACTAGTAAATTACAGTCTTAATTCGGGGCCTTAATGGTCTAAATCAATAATACAAAACATACACAAAAGGTCCAATTAATTATAGTCTGACATTATCACATGGTGGTGGTTCATGTCTGGTGTGTTCACGTCACACAGCCCCAACTTTGCTGCGTCATGCCAACTACACAGACCACACTGAGGAGGTCACAAGTCATTGTTATTGTTGTTTAACCTTTCGACTCCGGCTCTATCCAACAACTGCAGAAAAATTAACCATTTGACTCCCCCCGCTCTCCAATAGCTTCCTCACCTCTCCATCAGGTTCCTTCAGGAAGCTGGTGGACAGGGTGAGGGGGTCAAAGGGTTACAGTTTTGCTTTGCTAGCATGGTTGACTGGTGGACATGGTGTGGGAGTCAAAGGGTTACAACCCAGCTGACCGCGTAAGCCATATCAGGGGTATAACCAGTTCAAAACACACACAATATTTCAACAGGTAAAAAAAGGAAAAGGAAATTAAATACACATATCAAAGCATTCACGCACATAATCCAAGGAGATGCCCTTGGGCATGACCATTCTGTCCAACCTACCAAAAATATATACTCCGAACACAAATTTAAACTAAAGACACTAAAACATAAAAATGGGCCTACATTACTAAAATTGCTTCCGCATATCTCATTTCCCTAGAGCCAAAAATGCACTAAACACATGCACCCAATTATCAATCCTAAAGTGAAAGTATGTAAGACTTTATCGAACACATACAAGTAGAATGGATCAGCAAGGCAGAAAATTATAGTTAGAAATGACAGAAAGCAAAGGAGGAAGAAAGAAACAAAGAGAGCGACAGAAAAGAGGAAATTTCTAGCACAGAATTTCCAAAAGGTGAGGATACTACTTATACTGAAAGAGCCCCCGGCGTCACAAGTCATTCAACGGGTAATTAAAACTCTATAAAATGCTGCACCATGAACTAGAAAACCTTATGGACATGACAAGAGAAGAAAAAACTAAAAACAACAAACACACCAGTAAGAAATGGCAGAATAAATGTACCTCCAATCTGTGGTATAAATGGTGAACCTTTACATTTCATCATCACAATCAGTTAAGAACAAAGAGCAATCTCGCATCCTACACAAAATTACATGATATACAAACGCATGTAAAGATGTAACAGAACAGCACACATACATACATATATACAAGACTGACTACATACATCTCATACAACGAGACACATAATCAACATCAGTAGCCTAAATATTCAAGAAATTGTCCACAAAAGTCAAAACAGAGCGGCCCGGAGGGAGGTGGTGGTGTCAAACAGTGCAGAAAACACTGAACCCGGTGACGATGACAGTTGAGCGACTACATACAAGTATCCACCTTTGCCCTCCTCCAACCCGATCCCCATTTTGTTGTTTGCTGTTGTTATCGAAAATCACTTAAATGATTAGACATTAAATCAATAAATACCACCATCATACACACATACAAACACACAGACATACACATAATACATACATAAATCACAAAACAGCTAATGGAAGAAAATAATTTGCATTTCAAGTTCACTGGGTATCATTGCTGGTATGGTTAAACAGGCCTAGTATAACACACTTTACAATATCAAAATATACAATAAAAAATATATACTGATATCATTGCTAAGATAGTTATTAAGCATGCCTAGTACAATAACACACAAAACAATAACAAATTATACAACAACAAAAAACATACACTGGGCATCACGGCTAAGGTGGTTAAACGGGCATAGTATGACAAGACACATTACAGTTTCAATTACAATAACAAAATATACACACAAAAAGCACAGGATAGTGGAAACAGCCCTGAAAGAGTGATGGCAGTCTTTTTCTTCCATCAGGCTGGGTAAGAGAAGAAGATAGTTTCCTCTGAAAATTGGCCAGGGTCCAGGGGCAACATCCCTGCTGGGGGGTCTGCGGGATTTCGCCCCCCAGAAACTGAAGAATTTCTGTAATTTTGAGGCATTATGGATGCATTTCCTGATGGCAAATACAATAATTCAGTAATAATTCTGCTGAAAAAAAAATTTTTCCCTCTGAAACTAGGAGTTCATCCGCTGAAATTAGCGGATCCGCTGAGAGTTACCCAGCTGTCCCATATTCCTACAAAGAGGAATGTGATGTTTGAAACACAATGCATCGGAAAATGCATAGGTCTCTGGAAAATAATCGATCTATCCTTTTCTCCCATATTCCTACAAAGAGGAATGTGATGTTTTAAATACACTGCACTGGTCTCCGGAATATAATCAATTTATCTTTTTCTCCTATATTCCTACAAATAGGAATGTGATGCTTTAAACACACTGCATTGGTCTCCACATTACAAGCAGGAAGGGGGATTCTCCACCAGTCTGGACCTAAGACATGGCAATCTGTTATCAGTATGGGACAAAATATGAACTATGTAATGTATTGTCTAATCAAACAGGCACTTCTGAACATCACTGAAATGATTAAGTAGCAGGTTAGGATCTCCTCTGCCCTGTGTGCGTGTGCCCTGTGATCTTGAGGTTTTGTCAACGTGAGTGAATATTTTAGTTGAAGATGAGAATGTGCGCTTCGATTTCATTTGCACATCAAAATTTGGCTTCTTATAAATATCATTATTATCATTATTATTACAGTATGGTTTTACAACACTATACTGGTAGCTCTGCAGCCTTCTATAACTGAAACTGCACTGGAAATAAACCTCAGTTTTATGAGATGGAGAGCAAGAGCGAGCTGTGAAAGGATAAAGTCAATAAATGAAATGGTGAAACAAAATAGAAATGTTATGGCACAGAACAGTCAGGAAACTCACAAAGAACACAGAATAATGAAGACATTCACAAAAAAATCAAGAAAAAACATGATGTGAGTATACAGAATCAAAATGTGCGCACTATGGCACTGTCAGGAAAACAGTACCTTTGGTGCCTTTCATACAATGACTCATTATTGAGAACTGATCACCAAAGCATGTCTACAACCGCTGAAACAGACGACAAATTAATTCACAACAATTTTTCAGTTCACAACCAAACAAATTCATAAACGCGTTCGGTTTTTTTTAATTACAGATGACATAAACAAAAGCATGCATGCCATCAATGACCACAGAAAAACTATGATCATGTGTTGGTCTGAACCTGGTGAACTGACAGATTTCAGCAAAGAAATGAAAAGAAAGACAGAGACAGAAACACAAAACTTCCTGATGCAAATAGACAACATATGAAAATACAACCTAGTTATTGCTTTTAATCTTGAAGCAAATCATGGCTGCCTTTTCTGAGTGCAAGTACACAAACAAGATCTATCAAGAAAAGCGTTACAGATCAACCGAACTTGTACCATCACAAAAAGTTATTATTATCAGGTTTATATATATTTCTTTTCAAATGTGAAGCAATATGGAAAAATCCAGCCAAAGATGCAGCCAGCAACTCATAACTATGGCTAAGAATAGCTGGATAAGGTCAAAACTGGATCAACTAAGATCATCTCAGATTTTATGTCTTTAACATCTAACTTTCAATTTCCAGAAGATTATCATATCTTATAACTGAAAGTACAATAAAAAGCAGGTTTTTTTTTTAGTCAAAACAACATTTTTTTCAAAATTTTAAAGTGGTAACATTCTCCTTGTCAAAAATACATTTACAAAGTTCAAACATGTCTCACAAGTAAAAATGTAAAAGATAAATCAATTCTGATTTATGCATGTTAATTCATAAACAGGAGTTAAAACCTCAAAAATGACAACTTCGCACTGTAGCCTGGTCTTCCCATGCTGGGTCACACATTTTCACACACACAAAATTACACCAACGAGCATGTACACAATTAAAATAACAAGATTACAAGCCATACCAACAGTATCCCTTGTCTTATGAAAATTAAATATCTCCTCATCTCCTTCCACCAACTACAAAATCAGTTGAAAGAAATATTCACTTATTACATGGGAAATAAAATAAACAACAATGTTAGAAAAAGAAAATCGAAGTGTTTGGCTGGTGTAACACAGTAACACAGGATGGACAAGCCATACTAATATTCTTCTTATGTTATACAAATGATTAAAAAATACACAGGTGACCCTGAAAATGACCCAAGGTCAACTACACTTATACGAAATTGTCATTCAAATATACAACACTCTGTGACTACATTTGGCTCATAAATTTCTGAGTTATGACGAAATATGTATATCTTAACAATCATGTAATCAAGATCTCAGAACTATGCCAATGTCATCCAAACTTCTGCATTCGCAAGTCTCATTGCAGGAAGCTGGTGGATAGGGTGAGGGATTCAAAGGGTTGATGACAGATTATAATAACATAAAAATACATTTGTATAAAATGGAGAAATACTCAACAACAAAAATCTATTTGTATAAGATGGAAATATACTCAACAACATGTTTCATACATTATTTTTCAGACAGACAGAAATTCACGCACATACAATTTAAGAATAATACACGACACAGGTTGATCTGAATAAAACATGAAGATACATCTGTATAAGATGGAGAAATACTCAATAACGTTTTGTACATTATTTTTCAGACAGACAGAAATTCACACACATACAATTAAAGAACAACACTCACCACAGGTTGATCTGAATAAATCTTCTGTTGTTGTTATGTTTTAGAGCACACACATTTACACATACATGAGAAATTTTAGTGACATGGTAATATTCACTGTCACTACATATTATACATGTAAAACTGCACTCCTGTCTTTTTTATTTACAACACACACACACACACACACACACACACACACACACACACACACACACACACACACACACAGTCCATCAAAACAAACACAAGAACTCCACCAAAACACATACGTATCCACTATCAAACCATCACTCGTTCTTACAAAAGTATGTACAAATTTCATTACAATTTCTCTTCACAATTTTCTGAGATCTCAGTACTTTCTCACAGAGGATTTCCGTATCAAGACTATACACAATATGATAACGATGCCAATAAGCAAGGCACCCACAGCAGCTAAAGCGTACGTCATCATTTCGTACGTGTTGGCTCTGTCCGGCTGCTCTGTCTTTTCTTCAGTTAAATCTGAAACGACAATGAAAACGTATATATCAATGATTTCAAAAGAAATCACTGTAGTGAGTAGGAAATGGCTGCGTGTGTGTGTGTGTGTGTGTGTGTGTGTGTGTGTGTGTGTGTGTGTGTGTGTGTGTGTGTGTTGTGTGTGTGTTGTGTGTGTGTGTGTGTGTGTGTGTGTGTGTGTGTGTGTGTGTGTGTGTGTGTGTGTGTGTGTGTGTGTGTGTGTGTGTGTGTGTGTGTTGTGGTGTGGTGTGGTGTGGTGTGGTGTGGTGTGGTGTGGTGTATGTGTGTGTGTGTGTGTGTGTGTGTGTGAGTGCGTGTTTAAGTGTGTGTGTGTGTGTGTGTATGTGTGTGTGTCTGTGTTGTGTGTATGTGTGTGGTTGTGTGTGTGTGTGTGTGTGTGTGTGTGTGTGTGTGTGTGTGTGTGTGTGTGTGTGTGTGTGTGAGAGAGCTTGTGTATGTGTTTGTGCGTGTATGTGTGCGTGTGGGTATTCATGCAGCAGCATGAGTGTGTGCATGCATGCGTGTCTATGTGTGGATGCATGCTTATGTATGCATGCACGCATGCTGGTTGTATTGAATATGCCCTTACATGCACCTGTATGTAATTGCTTATGTGCAGCAGAAAGGAAGAGCAAGAAGACGAATGAAGTGACTAATATGCCGTTACAAAATACTGAATTGAACTTTGACAAAACACAATAACAAATCTGTACCATACAGTAGCAATGCCGCGCGAACCGAAACGCGACGTCAAATTTGTGGTACAAAAAACTGGGGCCGGCCGCAAAATTGGGGGGGTCTTCAGTTCAATCAAGTATTACTGCCTCTTTAATCGGTGTTTCATTCTTATTTTTTGTCTTATGTGAATTAGAAATGAATAAAGATTTGAATGATTGCCTTTTTATATACTTAGAGCGAAAATAGAATTAGTTATTTGATGAGAAAGTCGAAAATCCGCGTTTCGAGCGCATTCGCGGCGACGGTATGCGTTCAGAATCGAAGTTTGTTCGGGGTGCTTCACTATTTCGGTCGGTACGTCTATATTTGTGAACCAATCACATTGTAATTTTGCAGCCAATGAGAATTAATGTAACAGAATGATATATCCCGACGAGAGCTATGTGTGCTAGTTTCGAACCGAGATCGACGCTTCCAAAGTTTTGCTTTTATTCATCGGAAAAGTTTGCAAGTAAGTCGCCATTTTTGGAACTTCTCGTCGGCGGGATTCGATTTCACATGCTTTTTTCTATATGCATGTGTAATATGAAATCAATTTGAAGTAAAATACGGCCGTACGGCAACTTTTTACACGAGGATCTATACAAGATCAGTAGCAAAACAACGTCGCAATGTGCCGACGCCATAGGCCTACTGCGCGGAACAGAACAGTGTGCAAGTTTCAGCTCAGCAAGTTTCGCGTTGTCACACAAAGACTAGCAACCAACAGATCAAGTTCTGTTTTATCTGTAACATTGTATTTTTTTAAAAAAGGACAACTGCGTTTGAACTCGATTCGGAGTTGTCAGCCGAAGCTAGGTTCGTCAACCATTTCCTCCCCGAGGTCATGCCAATTTGCATGTCGCTGTGTAGATCTGCTCACCCCACGACGGGCGATCTTACTACATGTACTAAAAATACTATGTGCTCGACGGGCTTCGCCGAGCCGTGGAAAATGGGTTTGCCCAAACAGAGGGGTGCGCATACCTGCCTCCCCAACTCTCTCTCTCTCTCTCTAATAAATAAATGAATGAATAAATAGTCTAAATAAAAATTTTTTCAAATCAACAAACAATTCTGTGCAAGTCATTGTACTCTCTCTCAGAGATCAAGAAATGAATAAATAAATAAATAGGCCCCAATACATTTATATCCAAGTCATTGTTAACAGGCATGATCCTCTCTCTCTCTCTCTGAGACAACACACACACACACTAACACACACAGAGATTTAGAATGTCACAAAACAAAATCTTCTGTCATTGTTATAATATTCTTTCTTTAGGTTTTGCAGCTGAATAGAAGGCTATGAGTTGTATTATTTGTAAAGTAGCCATCCATTAGCTTACATAGTTGTTTCAGTTTGTTGTCAGTATCTGAAAAGGATAGGCCTATTGTCATCAGTTTGTTTTAAAGGGAAGATTGCATCTTATTTAGTAGTAGCCTATTGTTATTGATTTGTATTAAAGGGCAAGATTACACTGGAAATACTTAGCAGGATTGCTCAGCTTTGGTAGATTTTTACAAGTAATATGCTAAAAATTAAAGTCGCAAGTTTGGGCTTAATGTTAAAGTAATAATGATGTTTAGACTATGCATCATGGTTTCCTTTCCTTTCCAATCTCTCAATGAATAGTATATATATTATGCAGAGATTTATATATTTCTCTACTGCAGGAGTTAAGTGACCTATTCCTGAATGGCGAGTGGTCCCATATCCTTCCTGAAGTTTTCTTTGGACTCAGGCTGTGCTAAATGTTCAGGGACTTGACTCATCCACAGTCTACTGAATTTTTTTTCTCTAAACACTGATGTATAAAATAAAAATCAAATGTAATGTACAAAAATCTTGTCTGTAATGTTTTCCTTTGTGTGTATGTATGTGTATGTGTGTTATGTGTGTTTAGTTTTTAGAAGAATTTTGATCGGATGATATTTTTGGATAGACTGCAGCATAAAAGCATGCAGTAATTTTTAATATTTCAATTATTGACGTGATTCCAGAAGTCATTGATTCTCAGATTTCCTTTTATATGTACAGAAACTGATGAAATATTACAAATTATTCATAAGATACTGAAGTAGCGAATCATGACTTTTTTGGTTTGATTTGCAGTAATAAGACACTTGAACGATGGGCAAAATGATTTTATATCTATCTCATGAAATGATTTTATATCCTTGTTTTGTTTCTAGCTTCATTTTTGTCTGTTATAAATACAATATGGGCAATTATTAATGAAAAACTGATAAAACATGCCAAATGTCACATGTTTCCTGTAATAAGACAAAAATGGCTCGTCGCAGAGTTACGATAATAGTTTCATTCAATTCGGCATACAAAAATACATCAACGATCAAAATTTCATGACATTTGATCCTGTCTGTCTCTCACAATTACAAAATGAATGTCATTTCCAGCAAAATCAGCATACCATGCCATTTGATGGGTTTGTTCTGTGACAGCTGTCCCACACATCTCTTCTTTGTCCCACTAAAACCTGGTACCAAAATTTAAGAAATTTTTGACGCTTCAAATTGGAATATCTCGTGAACTATTGGTCCGATTTGAAAAATTTAAACTGCTTTTTACTCAGAACAACAATATCTTCAAAACCATATACATCTTTTAACTCAAAACCCAATTTCAATTTTTCATGCGGCATTGCTACATACAGTATTCTATCCCTCTCTCTCAGACACACATGTACATAGATGTTAACACATTTGTGACAGGAAGCATCGATAGTTGTTTCATGTTAACAACCTCTGTGGATGGGAAGCATCAATCCAATTTTGCCAGTTAAGGTACAAAACTGGCTCTAATTCTCTCTACATTTAGCTGAGAGTTGTCTCCCATGTTTGATTATTTCCATTAACATTAGGTTCATATTTTGCTTATGGTCAAAACAACTATTAAGCCGATTTGAAAACGAAAAATGGCAAGTAATCGTGCTTTCAAACGTAAGGAAATCATGTTCGACCTTGATGACAGCAATCCCGGAGATGGTGAAAAGTTTCTCAGGAAGAAAGTGATTCAGAAGAAGACAAAACAAGATGTGGTAGTACCTTCAACAAGTGCTCATGATGGTATAATTACACTGAGTATTTAAAAAAAAAAAAAGCCAAATAACCATTTATACTACAAAAGGACTTCAAAATACAGACCTGACAGATTGAAATTCCCAAATCAATTTTTTTCATAAGTATATATGATTTATTGTAATTCTATCAATAACAAGAGATGCTATTTAACCAAAATGCCAAGCACCTATATGCCCCAAATTTTCTGAAGACAGCCTCAGGCCAGCACAGCATCAGCCCTGAGGCAATCCCTGTCACAAAAGAGTTAAGTATCATCTTGCTCTTCAGCCTAATATCCCCCCCCTACCAAGTCAAGATCTTTCCTACCTGTACTGGTAGATACATCATAAGACTGCTGCACATATGGGCATGCCAGTGTTCATACTCTCTCTCTTTTTTTCTCTCTCACACACACACACACACACACACACACACAACACAACGCACGCGCGCGCACACACACACACACACACACATAGTATGTGTGTCACTCATATCGCTCATTGTGAACAGACATTAAATCAAAGAACAAACGAACACACACACACACACACACACACACACACACAACACAACACACACAACACAACACAACACAACACAACACAACACACACACACACTCTCTCTCTCTCTCTCTCTCTTTATCTCCACACACACTTGAAATGTTACATAATGCAGAACATACAGCACACACACACATACACGCAAACACACACATACTATCCAACAGAGAGTCCAAACTTACAATAGCCTCTGCCAGAGATGACAGGAAAATAGTCTTTCCAAAAGCCAAACTCTGTCTGCCGATAGTTGACTTTATTCTCCGACTTGTTGGATATGGCCAGATAACTGTGGTTGACCAAGTTATACTCCAGCCACGATGTGTTGCGGAACCATATGATTGGCTCATCTCTTGGAGTTGGATCTCTAGGAACAGATAGAGACACACTTGTTTTAAGCCTTTTGCATCTGCACTGTCAAATGTAAAACACCCCGGTTATTGTCATTTTTGTTAAAAGCCCAGCTGACTGCATAGAGCCTATCAAGGCTAAAATCATTTCAAAACATACCGAATACTTCAACAGGATAAAAAGCAACGGAAAAGAAAATTAAGGCATATCACTGCATTTGTGCATATAACCTAAGGTTATGCCCCTGGTGTTGGCCACTCCATTCAATTTATAAAAACAAACATTGAATACAAAACATAACTAAGGACACTAAAACATTATATATAAAATGGACCTAAGTATGTAGGACTTTATTGAGCACTTACAGGTGAAAGGACCAGCAAGGCAGAAAGTGGTGGGAAGAAATGTGAAATGACAGAAAGCAAAGGAACGAGGCGGAAACAAAGACAGTGACAGAAAAGAGGAAATTCGTAGCACAGAATTTCCAGAAAGTGAGGATACTATTTATACCGAAAGAGCCCCTGGCATCCCCACAGAAAAGTTGAGGTCTCCACCTCACTTACTCCCAGAATATTTCTGGGACAACATTTTTCCTCTCATGCATTTGCAATTTGTACATATGCCTGGAAATTGTTCAAGAGGGATTTACCATACTTGTGTTCAAAGTTCTACATACATTCGACATGAAGCTGGACAACTCAAGTCCACACAGTATCTTTGCCTAGGCAATTTCTTGAGACAGACAGATGATGAGATCTGGAATTCTGTGTCAAGCACTATGCTGATATTTATTACCAAGTGGGCAATGAACAAGCCCATTACAAGCAGTTTTTCAGTCTAAAGGTCTTTAGTAAACTGTTCAAAGCAGTCAAGAGATTTATTTTTTGAATGTCTGATGTTAAGTACTACACAAAGGTAGGTATGGTATATGGCACACCTTTCCAGTAATTCAGTTATTCATTCGTATTTAAATCTGCATTTCCTCATACAGTTTGATATATGGAAATTAGATATGAAAAAAGACGAAAGCAGAAAAAAAAGAAACAAATAAAATCATTTCTCCTTCTTCTTCTTCTCTCTTAACTTCATGATAAGTCACTTGGATGCAGCATTAAAGAACTGTTCACCAGATTCCTCCAGTTCTGTTGGTTGCATACCCAAGCCTGGGTCTCTGCAAATGATTTCTCTACGCATTCCGCAACATTGTCAGCCCATCGTTTTTTCAGTTTTCCCCTCCACCTCACTACTGTATTGTCATTCAAGGCCACATCAACAACAACAGATGTATAAATAATAATAAAACACAAAACTGATGGTTACAACTGACCCCAAGCTAAACACATACCCCCTAGCGGTGAAATTGGTGATTATGCTAATCATGTACTCGGAGATGTTGCGGTCAGCAAAGTCATACTCTTGTCTAGGGTAGATTCCCGTCAGGTTGATATAAGAATCATTGATGAAGGGGATCCCAAATACGTAGGGCAATTCCTCTCCATGGCTCACACCTACAACATCAAACACAATGTATATGATGAACAGAATTTAAACATGAAAGATAATCATAATAAAAATAACATTTACATGGCACCAAGCCTTGATATATAAATCAAGTTCAAGTACATATTGCTTATAGCCCAGCTGACTACTAGAGCCATATCAGGGCCAACACCACATCAAAAACGACAACCCGTTAAGATAAAAGACAACAGTTAAAAACCATGCTCACCGTTAATCTTGCAAGTCTAAAATGCAATTAAAGACAAACAAATGTAAAATCATATCAGGTGAAATCTACTGATCTCTTGTAAAAACTGGAAAATTACATCAGGAGGGAAATCTCCGAAGAGGTTCTTTAAGAAGTCTGCCCATGTAGTGCTTTTGTCGCACACTGTACAAGTCCCAGCAATCAAGGAGGAGGTGTCTGATGCTCAACGGCTCGTCACATGTATACATCACGAAGCTTCTTCATTTGTTAGAAGGTATGAATGAGTGTAGGATGTGTGACCTGTGTGTAACGTACATAATACAGTCTTTCTTACAGTTCCCTGCAGCAGACAGGAGAATTTCAAGTTTGGGTAGATTTGGAAAAGTTTATTATCTGTTTATTCCAATCCTTCTGCCACAGATTTTTCACATAACTGTGTACTTTGGATTTTATGTCTGCATAAGAAACGAAGGATTTAGACATCTCCCTTGTGGTGTTTTAATCAAATCAAAGTGTGCACTCTCAACACTCACCAAAGCACCACCCACACTGATGAAAACTCAAGGGTACAAAACACACACAGAGGGGGAGGGGGAGGGAGAGGACAGGAGGGGAGTAGGATAAAAGGCTGGGCACACAGACGTGGAAATCCCTGCAGGACAAAAAAGTATATCTTCAGGTTAGACTTGAAAGAAGACAATCGAATAGACAGGGGAAGATTGTTCCAGTTGTATGGACCAAACACAGAAAAATGGTGGAAGTTGGTAGATAGGGTCAGGGAGTCAAAGGGTTACACTTCTGCTTTGCTAACATAGTTGACAATGGAGGATGCTGGCAGATAGGGCAAAGGAATCAAAGGGTTAATAACGTTAGGTTTCTTTTTTCCTTAGCTGTCTCTAGAATTCATTTGAACTGAATCATTACTGTTACTGAAAATACCACAACTAAACAGTACCTCTCCAAGGAGGTGTGTAGTCATTCCATGATCTGTAATTGAAGACGTAATAGTACACCGTGTTGTACCGCACCTGGAACTCCAACACCTGACTCAAAGCTGACCCAAACATGAAGTCTGACATCATCTGCACAACAAGAGTGCCAAAAATAAACATGAAGTCTGACATCATCTGCACAACAAGAGTGCCAAAAATAAACATGAAGTCTGACATCATCTGCACAACAAGAGTGCCAAAAATAAACATGAAGTCTGACATCATCTGCACAACAAGAGTGCCAAAAATAAACATGAAGTCTGACATAATCTGCACAACAAAAATGCCAAAAATAAACATGAAGTCTGACATCATCTGCACAACAAGAGTGCCAAAAATAAACATGAAGTCTGACATCATCTGCACAACAAGAGTGCCAAAAATAAACATGAAGTCTGACATCATCTGCACAACAAAAATGCCAAAAATAAACATGAAGTCTGACATAATCTGCACAACAAAAATGCCAAAAATAAACATGAAGTCTGACATAATCTGCACAACAAAAATGCCAAAAATAAACATGAAGTCTGACATAATCTGCACAACAAAAATGCCAAAAATAAACATGAAGTCTGACATAATCTGCACAACAAAAATGCCAAAAATAAACATGAAGTCTGACATCATCTGCACAACAAGAGTGCCAAAAATAAACATGAAGTCTGACATCATCTGCACAACAAGAGTGCCAAAAATAAACATGAAGTCTGACATCATCTGCACAACAAGAGTGCCAAAAATAAACATGAAGTCTGACATCATCTGCACAACAAGAGTGCCAAAAATAAACATGAAGTCTGACATAATCTGCACAACAAAAATGCCAAAAATAAACATGAAGTCTGACATCATCTGCACAACAAAAATGCCAAAAATAAACATGAAGTCTGACATAATCTGCACAACAAAAATGCCAAAAATAAACATGAAGTCTGACATCATCTGCACAACAAAAATGTCAAAAATAAACATGAAGTCTGACATCATCTGCACAACAAGAGTGCCAAAAATAAACATGAAGTCTGACATAATCTGCACAACAAAAATGCCAAAAATAAACATGAAGTCTGACATAATCTCATCATCATCATCAGGTGCCCTGCCGCATGGCGTTGGCGACCATGGACTTCCAACCATCTCTATCTCTCGTTGCCCCCAGCATCTCCCCCACCCTCTTCATCCCCAGCCACTCTGCAAGTCCGTTCAGCATTCTCTCCCTGGGTCTACCTGGTGCTCTCTTTCCCTTTAGCTTTCCCGTTGTGACCAGGTGCTCTACATCCCCCTTCCTCATAAAATGGCCTATAAATGTTGCTTGTCTTTTCCTAATCTTCCTTATGAGTGATCTACTTGTGTCTGCCTCCATCAAGACTGTCTCGTTTGTTTTCTTTGCTGTCCATGGAACTCTCAACATTCTTCTCAGAAACCACATCTCGGCTGCCTCGATCCTGCTCTGGCTTTGCTTGCTGACTGTCCATGCCTCGCATCCGTACAACAGTATTGGTTCTATATAACATTCAAGGACTCTCTTTCTGATGTTAATTGATAGGCATTTGTTGGTAAGAATGCTTGTCATCTTCCTGAATGCTGTTTTGGCTTGGCCGATTCTGCCAGCTATTTCCGATGTGCATCTACCGTCTGATGAAATGACCGTTCCCAGGTATTTGAACTTATTAACCTGTGTCAAGGTTGTGCCCTTTGCTGTTATTTTGCATGAGGGGATTTCATGTTTTTTACTGATCACCATGACTTTAGTCTTCCTGCTGTTTAGTTCCAACCCCTTATCTTTGCTTTCTGTTTCTACATGTAGTATATTCACAAGGTTTTGTAGGTCCCTTTCATTTTCTGCAATTAGCACGGTGTCATCTGCGTACCGAATGTTGTTTATCATTTTCCCTCCAACCTTTAATCCAGGGTCTTCTTCTAGGTTTCTCATGATGTTTTTGCTATATAGTGAAAACAGATCTGGTGACAAAACACAACCCTGTCTGACTCCTCTTTTGATATTTTGATAAGAGCTTATATTGTTTTCTATTCTCATTGCAGCTGTTTGTTCCCAGTACATATTCCTGATTATTCGTAGATCTGACATAATCTGCACATAATCTGCACAACAAAAATGCCAAAAATAAACATGAAGTCTGACATCATCTGTACAACAAGAGTGCCAAAAATAAACATGAAGTCTGACATCTGTACAACAAGAGTGCCAAAAATAAACATGAAGTCTGACATCTGTACAACAAGAGTGCCAAAAATAAACATGAAGTCTGACATCATCTGTACAACAAGAGTGCCAAAAATAAACATGAAGTCTGACATCATCTGTACAACAAGAGTGCCAAAAATAAACATGAAGTCTGACATCATCTGTACAACAAGAGTGCCAAAAATAAACATGAAGTCTGACATCATCTGTACAACAAGAGTGCCAAAAATAAACATGAAGTCTGACATCATCTGTACAACAAGAGTGCCAAAAATAAACATGAAGTCTGACATCATCTGTACAACAAGAGTGCCAAAAATAAACATGAAGTCTGACATCATCTGTACAACAAGAGTGCCAAAAATAAACATGAAGTCTGACATCTGTACAACAAGAGTGCCAAAAATAAACATGAAGTCTGACATCATCTGTACAACAAGAGTGCCAAAAGTCTGACATCATCTGTACAACAAGAGTGCCAAAAATAAACATGAAGTCTGACATCATCTGTACAACAAGAGTGCCAAAAATAAACATGAAGTCTGACATCATCTGTACAACAAGAGTGCCAAAAATAAACATGAAGTCTGACATCTGTACAACAAGAGTGCCAAAAATAAACATGAAGTCTGACATCATCTGTACAACAAGAGTGCCAAAAATAAACATGAAGTCTGACATCATCTGTACAACAAGAGTGCCAAAAAGGTCTTTAATATACTCTCCCCATCGATCTAATATTTTGTCTTTTTCCATAATAATCGCGCCATCTTCAGATTTTCAGCAACCAGTTTATGTCTTTTTACTGTGGGCAATTTCTTTAATATTTCTGTACATAAACTGAGGATCTATTTTGTGTTGATCTTCTTTTTCCTTGCACTTTGTTTCCAACAAGGCTTCCTTAGCTTTACTGCACCTATTCCTGATTTCCTTATGTATCTTGTTGTATTCTTCCTCTTTCCCCATTGCTTGCCCTCCTCTGTTCTTCCATCAAGCTTAAAATTTCTTTTCTCATCCAGTTCTTTTTTGCTTTTCTTTCAACTCTAGGGATCTCTTCACAAGCTTCATTCATGGAGTTTTTCAGTTTTGACCACTGTTCCTCACTGTCACTAACATCCTCCAGAACACTGAATTTGTTTTGAACATGTATCATCTGTCTTTAAGAGTCCCAATTTAGTTTGATGTCACTTTTTGTCTGTTTTCGTTTCTTTAGTTTCAGCCTAAATCTTCCCATTACAGGATTATGACCACTGTTGCAGTCTGTGCCTGGTAGTGTTTTTGCTATCAGTAAAGAAGATGTAAATCAATTTTGAGTTTTTGTACTATCTCCTGGATTCATCCATATCTGTTTTCTTCTGTTAGGTTGCTCAAACCAGGTGTTTCCTATTATGAATTAATTTATTTGTGCCCACTCAACAAGTTTCTCTCCCCTCTCATTTGGTGTGCCAAGGCCATGAGGTCCAACTCTCTCCTGTACCATTTAGCATTAAAATCTCCCATTATTACTGTAACATCCTGAGATTTGCATTGAGCCTTGGCTGTCTCTAATACATACAAGTTTTCAATTTCTGAGGACTTGCGGATGTTGGTGCATATATATACTTGGATGATGCACACACATATCATAGGAAAGTTTCATTTTAGCATACCTTCACATCCATACCAACACCCACACATACACACAAATAAGCATCAATCCAAACAGTCCTTGAACCTGCAAAACAAAACATAGATATGAAAGAAAACACAAACAAAAAAGCCATTCACCTGGAACTGGGTATAACCAGCCATCATCTGCTGGGAAAGATGATGCGATAAAGATAAAAATCAATGCTAAGAACATCCTACAGATACAACTATTTTTTTTAAGCCAAGAATTCTTAATCCTTTTCTCACCCTTTTTCTTCCCTTTTTTTTTACTAAGACACACAAAAATCAGCAATTTTAAAATTTTACATTTTAAACCCTTTTCCCAAAGGATTTTGTCTGTTTGGTTGGTTTACAATAACAAAGACCAGCAATGTAGAAACAGACAATGATCTAAACTCACAGAAATAGAAAACGGTACTGTTGACGTATAAACAATATGCAAAATATATAAACATACATACAATATTTCTAACAGTGGTAGATTTAGTATGAACACCAAAATCTTGTACAGATCATTGAGGTACATCTAATCTCTCTTGAGAAAAGACTGGCATGTAGCTGATCCATACAACAGTATAACTGGACAAATAATACTTCATGTTGGCATTAGACTGCTCACTTTTCAATTTCCTGTTTAGTCGTCTTTGGAAAGTAGATACAACTGGAACACATTTGCCAGTCTTCCATTTATAAATAAATGAGTGTGCAATGTAGATACAACTGGAACACATTTGCCAGTCTTGCATTTATAGATAAATAAGTGTGCAATGTAGATACAACTGGAACACATTTGCCAGTCTTGCATTTATAGATAAATAAGTGAGCAATGTAGATACAACTGGAACACATTTGCCAGTCTTGCATTTGATTTTTAGATAAATGAACATTTATAGATAAATAAGTGTACCTTTATCATCATACGATTAAATTTTCAATCTGTTTTTAGATTCTGATCACTACCGAACACTTTAAAGTTTTGTGAAATTTTAATGCTTCTGCAGTTTTCAATATTAATTGTTCTACCGAGTTCCAAAAATTCAGGACACACGTACAATTCCACAGGAAATGTTCAGCTGAATCCCTTGTATTATTACAAAGATAAGCAACCTACTTAGCACTACATACCTCCATCAGCTCCTTGCGAATATAGGTAGCGTTTTTGGTCACAGGCCAGTATGTGTACTGGAACTTCACAGAACTAAAGACATTGTTGTAATCCTCAATGTTGCGATACTGCAGAAACTCTCGCAGGATGTTTTCAAACTGGGCCTGAGTCACACCGTCGATCAGGTTTGGTAGGTTGGCTGCACATCACACATTCTTCTTTTAAGGCAAAATTGTATCAGTGTTCTGATAGTATTTGCAATAGTGCATTTTCCAAAGGTAGTTAAAGAAAATCACCTTAAGTATCTCTTCTTTTTTTTTCAAATTCACACTGTACATTTCATCAATACGAAGAGATTATTTTTAATTCTTTCATTCCTAGTATGACTCATTATTTCCCCTTGTTTCTGGATTCTCATAGGATTGTATTTCCTTCATTCCTGTATTAAAGAAAGAGGCAGAATCAAGAAAAAGGATGCGGTACCAACCCCTTTCTCACACTAAGGAAGGGACGTGAGTAGCTAGCACGTGACTGATAAACAGTGCCTTGTGACTGACCTGGTCAAGTACTGATGACACACACACTGATGATGTGACTGGTGCAACCTTCAAAACAAGTATCATGAGAACAATTTACTGTGCTGCAGGAAAGAAGGAACACATTTGTTCTGCTTGGTTTTCTGCCTGCAGGAAGGAAGTGTAAGAATCCTGCAGCATACAAAACCGCTCTCCAGGGATGAAAGAGTTAACAATAACAGTCAAATATGTCCCAAAATCTCTGAACCCTTTGACTCCCACACCCTGTCCACCAGTATCCTGCATTGCCAAGCATGCTAGAAAGCAAAAGCTTAACCCTTTGATTCCTAAAGGAAGCCGTTCTAAAAAGAGAAAGAACGAGGAATGAGAGAAGATGGCAAAGAGGGGAGTGGAGAAGGAAGAGGAAGGCATAGAAAGCTGAGATAATTATATCTTAACCCTTTCGCTGCCTAGAAAATGAAATTCAAATGAAATCCTATCTGCCTTGATTTTCTTACTTTAAGCTGGTTGAAATCCTATACGCCTTGATTTTCTTACCTTAAACTGGTATGTATTTTAAAAACTTACTACTGACTCTGTGATGGGATGCCCACCCATAACAGTATGTGTTTTCTGAAAGACGAATGAATAAAAAATACAAAACAGCTGATGTTTTTATATTTTGTAGTTTTTCAAAATATGATGAGACTACTGGGCATGGACATTTGTTTATCAAGAAATTTTTGAATGACAGCATCACCTACAAAGAGAAAAGAGAAAAAGTCATTGCCTTCTGTGCTCTGTGGATCCTTTTTCAACTCACAATCCCCTGAAAAATTAGGACTGATAAGTTGAACAGTTTGCAGGCAATACACAGACACCATCAAATGCGCTTAGGCCATGCCCACTCCCTTTGCCCCGCCATCATGCCTTTCCCTCCCTCTTTGAGGCTGTTTACGATGTCCCCTACCACTGTGCCTCCTGCCACCCTACCCCTACGCTGTTCATGTCCTCTACCCCTGTGCTTACCACCACCGTATCCCTACGCTGTTCACGATGCCCTCTACCCCTGTGCTTACCACCACCCTATCCCTACGCTGTTCACGATGTCCTCTACCCCTGTGCTTACCACCACCCTATCCCTACACTGTTCATGATGTCCTCTACTCCTATGCTTACCACCACACTATCCCTACGCTGTTCATGATGTCCTCTACCCCTGTGCTTACCACCACCCTATCCCTACGCTGTTCATGATGTCCTCTACCACTGTGTTTACCACCACCCTATCCCTACGCTATTCAGGATGTCCTCTACCCCTGTGATTACCACCACCCTATCCCTACGCTGTTCACAATGTCCTCTACCCCTGTGCTTACCACCACCCTATCCCATTGCTGTTCATGATGTCCTCTATCCCTGTGCTTACCACCACCCTATCCCTATGCTGTTCACGATGTCCTCTACCCCTGTGCTTACCACCACCCTATCCCTACGCTGTTCATGATGTTCTCTACCCCTGTGCTTACCACCACCCTATCCCTACACTATTCATGTCCTCTACCCCTGTGCTTACCACCACCCTATCCCTATGCTGTTCATGTTCTCTACCCCTGTGCTTACTACCACCCTATCCCTACGCTGTTCATGATGTTCTCTACCCCTGTGCTTACCACCACCCTATCCCTACACTATTCATGTCCTCTACCCCTGTGCTTACCACCACACTATCCCTATGCTGTTCATGTTCTCTACCCCTGTGCTTACCACCACCCTATCCCTAAGCTGTTCATGTCCTCTACCCCTGTGCTTACCACCACCCTATCCCTACGCTGTTCAAGTTCTCTCCCCTGTGCTTACCACCACCCTATCCCATTGCTGTTCATGATGTCCTCTACCCCTATGCTTACCACCATACTATCCCTATGCTGTTCATGATGTCCTCTACCCCTGTGCTTACCACCACACTATCCCTATGCTGTTCATGATGTCCTCTACCCCTGTGCTTACCACCACCCTATCCCTACGCTGTTCACAATGTCCTCTACCCCTGTGCTTACCACCACACTATCCCTATGCTGTTCACGATGTCCTCTACCCCTGTGCTTACCACCACACTATCCCTATGCTGTTCATGTTCTCTACCTCTGTGCTTACCACCACCCTATCCCTACGCTGTTCATGTTCTCTACCCCTGTGCTTACCACAACACTATTTCTATGCTGTTCACGATGTCCTCTACCCCTGTACTTACCACCACACTATCACTATGCTGTTCACGATGTCCTCTACCCCTGTGCTTACCACCACCCTATCCCTACGCTGTTCATGTTCTCTACCCCTGTGCTTACCACCACACTATCCCTATGCTGTTCATGTTCTCTACCCCTGTGCTTACCACCACACTATCCCTACACTGTTCACGATGTCCTCTACCCCTGTGCTTACCACCACCCTATCCATACGCTGTTCATGTCCTCTACCCCTGTGCTTACCACCACACTATCCCTATGCTGTTCATGTTCTCTACCCCTGTGCTTACCACCACCCTATCACTACGATGTTCATGTTCTCTACCCCTGTGCTTACCACCACCCTATCCCTACACTGTTCATGTTCTCTACCCCTGTGCTTACCACCACCCTATCCCTACGCTGTTCACAATGTCCTCTACCCCTGTGCTTACCACCACCCTATCACTACGCTGTTCATGTTCTCTACCCCTGTGCTTACCACCACACTATCCCTACACTGTTCATGATGTTCTCTACCCCTGTGCTTACCACCACACAATCCCTATGCTGTTCATGTTCTCTACCCCTGTGCTTACCACCACTATCCCTACACTGTTCATGTTCTCTACCCCTGTGCTTACCACCACACATCCCTATGCTGTTCATGATGTCTCTACCCCTGTGCTTACCACCACACAATCCCTATGCTGTTCATGTTCCTACCCCTGTGCTTACCACCACACTATCCCTACGCTGTTCATGTCCTCTACCCCTGTGCTTACCACCACACAATCCCTATGCTGTTCATGTTCTCTACCCCTGTGCTTACACCACACTATCCCTACGCTGTTCATGTGTCCTCTACCCCTGTGCTTACCACCCACTATCCCTATGCTGTTCATGATGTCCTCTATACCTGTGATTACCACCACCCTATCACTAATGCTGTTCATGATGTCCTCTACCCCTGTGATTACCACCACCCTATCACTACACTGTTCATGATGTCCTCTACACCTGTGATTACCACCACCTTATCACTATGCTGTTCACAATGTCCTCTACCCCTGTGATTACCACCACCTATCTTACACTGTTCATGTTATCTACCCCAGTGCTTACCACCACCCTATCATTACACTGTTCATGTTATCTACCCCAGTGCTTACCACCACCCTATCCCTACACTGTTCATGATGTCCTCTACCCCTGTGCTTACCACCACTCTATCCCTACACTGTTCATGATGTCCTCTACCCCTGTGATTACCACCAACCTATCCTTATGCTGTTCATGTCCTCTACCCCTGTGCTTACCACCACCCAATCCCTACACTGTTCATGCTGTCCTCTACCCCTGTGCTTACCACCACTCTATCCCTACACTGTTCATGATGTCCTCTACACCTGCGCTTACCACAACCCTATCCCTATGCTGTTCATGATGTCCTCTACCCCTGTGCTTATCACCACCCTATCCCTACACTGTTCATGATGTCCTCTACCCCTGTGCTTACCACCACCCTATTCCTATGTTGTTCACGATGTCCTCTACCCCTGTGCTTACCACCACCCTATTCCTATGTTGTTCACGATGTCCTCTACCCCTGTGCTTACCACCACCCTATTCCTATGTTGTTCACGATGTCCTCTACCCCTGTGCTTACCACCACCCTATCCCTACACTGTTCATGATGTCCTCTACCCCTGTGCTTACCACCACCCTATCCCTACACTGTTCATGATGTCCTCTACCCCTGTGCTTACCACCACCCTATCCCTACACTGTTCATGTCCTCTACCCCTGTGCTTACCACCACCCTATCCCTACACTGTTCATGATGTCCTCTACCCCTGTGCTTACCACCACCCTATCCCTACACTGTTCATGCTCTCTACCCCTGTGCTTACCATCACCCTATCCCTACACTGTTCATGCTCTCTACCCCTGTGCTTACCACCACCCTATCCCTACGCTGTTCACAATGTTTTCTACCCCTGTGCTTACCACCACACTATCCCTACACTGTTCATGATGTCCTCTACCCCTGTGCTTACCATCACCCTATCACTACACTGTTCATGTTCTCTATCCCTGTGCTTACCACCACCCTATCTCTACACTGTTCATGTTCTCTACCCCTGTGCTTACCACCACCCTATCCCTATGCTGTTCATGATGTCGTCTACCCCTGTGCTTACCACCACACTATCCCTATGCTGTTCATGATGTCCTCTACCCCTGTGCTTACCACCACCCTATCCCTATGCTGTTCATGATGTCCTCTACCCCTGTGCTTACCACCACCCTATCCCTATGCTGTTCATGATGTCCTCTACCCCTGTGCTTACCACCACCCTATCCCTACACTGTTCATGTTCTCTACCCCTGTGCTTACCACCACCCTATCCCTACACTGTTCACGATGTCCTCTACCCCTGTGCTTACCACCACCCTATCCCTATGCTGTTCATGATGTCCTCTACCCCTGTGCCTACCACCACCCTATCCCTACACTGTTCACGATGTCCTCTACCCCTGTGCTTACCACCACCCTATCCCTACACTGTTCACGACGTCCTCTACCCCTGTGCTTACCACCACCCTATCCCTACACTGTTCATGTTCTCTACCCCTGTGCTTACCACCACACTATCCCTACACTGTTCACGACGTCCTCTACCCCTGTGCTTACCACCACCCTATCCCTACACTGTTCATGTCCTCTACCCCTGTGCTTACCACCACCCTATCCCTATGCTGTTCATGATGTCCTCTACCCCTGTGCTTACCACCACCCTATCCCTACACTGTTCACGATGTCCTCTATACACACACACACTCACTCACTCTCTCTCTCTCGCTCTCTCACACACACACACACACAAACACACAGAGACACACACACACACACGTCAAACGCCACAACTTCATTCACATCCCCGCTGTCCCCAAAACTTACGGATAAAGTAAGCCCCATCATCAACATTCTGGCCTGCCAAGATCTTGATCTTTTTCATCCTGCTCTGATACCTCATGTCAAGGGGCGGATCGGGCAAGAAGGCATAGTTGATGCCCACCAGCTGTCCATCCACAACCGGGCCCCAGGGGTTTCCTATTTTACCAGGCTGGACATGACAGAGTGAAAACAAAATATATCAGGTGATTTTGACTGAAAATAAAAATGTTGAGGTCTTCATGTGTTGTTCATAATGGAGTGATGTTTTAAGGTATAAGAAAATTATATCTGATCTTTATATGTGTGTGTGTCTGTGTGTGTGGTCATGCCCTCGCATGTGCATGAGAGCAAGACAGAGAGAGAGAGAGAGAGAGAGAGAGAGAGAGAAATGGGGAGGGGGAGGGGGAGGGGCTATGGGTGTGTGTGTGTGTACACGTGTGCGTGAGTGCGAGCAAGAGAGAGAGAGAGAGAAAGAAAGAGAGAGAGAGAGAGAAAGAAAGAGAGAGAGAGAGAAAGAAAGAGAGAGACACAGAGAGAGATGGGGTGAAGGGCTAGGTGTGGCTGAGAGAGAGAGAGAGAGAGTGTGTGTGTGTGTGTGTGTGTGTGTGTGTGCACGCGCGCAGGGAGAGAGAGAGAGAGAGAGAGAGAGAGAGAGAGAGAAGAGAGAGAGAGAGAGAGAGAGAGAGAGAGGGGGGTGAGGGGCTAGGTGTGGCTGACAAGCATCACATTGCATAGTACAGTAAAAAAAAAAAAAAAGGTGGCACTGCACTGCGGTGACACACTCTCAAAGACAGCAACCCATGTTTCACATGGTAAATCCACTGTGACACAAGAAATGAATACAAACATGAATATGAATATGAATACAAATATGAATATGAATATGAATATATGAATATGACTCTAAGTCTAACGGATGCAATCAGTCTATTCAAGTTATCAAGATTTACATTTATAAAGAATTCAAATGGCTTGTAGTTGTACAAAACCATGAAATTTTCGCAGACACCATATAATAATAAAGTCTACTGTGAATCACACACATAGCATGACTGATATTTCCTCTTCATGTGAAAAGTTTTTTTTGTTTTTTTTTAAAGAATATTCTAAACACTGAAAACTCTGACAGATTTTAAAGTGTTCCATCCTTAAATACTTGTAGTCACTACAGTCTCAACTGTGTCTACTCAAAGTTTGTGATTCTCCTTATTTTCATTACCACTAAGCCTGCAGACACTTTCCCCAATATTCACACACACTCACGCATGCACGCGCACCCACACCCACCCACCCACCCAACACACACACACACACCACACACACATATGACGCATGCACATATGCACACACACACAGAGACAAACACCAACCCAACCACGTCACAAACAAAATTTTCTCTCACCATCATACGGATCCTCGCAGAGGCATTGACAATTTCACTGAAGCTGCGCGAGTATCGCAGACAGTCGACCAATCGCTGATTATCTGAGGTTGGACATCCAACTTCGAAGGCCAAACGTTTGGAATATTCTGCAGCATCCGAAGATGGAAGAACAGCCCACTCGCTAAGGTCTGAGCCACCCATCAGAATGGCTTGAGTGAACAAATCTATATTTAAAAAAAAATGAAACAAAAATGACATGATAACACACTAGTATTCCATAAAAATAACAATAAAATAACAAACTCGATCAACATTGTTTATTAAAAAAAACCTTTATTTCCTGAAGAAAAAAAACTGCAATTAAATCAAGAAATGATATTAAAAACAATAAAATGCAGCCTCGAAAGGTTTTCTTTTATTGAAAAATTTATATTATTGAAAAAAAGAAAAGAAAATGAAACATAATGCTAAAGCATATTGCACTGTTTGTGCACTTGATTTATGTAAACGTACGCATCTCTGAGTACGTAAGTGACAGCAAACAAGTGCAATTATACACGTGTCACATGTTCATGAAAATGTATGTACTGCATGCATATATATGTGCTTGAGCACTTAACCTTTTTAGCTTCAGTCCGACCGCAGCCAACAGTTACAACGCACCCAACTGTAAAAGTCGGCCACGTGCACAGGCTATTTTGATCACCTACTGACCACCTGTTTCTCACACAGGTAATCTAGTTATCATCCAACGAGATGATCTTGGTAAAATCAGAACTACACACACATCCATTCACTAAAGATTGAGTGTGTAAAAGAGTGATGGGGGTATTTTCATTCATGCCAAGTAGGTGTGAAAAAACAGTGATGCCTTTTGTAGCAGACGGTTTTCAGGATACAGATGCTTCTCCAGATTATTCAGGGGAGGAACTGAATACTAATGTTTGTGAATAAGAAAAAACACGAAGAAGATGTACTTGAGTCAGATATTCAGGTTGGTGAGGGGGAAGATGATGAAAACTGTGATTTAGGAGTGGACAGCGACACAGAAGGTAAAGCGCTATTGGCTGCATTCCAGCAAGCATGGCACCCAGCACTGGTTCCGCTGACAGTAAAGAAATCTGATCTCCCTGTCACACCAAATCATACACTACCAGCTGATACCAAGCCTCTAGATTATTTCTTTTTGTTTTTGTACTGACAACAGGTAAACTGGACCTTGAAAGTAGTTTTGTTGTGAAAAGAAAAACAGTGAAATAAAAATCTTTGAACAAATTGTGTAAATACCGAGGAGAACTTGGCAACATTTGGTGACCACTGTGAGTACTATCACATGGAAATGCTGTCAGACACTTTAGGTAGGCCATGCTCTAATTCATTACTCATCTGTATGTGTTGTGGTCACATATATGTATGCTTTTCTTGTTCTCATATATATGTGTCACTTATATATTCATATTTGGTGACATCTTTGGTGACAAGTGACACACCGGGCAGTGGTTAGAAAGACATGCTCACTTGGATATCCCAGTAAAGCATGTTTATCAACACCTGACAAATTTCTAGCTTTGTATCTGATCAAACATGCTCACAATGTACTTATGAACAGAGTAACTCTACTTTGGGTGAAAAAGCTTGACAAAAATTTGAAATCTAGGGGCAGTTTAGCTCCGTAGAATAGAAAAAGGATTAAAAACAAAGAAAACAAATTCCACCAAAAACCAGAATACTTCACAAATCTCTCACACATACATAATACCACACACACACATACACACACACACCACACACACACAGACACAGACACACACACACACACACACACACACACACACACACACACACACAAACATAACAATGACTGTCAAATGTCAAAACCAAGCATAACAAAAACAATTATCAACAACACACTGAAGACAAGCTGAAAGAAAAAAACGCACTGTCAGAGCGTGGAGAAATGAGGTGAAGGCCCACACTAGCCGCCCCTGCACTCTGACCCATAATGGTGATGCGGTTGGGGTCACCACGAAATCCCCTGATGTTTTCCTTGACGAACTTGAGGGCTTGCACCTGGTCAAACATGCCGTAGTTACCTGGAGAGTACCTGTCCCCTGTACTCAGGAACCCTGTCAAAAAAAGAAAGTAAAAAAAAAAACGTAAAAGTGTAAGGTAAACATGAAAAGTAAAGTGATAGCTGATGAAGTTTCAATTTCCCAAGATCATGGCATCTTCATGCTCAGAATAAATTCCATATAAAAAAACAGACACCATAGACGCTATATGATGGATAGGATCCAAAATGACTGTGGCATAAGCTGTAAACCTGTGCATACGCCCCAAAAATGACTGTGGCATCAGCTGTAAACCTGTTCATACACCCAAAAAATGACTGTGGCATAAGCTGTAAACCTGTTCATAACGCCCCAAAAATGACTGTGACATCAGCTGTAAACCTGTTCATACACCCCAGAAATGACTGTGGCATAAGCTGTAAACCTGTTCATACACCCCAGAAATGACTGTGGCATAAGCTGTAAACCTGTTCATACACCCCAGAAATGACTGTGCATAAGCTGTAAACCTGTTCATACGCCCCAAAAATGACTGTGACATCAGCTGTAAACCTGTTCATACACCCCAGAAATGACTGTGGCATAAGCTGTAAACCTGTTCATACGCCCCAAAAATGACTGTGGCATCAGCTGTAAACCTGTCATACACCCCAGAAATGACTGGCATAAGCTGTAAACCTGTTCATACGCCCAAAATGACTGTGGCATCAGCTGTAAACTTGTGCATATGCCCCAAAAATGATTGTGGCACAAGCTGTAAACCTGTGCATACGCCCCAAAAATGACTGGCATAAGCTGTAAACCTGTTCATACGCCCCAAAAATGACTGGCATCATCTGTAAACCTGTTCATACGCCTCAGAAATGACTGGCATAAGCTGTAAACCTGTTCATAGCCTCAGAAATGACTGACATAAGCTGTAAACCTGTTCAATACGCCTCAGAAATGACTGGCATCAGCTGTAAACCTGTGCATACGCCCCAAAAATGACTGTGGCATAAGCTGTAAACCTGTGCATACGCCCCAAAAATGACTGTGGCATAACTGTAAACTGTTCATACGCCCAAAATGACTGTGCATCAGCTGTAAACTTGTGCATATGCCCCAAAAATGACTGTGGCACAAGCTGTAAACCTGTGCATACGCCCCAAAAATGACTGGCATAAGCTGTAAACCTGTTCATACGCCCCAAAAATGACTCTGGCATCATCTGTAAACCTGTTCATACGCCTCAGAAATGACTGACATAAGCTGTAAACCTGTTCATACGCCCCAAAAATGACTGTGGCATAAGCTGTAAACCTGTGCATACGCCCCCAAAATGACTGTGGCATAAGCTGTAAACCTGTGCATACGCCCCCAAAATGACTGTGGCATAAGCTGTAAACCTGTTCATACGCCCCAAAAATGACTGTGGCATCAGCTGTAAACCTGTACATAGCACCCAAAAATGACTGTGGCATCAGCTGTAAACTTGTGCATACCTCAATGACTGTCATCACGAAACTTTGATACACCCAATGTGTGCATCAGCAGTAAACCTGTGCATACGCCCCAGAAATGACTGGCATAAAGTCATAAGCTGTAAACCTGTGCATATGCCCCAAAAATGACTGGCATAAGCTGTAAACCTGTGCATACACCCCATGCACTGGAAAGCTCTTCAGGCCCTACATTGTGCATGGGCTCTATGTCTGTGTGCTTGCATTTTAAGCAGATGAAACAGAAGAAAACAGTACGAACTTTTCTCCTAATTTTACCAATTCTCACAAATGTAACTTTAGACAATGCATTTGGCTTTATCTGTGTGACTGGAAGGTTATATGCTGCGAATAAGGGTAATGACAGGACAGTTTTTGGCAGTATCTGTTTGTATTTATTTCTTTTTTTGTCCAACAAACTTCCCATCAGACCTCACGGCAGCCATTTTTCAAGGAAAAACAAGAGGCAAAAAGGAAGAAAGGCGAGCCTCCAAGCTCATATATAACCAACATCAGTGACCTAAATATTCAAGAAGTTGTCCACAAGACAGAGCCATTGGATGTGAGTGGCTGTGTTACTGACTGCTGAGTGCAGCGGCCAATACTGAACCCAGTGATGCTGACAGATGACAGGTGTCAGGTGAGACTTGCCATGAATAATTCAGACTATTCTGACCAAGAAGAGCTCTTGACCACAGTACAATGCCAGTTGCCACCCACTTTTTCCCCTCTTCCTTGTGTATGTATGTGATTCAATATGTACTGTTTACCTATGGAAGTGGGTTTTCCAACACAATTCCCATTGACAACACATTTGTTGCCTTGGGATCTTTGAAATACAGTGCATGTCACGCGCTCAATGTGTGCTGCCCACAGGACCTTGACGTATTGTCTCATTTGAAAGAACGCCACCTAGATCACCACTTAAAATCTAGTGGACGGGACTAGGGACATAAAAATCCTTGTCTAATTAGTCATTTGAACCTGGATTTCCTAAGAAGGTGCTTTTACCACTAGGTCACACACCCCACTCTACTCAAATTCAATGATGTCTAAAATATAATTAATTAAAAGTTAACAAGATTCACTCATTCTGTCACTTCATAAAAGTTACAGCCTTTTGCAAATACAGGACACTGTTGTGATGATGGCGATGATGATATGAAGATGATGATGATGAAAAACCTGTTTAATGTTTTCTCCCTGGGTCTACCTGGTGCTCTTTTTTCCTCTATCTTTCCTGTTGTGACTTTGTGACTATGTATCAAAATTTATCTTACCTCACAATATTGTTTGTCTTTTCCTAATCTTCTTCATTAATATTCTTTTTGTGTTTGCTACTTCCAAGACAGTCTTGTTTGTTTTCTTTGCTGTCCATGAGTTTTTCTTAGAAACCACATTTCAGCTGCCTCAATCTTGTTCTGACTTTGCTTGTTGATTGTTAAACTTAAAGCTTTATGTCCGTACAACAGTACTGGTTCTATATATAGCACTGAAAAACTCTCTCTCTGATGTCAATTGATAGGCATTTGTTGGTAAGAATGTTTTTCATTTTCTTGAATGCTGTTTTACCTTGGCCATCTGCTGGGTATTTCTAACAGACATCTACCATCTGGTGAAATGACTGTTCCCATATGTTTAAACTTATCAACTTGTCGCAGTGTTGTGCCAGTTGCTATTACTTTACATGAGGGGATTTTTTTTTTTTTTTTTTTTTTTTTTTTTTTTTTACTGATTAGCAATTACCATGACTTCAATATTCTTACTATTTAACTCTAGCCTTTTATTTCTGCTTTTAGTTTCCACTGATAAAGTGATATTCACAATATTTTGTAGGTCTTTTTTATTTTCTGTAATTAGAACAGTGTTATCTAAATAACAAAGACTGCTTATTATTTTTCCTCCAACTTTTACCTCAGGGCATTCTTCTAGGTTTGTGATGATGGTTTTGTTGTAAAATGGAAACAAATCTGGTGACAGGACAAATCCCTGTCCTACATTTCTTTCAATATTTTGAAAAGTGCTTACATCGTTTTCTACTCTCATTGCTGGTGTTTATTCCCAATACATATTTATTATTATTCTTAGATCTTTTACATCAATATTGAGCTTTTCCACCTGGCTGATCCATTTCTTTCAGAGAAGCTCTTTGACAGTTTTGAGACCTGAGAAAGATTGTAGGGCAAATATTGTGTTCAAATTCAGACACTAAAGAAGAGTGTTGCAATTTCATACTTAATTCTTGCTTCGGTTCAAAGCTACCGTAATTTTCACAAGAGTGCTTATGATCTGCACATTTGTTCTCTCACAGAATAAGTAGACTGCACAGACCAGTTTTGGATCCGTCTGAGTGTGGATAGTTTATCATCACAAAGTCCAGCTAAGACATTTATCGTAATCTTGTCTTATAGAAATCATGTCTAGACTGAAAAACAAAACAAAAACAAAAACAAAAAACTGGGTGGATTTTGCTTATTCTATGAAATAGGGGATTTTGCTCAGATAGTTAACATGAGAACAAGATTGAGGCATCCGAGAAGTGGTTTCTAAGAAAAATGTTGAGAGTTCCATGGACAGCAAAGAAAATAAACAAGACAGTCTTGATGGAGGCACTCAGGCAGACACAAGAAGATCATTAATAAGGAAGATTAGGAAAAGACAAGCAACATGTGTAGGCCATTTTACGAGGAAAGGGGAATTTGAGAACCTGGTCACAACAGGAAAGCTGGAGGGAAAGAGAACACGGAGTAGACCCAGGGAGAAAATATTGGATGGACATGCGGGGTGGCTGAGGACAGAGAGGGTGGAGGATGTGCTTGCGGCAACAAGGGACAGATGCATATGGACGGCCATGATCACCAACGCCATGCGGCAGGGCACATGATGGTGATGATGATGATGATGAATTAACATGAGCTTCCATGGACAAAAATTCATCAATGAAAACACCAAGATTCCTTGCAGTTTTGCTGAAGGTTGTAATAGTACTAGTACAGTCTGAGATAACCATGATCTCCAAGATTACTTTTCTTAGATCTGATTTTGTACCTATGTACTCAAGTTATGATTATTTTTGTTTTTCATTCATTTTCAGTTTGTGTCTTCATCCAGTATCCTGACAGCAATGTTCTTAATGGTATTTTCAGTTTCTCTAGAAGTGCTTGAGATGTCTTTCAGGAAAGCAGAATGGTGCAGCTGTGAGTCATCAGCAAAGAAATGGTAGATGTTCCTGATTGTTACAATGTTAAATTAAAGGACAGGCCCATAACAGAATCCTGTGGGACACCACCACATTTCAGCAAAGATGGAGCTGACTTAATGTCACTGGTAACAACAGATTGAGTTTGACAAGAAATATATGACCTAAACCACTCAGGAACAGTTTCAATGCATCAATACATATTTTACAGAATGTGCATCTGTGGATAACACACAACAATAATATAATGTGGTTGTACATTATAAGATTATAGCTTTTGACTTTTTTGTCTACAGATTCTATGACTGGCTTAATTAAATTAATGTTTGCAACATCACACTTGAGGCAGTTATCAATATTATCATACACTGTCAAAACATACTGAATGACTGATGTGTGATATACATGTATATATATATATGTAACATGTGTGACATAATGATTTATTGACTGAATCACACACACACACACACACACACACACACACACACACACACACACACACACACACATGCACACACACACACACACACACACACACACACTCAAAACATGGACACAAGGAGAGACACACACCACACAAACGTCAAAGCACACTAAACATACAGTGGTACACACAATCACCAATCCCTGTGTTTTCACCTTCTACCTCTCTCTCTCTCTCTCTCTCACACACACACACACACACACACACACACACACACACACACACACACACACATGCACACACAAACAAAACACATATGAACATGCATACAGTAAACACACAGAATGATCCACTCACCCAAAGCATTCAGGCGATAATTGACAGTGACTACCACCACCCAGCGTTCAGCCAGAAAGTATCCAGGGTACTGATGGGCAGACCCCATGATGAAACCTCCACCATGAAAATACACTAACACTGGATACAGAGTGGTGTCTGATGATTCTCCTCGTCTCTGTGAACATTAAGGATCCATGGATACTGAATACTTTGACATGAAATTTGACCAGTACTATTAATTCAATGTTTAACACACTCCAATGACAAGAGAATGACCAATACTGGATAACAAAATAAAAATGAAACAAAGAAACAACAAAGAGATAGGTTTTAGTAAAACTCTCGATTCCAGCATGACGGGTCACTATTTTTCTTTTGCCTTCTTCACCACCACACCCCATTTTTTTTTTCATAAAAATAAAAACAGGTCAATGATTCAACAGGATTTGAGACCATGATTGTCATAGATCTCTGACAGCGACATACATATTCTGTTTTTAACCTTCTCCCTTTTCTCAGTCAATCTTCACTGGAAGGGACAGGAGTATTTCTGTTGAGCTGTTTCTTGGGTAGCACAAAGGCAGGCTGTACTGAGCAGGTGAACCATCCCCTTTCCTTCATGACAGTGTTGTCTGTGTTTTACCTGTTATTGTTAAGTAGGCATGAAGCGTGGATTGCAAGCGCTGCTTTGGTATCATCACTTGATTGCGAGTCCTCTTGGAGTGCAGACGAACCACAAGAGTAAGCAGTTAGCCAAACTAAAATCTGGTCAACCTTTCTGATAAAGTTGGGTTGTAGATGGACTTCTTGCCCTAGAGCAGAGATAAAGAAATCAATGTTTAAAAGTAAGCAGCCCTCTGCTAGAGTCCATGACCACATAGATAAGAGAAGGTTGTCTGCTGTGTTATGGCATCTGGCTAATGTCTTTTTTCTTCTTTCTTTTTTCTTCTTCTGAGTATTGTCTGTAATTCGATGCCAGGGTGTGTTCACCAGAAGGACCAGCAACTGGGATGTCAGTGTCAGGCCTCATGGCACAGTGGTTAGTGCAATGGACCATCATCATCATCATCAGGTGCCCTGCCGCATGGCGTTGGCGACCATGGACTTCCAACCATCTCTATCTCTCGTTGCTCCTAGCATCTCCCCCTAGCAATGGACCATCGACTGAAAACGTGTGGGTTCAAATCCCATCCATCCTCATCATCATCAGGTGCCCTGCCGCATGGCGTTGGCACCTGATGATGACACAATAGACTTCAGCTTAATGACGACAAAACAGAAGCTATCCTCATTGGCACCCGTCAGAAACTTTCTCAGCTGCCTCCTCTTTCTCTCCCATTATGTAACACATCAGTCCCAATTTCTGATTCAGCTAAAAACCTTGGTGTCTGCATTGACTCTACCCTCTCCATGAACAACTTTGTTACTCAAACTGCCAGATCCTGCTACTATCATCTCCATCGTATAAGGCTGATCAGGAAGTATCTCTCTGTCGAAACAACTGCAAAACTCGTTCTCTCCTTCATAATGTCTCGCATTGACTATTGCAATTCACTCCTGTCTGGTCTTCCTGCCTCCACCATTCACATCCTACAGCGCATTCAAAACAATGCTGTACGCCTTGTACTCAAAAAGAAAAAAAGCTGACCACATATCTCCTCTCCTGGCACAACTTCACTGGCTCCCTGTATCAAAGCGCATACAGTACAAACTAGACACCATGTGCTACAAAAGCCTCAATAACGCAGCCCCCGATTACCTGTCAAGCCTACTTGAGATCTATCTTCCCTCACGTACCCTCCGCTCTGCCTCCGATCCTCTGACTTTTCGCTTTCCACGCACTAAGCTCAATACCTATGGTCCACGAGCCTTCTCTGTTTCTGGTCCACTCTCCTGGAACAAACTTCCTCTCTCAGTCCGTCAACAACCTACTTTTGTCTCCTTCAAGTCCGCTCTCAAAACTCACCTTTTCTCCTCCGCATAAAATCCTAACCTCACTCAACCCCCCCCCCCCCCCCTCTGCAGCCTGTCTCCGCTCGGAGGGAATCACATGGTTATAATATATAATTGTATATGCTATGCTCTCTATAATTTTCCATTGGTTTTATTCTTGCTTTTATTCTTTCTCCCCATTTATAGCCATGAGTGTGTGTGTGTGTGTGTGTGTGTGTGTGTGTGTGTGTGTGTGTGTGTGTGTGTGTGTGTGTGTGTGTGTGTGTGTGTGTGTGTGTGTGCGTGGTGTGGCGTGCGTGCGTGCGCGCGTGCGCGCGTGCGTGCGTGCTTGCGTGTGTGTCTGCTTCAGCGCTTAGATTTGATTTTATCAAGATTTTGCGCTATATAAATATTGTAATTATTATTATATTATTATCCTGTCAGGATCACTGTGGGATTTTTCAGCCCCTACTGGTTCCCATCCAGAGTTGAACGTGCATCCAGTCGAACAGTGTTCTCGAAGCAGCATGCCACTGCATAAAAGTGTGAATTATAAAACTGTAAATTGTAAAGCTGTGAATTATAAATCTGAATTATAAAACATGAAAATATATTTAAAAATTTGTGAAAATTCTATAAACCTGAGAATTACAAAACCATTAATTGTAACACTGAATTATAAAACTGACCTCATGGCAGCCTACCCCTGTAACTTAGTGTAAGGCTGTATACAATTTTTGTAACTAAAATGGTGCCTTGTACAAGTTGCAGCTGCCCTGGTATCTCAAAGCCGGGGGTACACAATATGAATAAGTGAATAACGCATTTTTAATTATTTTTATACATGTATGACTATGACTATGAGTATGACAGTATGAGTTACTGAGGCTTTTACAAAGTGGCTGCACTGGTTATTGTTATTCTTGTTTAAAGCCCAGCCAACTGCGCAGAGCAGTATGAGGGCTATAACTATCTCAAAAAGCACACCATATTCCATTGGAGAAAAAAAAAACAACGGAAAAAATTAAATACACATATCAAATTATCAATGCATTTGTGCACATAATCTAAGGATGCCTCTAGTGCTGACCACTCCATCCAACTGATCACCAGGGAGTATGAAAAAAAAAAACAACCCTGAATATTATTATAAATATAAACATAACTAAGGACTCTATAACAAATACAAGCCTTGATTACCTAAAATTGCCTCTGCACACAGATAGTAACAGAAAAAGAGGAAATGTGATGTATCACATGTCTCTAGAGCCAAAACTGCACTTAATACATGTACCCATTTATCAATCCTAAGAGACTCAGAAAGTATGTAACTTGTAAGGCTTTATAGTACACATACACTGTTAGTGTTACCATACAGGTGAATGGATCACCAAAGCAGAAAATGATGGGAAGAAATGACAAAAAGCAAGGGAGCAAAGCAGAACACAAAAAGTAACAGAAAAGAGAAATTCCTAGCATGGAATTACCAGAATATGGGGATACTGTTTATTCTGAAAGAGCTTTCAGCATCCCCACAGGGGAGGTTGTGCAGTAACTCAATGCAAAATATATATTTTTCATGCAGAATATACCTGGGTTACCAGTAATACTGCCTTTTAATCGCATGGGTAACTTAAGTTAAAAGCAAAGACATGAATATTTTCTCTTCTTTTTCTTTTTTTACATACAACTACAAGTTTACTAGTAACACTACTTTTTTGCTGCACCACACATATGATTGATACTCAATACCCATAAACTCATGTGATTTACTGCCCCAGTGAGAATATACCATTGAATGATTGGCACTGCCACAATGTTACCAATAGTAATACTATTGCAATGGTAATTCCAGATCTATATATATAGCTATATCTAGAACTTAGTAGAAGCAGAGCTAAGGACTGCAAGTTATGTTTGATTCCTGGCTTGGAAATGGGAAGGGCAATTAGCTGAAACTGTCCACTGTTAATATCATATAACATGCATACATGAGGGGGGGGGGGGGGGGAGTGAATTAAACTGCCTTGCTTTTTCAACTGTCGATCAGGTGTTAATTTAGTGTGTTGTTTGTGGTTGTGGGGTAGCCATAGGAGGTCAGCTCTTGAGAGGGTTCGGGTTTACTTTATTATTTTCTTTTTTATTCAGGGATCTCCATCAGTCCATGACTCACACAATGCACATCATTCATGCACAAGACTATTATTATTTCACTCCTAAAAATGTAGTCCTAATTCCTATGTATATATATATATATATGTGTGTGTGTGTGTGTGTGTGTGTGTGTGTGTGTGTGTGTGTGTGTGTGTGTGTGTGTGTGTGCAATGCTATATAATGCTCACTGCTAATAATTAGTAATATAGGAGCCTTGCACTAGTAATCTCTAACAAAATTGTAAGACACATTCAAACTGGGGGGGGGGGGGGGGGGGGGTTTAGGTGAAATAAATCAATGCATCTGGAAAGGATTTATGAGTGACTTATCAAAAGAAAAATGAACACTGTAACACTAACAGGAAGCATTTTATTTTTAGTCAGGTCTGCCAATTTTAATACAGGTTACACATGAGACATTGTAGCAATGACACTGGGGTGTGTGTGTGTGTGTGGGGGGGGGGGGGGGGGTCTTGAGTGTGTATGATAGTCAGTGTATGTGTGTTTATTAAATGGTTGTAATGTTCAGGTATGTTAGTGCATGCGCATGCTGAATGTGTATTATATATATGGTGAGGGGAGGATGAGGTGGGGTTCAAGAGTGTGTATTATGTATAGTGTCATGGTCATGATTGAGACAAGTGTTGTTTTCAAACTTGCATAATTACATTATGGGTGTCTCTGTGTGTGTATGTGCATATGTGCATGCACAATGTCACACATGTCTATATTGTAAGGGATAAACTCTGTGCGAGTGTGCGAGTGTGTGTGTGTGTGTGTGTGTGTGTGTGTGTGTGTGTGTGTGTGTGTGTGTGTGTGTATGTGCGTATGTGCATGCACAATGTCACGTCTATATTGTAAGGGATAAACTCTGTGCAAGTGTAAGTGTGTGTGTGTTGTGTGTGTGTGTGTGTGTGTGTGTGTGTGTGTGTGTGTGTGTGTGTGTGTGTGTGATTGTGCATGTGTGTGTATGTGCATGCTTGTTTACCTCAATGTTTGTGTACATCAATATTTGTATGTGCGTGCTTATAAATACATAATACATTCATGCATGCAAATGTGTTAAAGAGAAACTGTAAAAGCAGTCACTTACCCTTGGAGAATAAACATTGAGATATAGGCAATCTTCTGACATATCACTGAAACCAGGGATGTTTTCACGGATCAGCCACGGCATCTGGGGGCATGCTGGTCGAAAGTATGTTGCATCCCATGTGTCATACCATGATGGGTTCTCTGGATTCTGTGATTAATAAGAGCATTTAATGATAATTTTAAACTACAATCAGGTGATCATGTTTCACTGTGTGTGTTCAGGGTGTAGGAGTTGTGGGAAGATGTGTGTGTGTGTGTGTGTGTGTGTGTGTGTGTGTGTGTGTGTGTGTGTGTGTGTGTGTGTGTGCATGTGCAACTGTGAATGTATATATGTACATGCATACATCATTACATGTGTGTGAGAAACTGTTTAAGTTCGTCACATACGTGTGCCTTGATGCATGTTCACAAAATCTTGTGTATGTGACACAATGTGTGTGAAAGAGAGGGGTGAGTGTGAGTGAGTGTGTGTGTGTGTGTGTGTGTGTGTGTGTGTGTGTGTGTGTGTGTGGTGTGTGTGTGCGCATCACTGTATCTATAAACATTATTTACTATGATACCATGTGTTTGACTGCATCATCAGTGTGCATTACGTGTGTGACAATATGTGTAGGCCTACAAGGTGTATAGGCCTACTCGTGCATTATGTGTGTGACAGTATGTGTAACTGTAGGCCTAAGGCATATGCCCTACATTCGTCAAGGTGTGTGTATGTGTATTTCTGTATTATAATATATGTGTGGTAAAGTAAATCTCTCCAAAAAGCATAGACCTACAGCTTTCTACCCTTTTTTTCTTTTTTTGGCAATTTCGGTTCATGTGTTTGCAAGCCAGTAAGCCCATTTTAAACTATTTTAATTTTTAGTTATCCACAGCGTACCCCGACCCCGAAAAAAACATCTACTGCTCTCTCTCTCTTTCAAAGATAGTCTGATAGAGATAGACTTCGGAAAAAAATAACACTTACCATAAATCGGTACTTTTCCCTCCATTCTGAACCAAACTGTTCCAATCGCTTGGCGTAAGGAATTCCGAGCCAAACATTAACCCACCTGTTCGGCAGTTTATGGTACTGTGAAGGGAAACTCTTTCCTTTCACTCTCCCGTATTGAGTGTCTGCATAAATGTCCTCTCCATCTTCAAACTTTAATTCTCTGGTGTTCGAGTACAACGGATACACAGCTGTTACACATATAAGCAACACTAGTCCGAAGATCGGAACCACACGCGCATAATACCGTTTCAGTGTCATTTTCTCGGCATTTCCTGGTTTTGAACTTCAGGAAGTGCTCGCTTCTCCAAAATGGCCACACTGTTTTGTTGTATCACGTGACCGGAAAGGATGTTTAGACGCTGTGAAATAAAGTCAATCAAACCAAATTTGTGACGTAAAACGTATTTTATTAAAGTTTCCGTTTGTAAACTCTATTATGTAAACAAACTTCATCAGAGCAGGGACATAAGAATTATGCATGATGCTAGGGAGGGTGGTCAAACAATCACCTCTTCACCCAGAAACAAGCACTGTAGCAAGAAATTCTGGGAAGAACTGGACACAAGGGTTATTAATTATGTCATCAGAGAAGTTCCCTTCAAGCAAGCGTTTCGGCCCTAAACTCCTTACATTCTAAGGATGCAGGCCACATCCAGGACATAACTCCCAGAGCCTTCTGTTGTTGCCACTTTTGTTTCCTCTACCTGGGTCTAAATCCGCACCTCCAGGGTGGTCAGGCGCCTCAAAGCCACGTCACTTTTGTGACGTGTTTTAACTACTTATCTATTGAGAGACTTGCTGTATATAGAGAAATCTTAAGCCTTGTGAAGTTCAGTTTTGTTCTTCCTTGACTAGATCCAGCTGGAATGTTGAAATGGCATAGTTGGGTACTCTTTCAATTACTTTGCTGTTTCACAGTGAGAGGCATTTGGGGTCCATCTCCGTGGTATGCTGGGTTTGAATTGTTCACTACTGTCTTCAAGACGACCTCCATTGCCAAAAGAACAGTACAGAAAAAAATGCACAGTCCACTGCTATGCCAACGTCCAAACTGATCCAGTTCCACGCATATTCCTTTGTGCACAACCACACTGAAAAGCCATGAAAACATTTCATCAGCATTTTAGGGCTGTTCATTGAGACACAATAGATATCAAAAGGCAGTTGAATGATCTTGTGCGGGACTGATTCATACACGTTTGCCATCTCAAGACACACCACATTGAAATCCCTTTTAATCTGTTTTAGCCCTTTGGATTGCCTTCCAAAGTATCGAGGCAATATATCCACGTTCAAATTTTCTATGAGGCATTCAATCAGCATATTCAATCAGCATTGTTACCACAAGAGAGAAGATTTTCCCTTTGACTTTCAAAAATGATATTGGTCTCGAACTCTATCAATCAAATCAGTCCATCCATGCTTTACTGATCTTCAGGTTCCTCTATGCTGATCTTAACAGTTTGTGGGGCCATTCAAGGACAAATAGGACATTTCTTATTCGACAGGTAAAGTATTCCATTAGGTCTAGGTGATGATTTAAGTCTGGCTTTCTTAACTACTTTCTTCACTTTATCCAGGTTTTGGTGGCTTGTCATTAAACATTTTCCCTGCAGACTGCACCAGACGAGTGGTTTTCAAGTGGTGCCTTGCTCTGAGGGACGGAATGTTTTCTTGAAACGCTGCTCCAGAGCTTCTTTGTCCACTATGAATGTCCTGCATTTCAACTGCTCAAATAATTTCCTGACAACAGAGAGAGACTCTGAAAAAGCAATCTTGGATCTTCTTCTATTCGCTGCTTCTTCCTCTTGCTGATTCTACTACGTTGAGGGCACTGTGTTTCGCTTTCAGGGCATAGCTTCTCTAACCTTTGCTTTTCAAAACTCAGAGGCAGCCTTCATTTCTTTCTTTCTTTCTTTCTTTCTTTCTTTCTTCTCCTTTCCTCTCTGGATATTCTCCATCTCTAACTGACTTCTGGATTTCATAGGATTTTTTTTTCCACTTTACTTGTTTTACTCCCAGGCATCCCAACATATTGCAGATGCAGTGTCTCCGAATGTGATTAGTTTGTGTTCCAGCAGTGCTCTTCCCTATCAGTGCGTTGAGTTTGTGGACTATTTGTATATCCAGCCTCTTCCATTCCACTTTTCTGCACTTGTGGGTAGCAAATCTAGTTTCTGGCATTTGCCACAAAAGCCTGTACAAATTCCTTGTTGAAACATCAGCATGGATGTCTTTGGCACCGTGCTTTGATTCCTAGCCATGGTTTTTCAACGTCTGTATCGGTGCTGGCGCAGTGCGCTGCTGCTCATTCATCAGTCTTAATATAGCCTTTTATTATTTTTTGAAGTCCCGTGAATCTTCATGCTGCGCTTGGTAGACATTCTCAACCTTCCACAGACATATGGAAAAAAAATCCTGTGGATCTTCATGCTGTGCTTTGTTGACAATCTCTTTCCTCAGACATGTGGGATTTCAATTTGCTCCATAACCAGACTCCGTTGTGGATTTCCAGTCATTATTGAGTTGATTCCAATTCACTCATCAATCCTAGGCTTTTCCTTTTTGGTGAATCCTGAAAACATAATGTCTTTTGCCACTTTATGGAACTAGAAGCTAGTTAGAGAAAAGCAAATTGGGGAACCGATCCACAGAGCCCGTGAATCTAGTCTTTCCCACTGTCATCTGGTATTTCCTGGATTATTGGTCCTTGAGATTGTTCCTTGAAGTCAATGGTCAGCGCCATGCGTCCAAGTACCAACTGAGCTCTGGAGAGAGCTTGACAGCATAGGGTTCTTAGCCCCCTTCAATGTCTAAGATTGAAACTGTTTCTTGAATTTGTGTACGTGTTTGGAATGGGGTAAATATCTCAGTAAACTACTTGGGTCAGATCAATTTTGTACATTTGTGTGTTTTGTTGTAGGCTACTTAAATTGCTCATTTTTTTCGACGTGTTATAGCCGATTTAGTATTGGGGAGTCGGGTATCAATCGACATGATCATTTTTATATTGTTTGCAATTTGTGGAGAGTGATAAAATTTTGGGCTTGATTTAACTTACACTTTTGGGATGCCTTCTGCGGATCAGTAGATGGTTTATGAACGCGATTGAGACATATTTTCACACGGATAGTGATATTCAGGCAATCATCCTGACAAACAATGTCCTTGACCTCATTGGACTTGCAACAGACGGGCACGGCCTAAGCCGGTGGAGGGAAAAAAAACAAACAAAAACTAAACACAGCAACGTTGAACCACCCAAGCACAATCGTGCGAAAATTGAAAGTAGACGTTTCAAACAGGAAAGCAAATGGCGACCATGTTTTGTCAACAATATGAGTGCACTTTGCGCCCAGAGATACTCGAAAAAGCACAGAAGGAATTGAACGAAGATCCAAAACTCGACACCTTGAAATCAAAACGCTGCGAGAACGTCTGGAAAAAGTGCCAGGTAAGTGCTGTTAAAAACCTGTTTTCGTTGACGGTTTGCCACACCTCGCGGACACTTGATTTTATGGTGTGAGAGCCATAGTAATGGAACTCCTCTTTTTTCTTAATCATGATACCATACCATACCATTATAACCATACCATACCGCTGCAGACTGGTTTAGGCTATTCAGCCTTTAGTCTGGTCTTTTTCACGAAAAAAACTTGGTCATTCATACAGTTGAAAAACTTCTTGCGTGGGTATTGATGGCGCAACCGTCTGAAAGTCTACCTAATCAAATACATGCGGTCTGCCCAATGGCGATCCAGACTGGCCTTGAAGTGAACCTTGAAGCTGTCGAGATACAAAAGCAGTAGGCCTATGTCTGTGTGGCCATGGGCTTGGCGATGAGTATGGCACATTTCTAGGGTCTGTTCTATAAAACAAATGAGCACAACTAATGTGATTATGAATATGATAGAAGATCTAGGCCCAGATAACAGTGGGCTAATCTGAGCCCTTTGGAGTTTGGCTTTGCCTCCCGCACCCATACCACTCTCTACAAAAACTTAACCCTTTCACTCCTTCACCCTATCGGCCTATCCTCCAGCATCCTACAGGAAGCTAGTGGATAGGGTAAGGGAATCAAAAGCCAGTTTTTGCTTTGCTAATATGGTTGGCAATGCAGGATGCTAGTGGGCAGGGTGTTGGAGTCGAAGGGTTAAGGCATAAAGTACTAAGTTTCAATGTGTATACAGATAAAAAAAATAGACGCTTCCCTCATTTGCTAAAGCATGATTCAGTCACTCACAGTGACAAAAATAACTTACAGGCGAAGCACATGCATACTCATTCTGGGAGGGGTGGTGGTGGTGGTGGTGGCTTAGGAGACAACTGAGATAGGGACGGGCTGGAGGTGGGAAAGCCCTCTGACCATTTTTGCTCTTCCAGTGTGTGTATTGGTGCGTGTGTGTGTAGTATTAACAATGTCTCTGACTGGGTGTTCAGTTTTTGTGTTTAGGAAGTAGATGTTTCTCATGATGTAGATTGCATCATTCACATAATTCTGTGCCATATACTATGTGAATTATTATATTCTGTTGTCATTATTTTGGTTTTCACTGTTTTTTAAGCATTTTGAGTTTCAGAAAGTGCTATGTAAGTGTTCAGTTAAATCACTGCTGTATAACATTAACAAAAAGTCATTGTAAGTGTTCAGTTAAATCACTGCTGGATAACAAAAAGTCATATCTATATGGTACGTATGTGTATATAGATAGATAGATAGGTATATATATGTTAAGGCAGACATGATGGAAGAAAGAGTTGTAGTGTATTGAAGAGACAGGGGATTCCGGAATGTGCTTCCAATCAATAAATTCTGTGTGGACTAAAGACGTCTATCAGGTAAGAGTTAGAAATATGAAGGGAAGGAGAGGGCGAAATATGAAGGAGGGGGGAAGAGAATGGGGAGAGAGGAGGGGGATGAGGTGCAGGGAAGTGGAGGGGGGATATAAAAAGAGAGTAAACTGTTATCCATAAGAAGAAAATGAAGATATCTTCATAGTTTTTTCACAGATCTATACCAGCAGGCAGTGTGGGATTTAGTCTGTCCCTCTTCTCTAGGTGGTCACATTGTATAAATTTATGTATATTTGATTTTTCAAGTACCCAGAACATTGTATTGGATCATTAAGTGAAGTGAGAGAGAAAGGGGGGGGGGGGGGGTAGGGAAGAGAGAAAGAGAGAGTTAGTAGTAGGGATGGGATCAGGATGGGACTAAGAAGAAGAAGAAGAAGATGAAGAAAAAGAAGAAGAAGAGCAACAACAACAAAAAGTGCACCAGAAAATAGGAAATCACATCAGTTTGATAATCTCCACACCAACAGTCTTAAAATCATAACATGGTCATAATCACAGTGCTTATGTATGCAGGTCTGATAGACAAGTTTTTTGAAAAAAAAAAGACTTAATAAGCTGTCTCCATCACAACAATGGGCAGCATACAGCTTGATAAGTTGATTGATCTGTGACTTGAGAACCCTTGTTTTCCCCATCAAAGGGATGATAAAAATGAAATGCTAGAGACTAGAGTAGTGATAGAGTCAAGAATAGAATGGGTATTTTATGAGCTGACAATTGTGTGCATATGCAAATGTGTGTGTGTGTGCATGTGCAAGTGTGTATGTGTGCGTGTGTGTGTGTGTCACTGTATGTGTGTGTGTGTGTGTGTGTGTGTGTGTGCGCGTGCGTGCGTGTGTGTGTGTGTCACTGTGTGTGTGTTTTATGACCAAAAAGGTCCCACTGTGATTTGTCGTATTATAGAGAATTGGCTCCAGTGACAGTTCTGTGGGTGATTTCGTTTTGTGTTCTTGGAGAAATGGTACTGATATAAGCTCTGAAGTGTGTTTCCATACCTAATTTAGTAATTATCATTAACTTTAGGTCTTTACTCCAATAATTATATTATGTGAAAAAATGGCAAACCGTTCCTCATTGGCAGGGTGGTCCTTAGCCAATATTTCATCAGTGCCTTCCAGGTTAGGATTGGAGTGAGGCATACTGTTACCTTTCCTGTTTTTGCTTGTTTACACAGATGATACAGAATAGCACCACCTCCAAAAATACCGCCTTCCTTATCTCAGAAGCATCCAGCTACTACATTGATATCCAGAACTGGATCATAGGATGACACAAAATAATCTGCTGTTAAATGGTCATAAAACTGAAACCATGATTGTGGGTGCCAAAAACAAACTCGCCTCTATTACTGTATTAGTATTACACTGAATACTATCCATCTAGTGACAATATCTTCCCTTTCTCTCATTCTGTCAAGAACCTGGGTGTGACCTTGGATGACATTGACACTTTCTATGCAGAAGTTTCTGACCCAGATCTGCCAGTCATGCTACAATCAGATTCGTGGCATTGGTTACATTCGAAGGTATCTTTCAACTCTTGCTGCATCTAAGCTTGTGACATAATATTTTGTTTTGTCTCTCTTGATTACTGTATGCTGTTCTTTCTAGACTACCAGCTTCTTTTCTACTTTGCAATGCACACAAAACACAACTGCTCATCTTGTCCTCAGAAAGAAAAAGTTCGATCATATCATTCCTCTCCTTCGCTCTCTTCACTTGTTGCCTGCCTTAAAAAAATTAAGTATAAGCTGGATACCTTGTGTTACAAATCTGTTCACCATTCTGCTCCATCATTAGGATGATCATATCTTTGTGACAATATCAATATTTATATGCCAACTCACATCTTGTGCTCAGCTTTAGATACTCTTTCCCATAAGGTTCCTAGATTGGAAGACACACACCACACACTTACACATATTGAACAGATGTTAAATCAAAGAACGAAACAACACACACACACACACACACACACACACACACACACACACACACACACACACACACACACACACACACACAACACACACACACAACACACACACCACACACACACACACACACTATCAACTGCCGGCCAGTGTTCTTTTGCTTTCTCAGGACCATCTGCCTTGATGTTGAATAGAGACTTCTACTGTTCCTTTGCCTGACACCTACCCTTCTGCTTTTAAATCCAGTTTAAAAACCCACCTGCCTTCCCTTTCTGCTTTTAAATCCAGTTTAAAACTCCACTTTTTTTCCCCAACAATGAATTCTACAACTACCTCTTTCCCTCAGTTTGTGTAGGTCTAGTCATACATTTATTTTTAGAGTGTTGGCCTAGCACCAACAGATGACTCAATCTTGATCTCCAATTTAGGTGTGCATAGATAATTCAAATTAACCAAATTTGGCACAAATCACTTCTTATCATAGTGTCACCTAAGATACCTAGAAGATTGCCATGAGTCACAGATGAATAGGCCCCTGGAATTCTATAGTAGAAATTTAAATCTGAGGCAGGCATGGTTAACAAGTGGGTAAGATGGCAAACTTCTGATCAGAAGGTCTGGGTTCAATTCTGCCTGGGTACCTCCGACCGGGTGGGTAAAGAGTGAAAATTTTTTCCAATCTCCCACATCAACATTTATGGAAACTTGTTATGCCTAAATCGCTGCCATGCAGAACATGAAATGTGCACATAAAAGATCCTGTGTCAGTGTCAGTGTCTGGTGGCTTGTTACTTGTTGAAAGATGAAAACACCCAGCATGCATGCCCACCCAAGTAAGAGTATGCAGGTTGTGCAACAACATACTACCTGTATAGTGTGGGCAAAACCTAAGTGCATGCATATATCTAAGAAAAATCAGGACCCTTGAAAAGAATTTATGTTTAAAATCCCTAAATTTGATGCTTATCTGTATGTTAAATCAGCTAAGCACCACAACAAGTCACATCATAGTCGTGATATTGTCATCAAGGTCTGTCATTAACAAACATGTATTGGATTGCTGTCAGGTTTATATGTCATTGAATAGGCCCGGACCCCTTCAGCAATCCCAGGGAGCAGGGCATTGCTCGGCTGCCTTGTTATAAAACATTGGAGAGATAGGTTGATTTCCCAGGTCCCACCCCTTGAAGACCAATTAGTCTTCTTGCCTTTCTGAAGTCTTGGTAAAAAAAAGAAAAGTGAATATGAAGTATATGAATTTGAAGCGAGGGAGAGGGGATGGGCGCCACCCTTGTGGTGCTGGCCCGGGAAAAGTTGAGGTCTCTGCCAGCTCACTTCACTCCCTATGACCCTGGGGTTGTGACATTAGGTAGGACCTCAGGACCTGGCCAGCTTGTGGGTTTATGTGCAGGCTCAAGGCTTGTGCCGTGATCGTTCTGGATCTTCTCCATCACATAGTACCTGTGAAGTTAGTGCATATAGAATTCATTCCGAGTGTGGAGACATCATCTTGAAAACTGAATTGAATTGAAACAGGGGATGGGGTTGATATGTTCATCTATGAGAGCTGACTGGAGACTGTGGAATTACCATAGTGTAGCTTCAGTCAATGTAGACAAAGATGTATTGGGTCTCAGATCAAGAAATTGTGGTTTACTGAATGTGATGTTGGCAAGAATTTTTTTTAATGTAAACATTGATATATCCAATCAGTGCTCAGAGGTCAACCAGTAGATGTTTGATCTGGCAGTAAATCATCATCATGATCATCAGGTGCCTTGCTGCATGGCGTTGGCAATTATGGACTTCCTCCATCTGTCTCTATCACCCGTTGCCTCAAGCATCTCTTCCACTCTCTTTGTTCCCAGCCACTCTGCAAATCTGTCTAGTATCTTCTCCCTGGGTCTACCCGGTGCTCTCTTTCCCTCCAGCTTTCCCATTGTGACCAGATGGTCCAATTTCCCCTTTCCTCATTAAATGGCCTATAATAATGTTGCCTGTCTTTTCCTAATCTTCGTTATGAAGTAAATCAGACAAGTGAATTACACATTGATTTTTTTTTCAAGGTAGAATAAAGAACTCAGATTTTATTGTGTATGCAGTATAACCTTCATAACAGTTTGATACATATATGAACATAGTAAATTTTTAATTTTCATGGTTGATAGTATCACATGCTTTTTTTTAAAGGATCAGTGCACTTAGAGAGATCATGTAGTGTTGCTCACTTTAAAAGGCCACAGAAGCTGGCACCGTTTTGATGATGATGATGACGATGAGGATAATAATCATGATGCTATGGAATTCCATCTAGGATTGAGTCTGTATGACAGAGCTGTACTGTATGCTTACTTGTTACTATCATAAGATATCCTGGTGTCAACCAGGCACAAGAGATACAGACATCTGTCGTGTTGATTCTAAAATTTGAGTAACACCCTCAATGACGCAACCATGAAGTGGATGAGATTTGACTATGTGTTCCCACTCTTTCCCATGCTCAATTCTTGGTAGGAACTGAAAAATCCTACAATGATTTTTTTGAAGGGACTGATGGGGATTTGATCCCACATCCAGTCAGTAGTCTGTCGTGCTAACCACTATACCATGACAACCGATTGATCATATGCTTTCTTTATAATCTATTTTTTTACCAATACCATACTGTGTCTCTGATGCGTGGATGCTGGGGGCTCTTTCAGTATCAATAGTATCCCCACCTTCTGGACATTCTGTGCTAGAAATTTCCTCTTTTCTATCGTGCTCTTTGTTTCTTACCTCCTACTTTGCATCCTGTCATCTCTTCCTATCATTTTCTGCCTTGCTGGTCGATTCATATGGTATGTGTTCTAGATCTATAAAGCCTTGAATACTGTCGTAGGAGATAGTTGGGTACATGTAATGATGTATTGACTGCGTGTTTGGCTCTAAGGAAATGAGCTGTGCAGGCACGGCTGTTTAAACCGGCCGCCGGGCGATCACTTAGTTTTCGGACACGGTGGCAGCGATTCGCACGCGAGAGGCGTGTTTTCCTGCTTACCCGCTACGCTATACGGCCCGTCAGCGGTTTTGAGCTGTGAGTCATCGGTAGGCAAGCAGGACTGTGTGGCTGCCTTTGTGTGCCGTGATTACTACTGTTTCTACATTTCCCGCAATACTGTTTTGGTCATTTATCCATATATGTAATTATCAATCTTACCGAAAAGTAGACTCTCTCCCCTACACATAGATATCAAACACGAACTGGTTTGTTGCCATAATGTGTAACGGGATTACACAGAAAAGGAGGAGAACGATTCTGAAAATATCGCGCCTTCACTGTTTCATGAGAAAAATAAGCCAACTTCCAACAACGAAAACAAGAGTTCACCAGTTATTACAGCAGAAAGAAACACATACACAGGAAGAGTAAAGTATGTTTTAACAGACTGACTTATCAAACGGATCTTTTTTTGCTTCTTGTGGAGGTAGCGGTGGGTAAATCGAGATCACTGATAACGGCATAGACTCCATTATCTTTCACACTAGCACCAACATTTCACTGATAGTCTTGTATACGGCAATCTCCTTACTGCCATAGTAGGAACGTATGCACACATGTCCATGCAAGAGTCAAGATTGGGATCACGATACCGAGACCACCATTCATTAAAAAAAATGGAAAGACAGAGAGAGAGAGAGGGGGGGGGGGGAGGGAGAGAAAACTTAATACATTTACGAGAACTTTAGGTTCACTGGTATTAAAAAGAAATAAAAACTCCTGAATATCATACCCACTTAACTACACTGAAATCTTTCTGGCTGCCTGTCTGTCGCTCCCCCCACACACACATACACAAACAAACAAACAATCAAACAAAAACAAACACACGCACAAGAATACTATGTATTTTGCTTAACAATGATAATAATACTCAAAAGTCTTTAATTACTTATTTCATTTATGAAATGCATACACATAAACATCCAAGCAGACAGACAGACAGACAGACAGAGAGAGAGAGAGAGAGAGGAATACTTTGCACTTTGCTTAATGTATTTTGGCCCTTATTAATTGCCTCATGAAATGTGCATGCACACACATACACACACACACACATACACACACACACACACACACACACACACACACACACACACACACACACACACACACACACACACACACACACACACACACACGCAACAAAAACAAAAGAAAATAAACAGAGATAATCAACGACTACAACATGCAAAACCTGACTCTGGTCGTCTCAGTACACTTATATTTCAAACGAAAATGTCCAAGGCAACACTATACACAATTATCAAGCACAAAGGAATTCTGCCACAGTGAGTACGTGGTAAGCGTTATCCAGAGGACTGAAATGATACCAACATTCACTGAAGACTCTAAAGATTAATGAGCTGCCAGAACCAGTAACCACCAACCGCCTCGCCCGCATCCCTGTTTACCTTAGCTGTCACATGTGTTATTACGATACGCTATACGTGGCCCCTAAGCCGCGAAACATGAAAAATGAAAAACAGCCGTCCTCTACAGACAACATTCTTCTAATGTGTGCCTTTACTTTTATTCGAGAACTGGCATTTGGATTTTACCGGCGTTGGAACATTGATCATTTCACGGTCGAAGATTGAAAATCATGTCAACACCGTCTTTCATTCTCTTTCTTCTCTGTGCGTTTAGTTGGACACTTACATGTACGTAACGTGTTGAGTTACATATCATTTTATTGAGAAAAATCTCAGCTTTTTAATGATGCACATTACAGACCAATACAAACAAAGCTCTTGAGAAAATTAGTGGAAAACTGAAGTTACTTGTTTGTAATAGTTACTACTGCGCTTATACGGCGTAGCGAGATCGCCGGTAACAAGGCGGAGCTACGAGCTCGTATTTCTAGGTCAGGGCAGCACTCAGTGGGCTTCGCGCTGCTACAGCTGCCGCTGCGGGACGAAACTAAGTGATCACCCTTAAACAGCAATTTGGAGGAATTTAGGCCACTTTTTATGTATGTTTTGGTGTCCTTAGTCATGTTCACATTTATATTTAGGTTTGTTTTTTGAAATCCTCTGGTGATAAATTGAATGGAATGGTCAACGCCAGGGGCATATCCATAGATTATATGAGTGCATGCATTGATATGTGTACTTAATTTTCTTTTCCAGCTATTTTTTTTCCAGCCAGATGTTGTATGTTTTGAAATGGTTATAGCCCTGATATGGCTCTGTGTGGCTGGGCTTTAAACAATGAGAATGAGAATGTGTGTGTTAATCGGAATCATGGCGATCACTGCATTAAGGCCAACACTTTTTCCTACCTCAGGCTACAAGGGCCGCACAGATGATGGTTTCCTACTGAGGTTCCTGCGCTGCAAGAAGTTTGACCAAGAGCGGGCGTATAGCCAGGTCATGACCTACTACAAGATGAAGAAGGACAACCCTGATATATACGACAACCTGACACCTCAGCGTGTACGGCCAATACTGGATGCTGGCGTTGTTGGAGTGCTGAAAGACCGGGCACCTGATGGCAGCCGCATCCTTTACTTCAGGCCAGGTATTGGTTTGGCAGTTTAGATTGATGCTTGATCCCTTGATTGCTGTACTACATGTTAGCAAATTTTATATTTCGACTTCAAGACATCTATGTACACATCATATATAAAGTAACTTAACCTCTTCCCTGCTTACGCCATGCCTACTATGGGGCCGTTTTGACATGTCTGTATGCCTGTAACCTCGTCTGCCACAGGGGATTTTCGTCATAGAAATTTCGGGGGGAAAAATGGGAGATAACACTAGAAACTTGGCTTACATCTTGCGGAGATGTCAGAGTGCAGTTTTTTTCCCTTTGACCATTCAGAGAATTGAATATTAGTCTAATTAGCGTCAGAAAGTATGGAACCCGATAATGCGATTCAAGGTGGCAGAACAACTGCCTATTCTGTCTCTTACTCCACTATGCTACACCCAAGAACTTATAGACTGTTGCAAAGAAAAACATTCACAAAGAGTAATAATAGTAAGAAAACGTTTTTTCACTTGATGTTTATTATATACAAAAACCAAGTTTTGCTCTGTTTTGTGTTGTTTTATATGCTACTGCGTATGTATGTATGTTCTGAAAGCATTTTTTTTTTTAGAAAAAGGCTCATTATATCAGCTGTGACCATTTTCTTTTTCAGCCAAATCAAATAACTATGACATAAAACCATAGCCCAGAGTATAAGGAAAAAACACACCAAAAGCTTAAAAGATATCTTACAAAATGAATGAGCAGTGAACAAATTCGTGAACATGCCGGAAAAAGCAAGATTTTGTCCCGGCTGACAGAAATGCAAAAGGCCACAAATACTGTGGCAGAGAAGGGGTTAATCATCAGCTCATATTACACAAAGTTAGAGGGAAACAATCTGACTCTCTTCCTCAGATTAAGGAAGCATTGAACTGTCTTTGTGTTAATATATGTGTACATAATCATACACCAGTATGAAGTAACTTGATCATCGGTTTATGTTACTCAGAGTTGAAGGGAAACAATCTCACTCTCTTTCTTAGAGTAAGGATGCATTGAACGTTATGTTGTTGCTTCCCTTTAACCCTGACACACCCAGAACTTGTAAGATATTAAGGGGTACACCACACAAATTGATGAGTTGCCTTAACACATCTACCCACCCATATACTGCACACTGAGTTAAACTGCTGATACTGTGATAGTGAAAGATTAGTTTGATAAAGTTTGTGCATATATTTTATGTGATTTTGTGTTATGTGTTGATAGTTTCTGCTTTACTTGGATAATGAAAAATGCTTGACTTCGCAAAATCTATTTTTGTTTTCCCTGGACATAGTTCAGTGTAGTGATAATCATTCTGGGAAGTTCCATGAATCTGTTACAAAAGAACACACACAAACATAGTTCAGTGTACTGATAATCATTCTGGGAAGTTTCATGAATCTGTTACAGAAGGACACACACACACACACACACACACACACCGTGCGTGCACACACACACCGTGCGTGCACACACACACACACACACACACACACACACACACACACACACACACACACACACACACACACACACACACACACACACACACACACACACACACACACACACACACACACACACACAAGGCGAAACATTTTCATGACACTGTTCATAAGTATCAGCTGGAGAGCTGGTTTTGTTAATCAGACTGTGGGCTGAAGATCTGATATCTTGAGTTCAGACCCAGCTGCAGCCTAAAAACAGTCTGTTTGCTGCCCATCTTAATGCTTCCGTCATTCTCATGATTCTGGTGGTATCAGCTTGTTTCATAGGTCCCGGTCTCTCTCCCATCCCCAATCACCAATCCCACCCATCTAGCTACCATTTAACCCTTTGACTCCCACACCCTCTATCCACCAACTGCAAAAACTTAACCCTTTGATTCCCTCACCCATTCCACCAGCTTCCTGCAGTAAGCTGGTGGAAAGGGTGAGGGAATCAAAGGGTTAGATTTTTGCTTTGCTAGCACTGTTGGCAATACAGAATGCTGGTGGACATGGTGCAGGAGTCAAAGGGTTCAAGATCTTGGCAGCTTAATTAACACCTTCTACCACAGGTTTGAGATGTGTTACCCACTGCCTAGACCAGCACTACAAGAGGCTTGCTGTACTAAAAATTAGCGTGCATCACCAATATGCTTCTATCGACAAACACTAGCAAGTCTGACCAGTCAGATGAGATGCATGATCTTGCTTCAAGTATCCGTAAACACTTTGGCTGAGAAAGAAAACTTTACGAAATGAGAATATACGAACTGGAAAAGTGCTTTGGTATGTGTATACCCATACCTGTTGTAAAGGGAAGTAAGCGTGGAACGAGATATCTTGTACATGGATAGAATGAGTTAACATGAGATTACAGCGACATTTCTGGACAAATTGACACAGCTGTCATAAAGTTAAAAAATCAACAGCAACAGTGACAACAACTGTTAATGATATTATTATGTATGATTTATTATTATGTATGATTTTATCATTTTTCTGGACACTAGAGAAAATTATGTGAAATTGAATTGGCCTTTTCAAAGGCTAGAAAATTTCATTTGAAAATTAAAATGAGTTTACTGTGATCTTGAATTTATTTATAAGTTAAGAATATGGATAACAGTACCAAGATACATTTATGTAGACACAGACATGCACGCACACATGCACAAAGATAGTACATGTACTTGATCAGTTTGTTGAAAACTATTTCTGTTACAGGAAGGTGGGACCCAGATAAGTCTAGCCTTAATGACATCATTGGGAACAACTTTCTGACAATATCCAAATTAATCGAGGTAGGTGTAACTTGGTTATTCTGAAAGTAGTATCCTCTTTGCCTACGCTCTCCACTTCCTTTTCAGTCACCTATAGCTTACTTGCAGTTTTTGTGTGGTGATTCTTGGGTGAATTGGTTTGTTTGATGCTTGGAAAGAAAAAGAAACATTTTGTCTTGCTTTCCTGTCATCTGTTCTGTACCACCTGCGTGTCACTACCCCATGCCCTTCATCTCAGCTCTCCAACACATGTCCAACACACCTGAGTTCATTATGAGAACAGGATATGATAGGCCAGAGAATCAGGGACCACTTTTCACAGTGTGTGATGATGAGAATGAGAATGATGGTGGTGATGTGATGGAGTTCCATTTTGGATTGAAACTGAATGACAGGGCTGTGCTGTATGCTTACTTGACCAGTAAGTTTGCCACAGCAGGGGAAAAGTAAGACCGGTATCACCCTGAGAGTAAGGCTTGATAGGCCATGGAATCTTTAGACAGTTTTCCCAGGGCTGTGGTTGATGTTGAGGGTGAATGTAAAGGTGCTGATGGCATTTCCTGTCAGAGTGTACACCTACCCAAGAGATACAGTGCCTGCAGTGTTGGTCAAGAAATAAGAGCATCATCATCTCAGATACTTTCTTGAAGTTGGTGACACCTGACAGTGATAATAAGCATCATCATCACAGATACTTTCTTGAAGTTGGTGACACCTGACAGTGATAATAAGCATCATCATCACGATACTTTCTTGAAGTTGATGACACCTAACAGTGATAATTAGAGCATCATCATCACAGATACTTTCTTGAAGTTGATGACACCTGACAGTGATAATTAGAGCATCATGTCACAGATCTTTCTTGAAGTTGATGACACCTGACAGTGATAATAAGCATCATCGTCAAGATACTTTCTTGAAGTTGATGACACCTGACAGTGATAATTAGAGCATCATCATCACAGATACTTTCTTGAGTGATGACACCTAACAGTGATAATAAGCATCATCATCACAGATACTTTCTTGAAGTTGATGACACCTGACAGTGATAATAAGCATCATCGTCACAGATACTTTCTTGAAGTTGGTGACACCTGACAGTGATAATAAGCATCATCGTCACAGATACTTTCTTGAAGTTGATGACACCTAACAGTGATAATTAGAGCATATCATCACAGATACTTCTTGAAGTGATGACACCTAACAGTGATAATTAGAGCATCATCGTCACAGATGACACCTGACAGTGATAATAAGAGCATCATCGTCAGATACTTTCTTGAAGTTGATAACACCTAACAGTGATAATAAGAGCCTTCATTCCACAGATGACACTGACAGTGATAATAAGAGCATCATCATCACAGATGACACTGACAGTGATAATAAGAGCATCATCATCACAGATGACACTGACAGTGTATAAGAGCATCATCGTCGATACTTTCTTGAAGTTGATAACCTAACACTGTTAGTAACAGTGATAAGTTGATACAACCTAACGTGATAATAGAGCATATCATCACAGATGACACTGACAGTGATAATAAGAGCATCATCATCACAGATACTTTCTTGAAGTTGATAACACCTAACAGTGATAATAAGAGCATCATCATCACAGATGACACCTGACAGTGATAATAAGAGCATCATCATCACAGATACTTTCTTGAAGTTGATGACACCTGACAGTGGGGGGCCTTGTCTTCCCCCCAAAAAGTACATAATAATGTCAGCTTTGATAAGGAGCCATCAGGGACTGAAAATGTCTGCTGAATCTGTTGTACTAATCACTTATACCATAAAATCTGTTCGTAAATGTTCATTGTGACAGAAGCAAGCTGGGTAGCTGAACAAATAAATGACAATCTGGTGTCTGTAAATCTTCAAAGTATGTTCACAACCAGTTTGACAATTTGTTGATTTAGAAAATTACTTGTGGAAAAATGGATTGGTGCATCAGTGGTGGCAGAAATGTTGAATTTTTCAGGATGAAGAAACGCAGGTGTGTGGACTAACTCTAATTGGCGATTTGAAGGAACTTGGCTGGCACCAAGCCAAGAACATAAACCCTATGATTGCCAAGAAAATGACTACCCTTTTGCAGGTGAGTGTGTGTATATTTAACCCTTTCACTCCCTCATCCTGCCCGCTAGCATTCTACATTGTCATCCATGATAGAAGAGCAGAAATTGAATATTGCCACTAAAGCGTTAAAGGAAATTTGCAGAACAGAGAATTTTCCTGTTAGTTTATGAAGGTAGTGGACATGGTGGTGTTTGTTTGGTTTTTGGTTTTTGTGTGTGTATGTGATTCTTTGTTTGTCTTGTTTTCTAGTCTTGTAATATGTGTGTATGAATGTGTGTGTGGAGTGTGTGTGTCTGTGTGTCTGGTGTGTGTGTGTGTGAGTGAGTGTTGTGTGTGTTGTGTTTAATGGGGGTTGGAGGATGGACTGAAGGAGTTGCAATAATAGAAATGATAATTTGATAATGTTGGTGGGCAGATGAGACATCGTGTGTTGTATTGATATTGGGGGTGATTTCTGTAAAGTGATTATATGGAACATTGGTAAGGTCAGTTTATACTAAATTCTTTTTTTTTTTTAAAGATCATTGTACTTAGGGACATGACCATTGTGCCCCCCCTCCCCTTTTTTTTTATTTAGTCCAATTTTCAACACCACCTTAATGGCTGTAGAAGCTGACACATTTTAAGTTTTTGCAAAGCAGTGATGACATGAGATGATAATCATGATGCTATGGAGTTCCAGCTAGGATTGAGACTGTGTGACAGAGTTGTACTCTGCACTTACTATCATAATATATCCTGGCCCGAAAGATAAAGACAACAGACACCAATAGCATTGGTCAGAAAATTTGAGCAACACCCTCACTGATACATCTGAGAGGTGGATGAGATTTGACTGAATGGTCCCAGTCTTCCCAACGGGCTGGTTGTTTTTTAATCCGTCTCCAGTTTTTTATTATTTGATTTTTGTGGTTTTGTATTCAACAGGGCTTAAAACGTTCCGCGTCTGGGCGGAATTCCGCAATTTCGGTTCGTCAAAAAAAAGAAGAAAAAAAAGAAAAAACAAGAAGAAGAAAAACCCGAAAGGAGCAAGGCATCCGTGATCAGCTTGCAAATGTTCTTAGCAACGGCGCGCATGTTATGGCCCCTGATTTTTCTTGGAAGAAGTTTCCGGTTGGACTTCTTCAAAAAAACAAAATGGCGGAGCACGCAGACATTGTTCAAGCGGGTCAGACTTTTGACGACTCTTTAATTAAAAACACTCAAGTTAAAGGGTGAGTGTTCATTTTATTATTATGTTTTTAACCCCTTCTCCCCTTTTCGCAAATATATCTTCCTGTAATAATTATGTGTTTACAGCAATTTTTATGCACTAAACATCTTGAAATTATGTCCAGAAAGCACGAAATGGCATAGATTTACACTTGGTTTTTAAGAAAATTTCCTGGGGGAGCATGCCCCTGGACACCCCTAGTTTCACTGGGTTTTTTCCTCCTCCTGTTTTAAGCCCTGATTAAACTTTACAGATAGAGATACATATTTCATTACAAATACAATGCAGCCTAGATTGATCCACTAGATTGATAGATATTTACAATACAAAACCCATATGCTAGGTAGGACCTCATGACTTTGCCAACACATAGCACTTATAAGCAGGCTTAACACATTCATCACAGGAAGCATCGATAGTTGTTTTGTGGTTTGGAAGCATCAGTCACAGTTTCGCCAGTTAAAGGTACAAAACTGGCTCTGATTTTCCCTATACTGAGCTGGGAGTTATCTCCCATGTTTGGTTACGTCCGTTAATATTTGGTTGTTATGCATGCTTGGTTATGTCCGTTAATATTTGGTTGATGTTATGCATGCTTGGTTACGTCTGTTAATATTTGGTTGATGTTATGCATGCTCTCAGAACAACTTTTTAGCGGATTTGAAAACAAAAAATGGCTAAAAACGTGTGAGGAAATCATGTGACTGTGTGACAACAATTCTGGTGATGGCAAAAATGGAGTTTCAGAGGAAGAAAGTGATTCCAGGGGGTGGAATTGTTCCGCCGTTAGGCGGATTTCCACTTTTTTAAAATCAGAATCCGCTGAAAAAAAATCATCGTCCGCCGAAAAAAAAATCGGACCTCAAAAATTCCCAAAATCGCTGTATTCTCAAATGGCTTGATCGGAATGAGTTCTCGGAAGGGAAGCTTTAGCGGAAGGGGAGCTTTAGCGTGCGTGAAACTGATTGCGCAGTCGGTCTCCAAGATGGCAATCAACTTGCAGATTGTTGAGCGCGGAGAGCCTTTCGAAGAAAAAACTGGACCTGGGGCCCTGGACCCTGGCCTTCCTCTTTTTTTTCAAGCAGCAATTCTACCCCCTGGATTCAGAAGAGGATGAAACAGATGTGGTAGTGCCTTCAATAAATGCTAGTGAATCAATGATGGATACGATAATTGTATTGATTTTGAAAAAAAAAAATTCCAAAAGAGCCTTCCTGTGGGAAGCTGGTGGCTAGGGTGAGGGAGTTAAAGGATTAAGTTTTTGTTATGCTAGCTTGGTTGACAATGCAGGATGCTGATGGACAGAGTGCGCGAGTCAAAGGGTTAGGGCTTATGCAATGATCATTTTGGTTCTTCTCCTGTCACATGGCATCAGTGCTTACAGGATTTATTTTTGAACATGAAGAACCAACACAAGTGTGACTGCCGGTGTTCAAGCAAACAGGAACCAAAAAAAAACAAAAACACACACACGAAAAAAGAATGAGAATGCATGTTTTGATACAACCAGACAAGACAGGCACAAATTTTCGACCAACTGGCCTTTGTCAAGCGTAGACATATGATCACAAATGAACAAACACCAAACACAAAATTTAGGAGAAAAAGACTGAAACTTCCATGCTGCTTCGTCCAGTGTGAGAAAAGGACTGAAATAATTAAAATGACATGGTAATGTGTTTGTGAGTAAATATGATGTCAGAGCAGAAGTGAGATGAATTATACAATTCAAAAAGTGGTCATGCCATGTTAATATTGTTTTATCCTGAAGAGGGTCCAAGGCTAAAGAACATGGAAATGTTATGGGGAGAAACTCAAAATGATGTTGATCCTACAGAGTTATCAGATGTGCTGCTCAGTGGATTGGACGGAGTGGTCTCCGCCAGGTGTCCTTGGATTGTGTGTGCGAATACATTGATATGTGTACTTAATTTTCTTTTTCTTTTTTATCTGTTGAAGTTTTGTATGTTTTGAAACGGTTATAGGCCTGATATTGCTCTACACTGTCGGCTGGGCTTTAAACAACAACAATAACAAGAAGATGTTCTGCTGACCTTCATGGTCTCTTGTTTTGCTGTTGCTGGTTTTTGTGCTGTAGTTTTCACAGAAGGTGGTCAGGATGGTTGTGTGTTCCTGTAGTTTTCTTTCTTATGAGCTAGGCTCTTAAAGGTTAAAAAGGTTAAAGGTCCCATGGTCAATATGGCCGTAGGGGCGGTGAACTGTTAAAGATTCACCGTGTCTAGGGCACGGCATTATGAAAGGCGGAGCCCATCCCTCTCCTTTCGCCGCCTTTTTTAAACCTCCCCGACCGAAGTCAGGTACCCATTCACTGCTGGGTGGACAGAGGGGACTTTTCAGGCCGGAAAAATCGAACCAGCGTTTAGCGGATTCGAACCACCGACCTTCCGCACCGCAGACGAGCGCTCTAACCACTCGACTACAGGCCCCCCTCTAATCGGCTGCAAGCACCCTTTGTCACTCGCACCCTGTCCACCAACTACAAAAACTTAACCGTTTGACACCCACACTGTATCCACCAGTTTTCTGCATGAAGCTGGTGGACAGGGTGAGGGAGTCAGAGGATTAAGTTTTTGCTTTGCTAGCATGATTGACAGTGCGGGATGCTGGTGGACAGGGTGCGGAAATCAGAGTTAAACAATTCATGTTGTGGGTTTGCATCTGTTATGATCTTGTCCACGTAAACTGTGAACAACCATGGTGATGGGACACCACCCTGTCTCATTCCCATTACAATTTTAAACTAATTCAGTGAGTCCTGATTTTAACCCTTTGACTCCCACACCCTCTCTGCCAACTCCAAAAACTTAACCCTTTGACTCCCTCACCCTTTCCACCGGCTTCCTGCAAAGGGTGAGGGAGTCAAAGAGTTAAGTTTTTGCTTTGCTGGTATGGTTGACAATGCAGGATGCCTGTGGACGGGCTGCGGGAGTCAGAGGGTTAATATCACATCTTAACACTATCTGAAAGTTCGGCCTGTATGGACGGGCAACAGATGGGCCAAGTTGTGTGTTGTCATCTGGAATGGAATTTGACTTTAAATCAGTGAGTCCTGATTTTAATATCAGATATATCTAAAAGATCGTCCCTTGTAGATGGACAATAGATGGGCCCAGCTTTAAGTGGACATCTGGAATTGAACTTGATGTATAAGATCTTGAATCTGTGAATCTGCCACCTGAGCCAACCGGCCTGCTGTTTTCTTTCATGATTGACAAGGAGTGTACTGAATCATTTTGGGTTATAGTTTTAACAAAAGTCTGTGATTATGTAGGTCGTGTATGGAGGGGGATGGGAAAAGAAAGAGAAGTAGGGGAGAGGGAGATGAAAGAGACAGTGAGTGATTAGAACTGAAATTGAAGCTGATGTTTATGTGCGCTCAGGAGGCCTTCCCAGCTCGGTTCAGGGGAATCCACTACGTAAATGAGCCAGCCTTCTTTGATGTGGTGTTTTCTATCATCAAACAGTTCTTGAAGGAGAAGTTCCTGAAACGAGTGAGTACTGTCTGTACAGATTTCCTGTGTGTGTGTGTGTGTGTGTGTGTGTGTGTGTGTGTACGTGTGTGTGTGTGTGTGTCACTGTGTGTGTGTGTGTGTGTGTGTGTGTGTGTGTGTGTGTGTGTGTGTGTGTGTGTGTGTGTGTGTGTCACTGTGTGTGTGTGTGTGTCACTGTGTGTGTGTGTGTGTGTATGTGTGTGTGTGTGTGTGTGTGTGTGTGTTAGTGCAGTGCATGCATGCATGGATTGTGTGTGTGTATGTGTGTGTGAGAATGTGTGTGTGTGTGTGAGAATGTGTGTGTGTGTGTGTGTGTGTGTGTGTGTGTGTGTGTGTGTGTGTGTGTGATGAATCAAGATGGATTTTTGTGATTTTCATCTCGTATCATTTGATTTAGATGCACTGGTTGTTTCACTTGCAAAGGAAGCAAGTTTAAAGTTTGAGTGTGTGTGTGTGTATGTATGTTTGAAGAGAAACAGTGAATTTAGCAACTCCAAAAATTAAATGTTCAAATTAAGATTACTCTGCTGGTTTACAATGGCAATGGGAATGATAGTGATGCTTTATTTTCCAGTTATAGAAGTGTGTCACTGTATTTTCCAGTGGTAGAAATAATCAGCTAGAATCATGTCACTGTATTTTCCAATGCTTGAAGTAATCAGCTAGAATCAGTCACTTTATTTTCAGTGGTTGGAGTAATCAGCTGGAAGTGTGTCACTATATTTTCCAGTGGTAGAAGTAATCAGCTACAAGTGTGTCACTATATTTTCCAGTGGTAGAAGTAATCAGCTACAAGTGTGTCACTATATTTTCCAGTGGTAGAAGTAATCAGCTATAAGTGTGTCACTATATTTTCTAGGGGTAGAAGTAATCAGCTAGAAGTGTGTCGCTATATTTTCCAGTGATAGAAGTAATCATGTAGAACTATGTCACTATAGTATATTTTCCAGTGGTAGAAGTAATCAGCTAGAATCATGACACTATATTTTCCAGTGGTAGAAGTAATCAGCTATAAGTGTGTCACTTCATTTTCCAGTGGTAGAAGTAATCAGCTAGAAATATGTCACTGTAGTATATTTTCCAGTGATAGAAGTAATCAGCTACAAATGTGTCACTATTATTTCCCAGTGGTAGAAGTAATCAGCTAGAAGTGTGTCACTATATTTTCCAGTGGTAGAAGTAATCAGCTAGAAGCGTGTCACTATATTTCCCTGTAGTAGAAGTAATCAGCTACAAATGTGTCACTATTATTTCCCAGTGGTAGAAGTAATCAGCTAGAAGTGTGTCACTATATTTTCCAGTGGTAGAAGTAATCAGCTAGAAGGTGTCACTATATTTCCCTGTAGTAGAAGTAATCAGCTACAAATGTGTCACTATTATTTCCCAGTGGTAGAAGTAATCAGCTAGAAGTGTGTCACTATATTTTCCTGTGGTAGAAGTAATCAGCTACATAGTGTGTCACTATATTTCCCTGTAGTAGAAGTAATCAGCTAGAAGTGTGTCATTATATTTTCCTGTGGTAGAAGTAATCAGCTAGAAGTGTGTCACTATATTTTCCAGTGGTAGAAGTAATCAGCTAGAACTTCATTAGAAGTGTGTCACTATATTTTCCAGTGGTAGAAGTAATCAGCTAGAAATGTGTCACTATATTTTCCTGTGGTAGAAGTAATCAGCTAGGAATATGTCACTATATTTTCCTGTGGTAGAAGTAATCAGCTAGAAATGTGTCACTATATTTTCCAGTGGTAGAAGTAATCAGCTACAAGTGTGTCACTATATTTCCCAGTGGTAGAAGTAATCAGCTAGAATTGTGTCACTATATTTCCCAGTTGTAGAAGTAATCAGCTAGAAGTATGTCACTTTATTTTCCAGTTGTAGAAGTAATCAGCTAGAAGTATGTCACTTTATTTTCCAGTTGTAGAAGTAATCAGCTAGAAGTATGTCACTTTATTTTCCAGTTGTAGAAGTAATCAGCTAGAAGTATGTCACTTTATTTTCCAGTTGTAGAAGTAATCAGCTAGAAGTATGTCACTTTATTTTCCAGTTGTAGAAGTAATCAGCTAGAAGTATGTCACTTTATTTTCCAGTTGTAGAAGTAATCAGCTAGAAGTATGTCACTTTATTTTCCAGTTGTAGAAGTAATCAGCTAGAAGTATGTCACTTTATTTTCCAGTTGTAGAAGTAATCAGCTAGAAGGAGGTCAATGTATTTTCCAGTGGTATCTTCCTAGAACTAAACATATTGAAAAAGAAGACATAGTATAAGGATGTCAGAGAGTACCAACAATTGCTGTACAGTTTTAACAAGCTACAAATGTGTAATCGTTGGGTCACACTGTTAACGCATCTTATTGAACTTTGTGTATGAAAGCACTCATGTGTGTAGTATGTGTCTCTGTTCAATTAGGCCTGTTTATTGTTTCACAAAACTGCATACTTCCGTTGAAGAGAGAGTGCATGTTAACCCGTTGACCCCTGCACACTGTCCACCAGCATCCTGCATTGTCAACCATGCTAGCAAAGCAAAAACTTAACCCTTTGATTCCCTCACCCTGTCCACCAGCTTCCTGCAGGAATCACTCACACACGCACAAATGCACACAACCCATATCAATCTGATGAAGCCTGATCGTTCTAATGTTTGGCTGGTTTTTCTCTTGTTCATTAATTTGTTTGATTTTACCTTGTATGGTGCAATGCCTTTATGATTTCATAGATTCATTCTCCCCATAGACACCTTTTTATCTTATCTTATCTTATCTCATCTCATCTTACCTTACGTTACCTTACCTTACCTTATCTTATTTATTTCAGTATTTGTTTATTGACTTACTTGCCTTGGCATTTTATTTTATTTCATTTCATTTTTATTTTTGTTATTATTATTTTTCCGTCTAAAAGCACATATGTGAATAAATGTTAAAAGAAATAATGAACGAATGAAAACACACACACACACTCAGCCAGCCGGTTAGATATGGCTGAAAATAGCTGGATAGAGTCAGAATCTTGACATCTGAGATTTTGCCATTATTTCATGTCTGTTTGACTCATTGACTCCTGCACCCTATCCCCCAGCTGCAAAAACTTAACTCTTTGACTCCCTCACCCTAGCTGCCAGCTTTCTTCCTGCAGGAAGCTGGTAGATAGGGTGAAAGTCAGAGTTAAGTTTTTGCTTTGCTAGGATGGCTGACAATGCAGGATACTGGTGGACAGGGTGCGGGAGTCAAAGGGTTAACATCTAATCTTTAATTTTCCATAATTTCATGGCTGAAAGCTCCCTAAAAAGCAATTTGAAAAACGTAAATTTAAAAAAATTTACGCTTATTATCTTCCTTGTCAACGGTGACCTTACAAATTTTACAGGTTTCTAGACAAGACAATAAATAAGTGTTTCTGGTTTTTGCATATTAATTTATAAACTTTAAGCTGTTTTGGTTTTTGTATATTAGTGTCTAAACTTTGAAAATTTAAAACAAGTTAAAGAGTCAGAAGTGTAAAACAAGTTAAAGAGTCAGAAGTGTAAAACAAGTTAAAAGGTCAGAAATGAAAATGTTGCACTTTGGTCTGGTTTTCTGGTTGTGCCGCATACAGTCATGTTTTAAGATGGTTTGAATTATTTTCTCCTTCATACTTTATGAAACATGGAGCTGAAAACATCATATTAAATTTTCCACTATCAAACTGTTTCAGTTTCACTTGCATGGAGACAAACTGGAGAAGCTCCAGGAGTTCTTCCCGGCTGAAATATTGCCTGCAGACCTAGGGGGGAAACGACCTGCTTTTTCTACAGAGGTAAGTTGTCTAAGGTGTTCCGTCTGCCTTTTACATTCTTACTTTTTGGGTAACAAACTTTTCCACATCCGCCCTTAACCTTAAAGAGATTCTCCCATCTGCTCTTGGGAACTGTAGGAAAGAGACTGTTATATAGGTTATACAGGGTCACACATCCTACACTCATACCTACCTTTTGAAAAATGGAAGAAGCACCATAGTGTATACCATGTGATGAGCCACTGAGCATCAGACACCTTGTTATTGAATGCTTGGACTTGCATGATGTGAAACATTACCACTATACAGCGGACTCCTTAAAGAACCTCTTCAGAGATGTTTCTCCAGATGTGGTTTTCAAGTTTTTACAAGAGATCGGTAGATTTTGTCTGATATGATTTTACGTATGGGAAAGACTTTTTACATGCATTTTAGCCTTGAAAGGATATTGGTGAGCTTGGTTTTTAACTGTTGTCTTTTTACTTAAACTTGGTTGGTGTTTTTAGCTTGGTGTTAGCCCTGATATGGCTCTAGTAGTTAGCTGGGCTGTAAGCAATATGAACCTGAATATGCACACACACATGCGCGCACACACACACACACACACACATACGTGCACGCTTACACACACACACACACACATAGACATATACACATGCACACACACATGCACACATAGACACACACATGCACGTACGCACACACACACACACAAACACAAACACATACATACACACACACACATTGTGATGCTCCTGATGTCTCCTTTTGCAGTTACCTTGCATTCACAAGTCTCAAAACGGTAAACATATTCACACTGTAGGAACAAAACGGTCTCGATCCACGGCTGCATTTTCTCAACCATTCTGCCACCCTTTAGTTGCGAGCCGGCATCGCTTGCGTATGCTATTTTTAGCCAGGCAGGGTCGACCAAAGTCCGTCAGTGTAGCGCGTCTTTGTGCTCCCGCACTAGTGATAAAGGGACGGGTGAAAAGGGTGTGGGGAGTGGAAGGGAAGGGGCGCGCTATTAATAGCCAGCAGAAAGTGGGCCAACTAAAGTAACTTGGATATGTGCGCCGTGATTCAAACATACATTGTGACAATGACATTGTTGTGGTCATCATCAGGAATGGACAGAAACAATGCTGGCAATGGAGGCGCAGTTTGCAGAGGAGAACAAGTTTGGCCTGGTGGACATGACCATTCCCGCCAAGGAGAAGAAGAAAGCCGACGCCACAGAGGCGTTGGGTGGCACTTTCCGCAAGCTGAACGTGGATTGAAGTCGCTGTTGGTTTCTGCGTGTCGTGCTGTTGCATGATAGAGAGCCCTTGGGTTCACCAGCCGGTTGATCTGTTACACGTTTCTGCCTTATTCTCTTGTTTGCATCGTTTGTACTCAGTAGTGATACTTTGTTACTAACAGGAATTATAAAATAACTGTCAAACAAACAAACAGACAAACAAGCAAATCCTAAGCAAACAAACAAAATATGCAAAAAGAAGAAACCACACACACACACAATCCCCCCCCCCAAAAAAACAAACAAACAAACAAAAAAAACCAATCCTGGGAGGTGCTGTACATCAAAGACTAACAAAAGGTGGCTGATATGTTGATTTGAAACAATTGTTTCTTGTCGGTATTCTAAAAGCCCTGTCTTAATGATGAATGATTGTTCATGGCACACATATTGCGTGTGAATATGTTCATGAATGCATGCACACAAACACACGCACACAGCTCACATACACACGCACACACATGCACACACACACACACACACACACACACACGCGCCAGCACGCGCACGCACGCACGCACGCACGCACGCAGCACACGCACACACACACACACACACACACACACACACATACATATATATATTCTCATTCTTTGGACTCAGACAAAAATTAAAAACAGGTTCAGTGTATGTATTACCTGCTCTTAAGGTGGAGAAATCTGTCCACACAGGATCCAGTAAATCGGTATTAACAGTTGGAACTCTTTCAAATTTGACAGCTTAACCATTTGAATCCTGCACCCTTTCTACCAGCTGCAAAAACTTTCTTTGACTCCTCCATCCTATCTGCAGGAAGCTGTTGGATAGGGTGAGGGATTCAAAAGATTAAGTTTTTGCTTTGCTGTCATTGATGGCGATGCAGGATGCCAGTGGATAGGGTTAGGAAGTCAAAAGGCTTAAATCACTTGATAAGTTTTCCATAGATTATGTTGTAGATACTGTTTGGCATTGATTCAACATCATTGGGTTACTTTGAGCTCTTAAATTATTGAAATTGCAAACAAGATCAGAAGTGATGATAGAAAATAGCGGATAGACATTAGCCACTGATTTCATATTCTGTCCTTTGGAAGCCCTGACATTACAGATTATTTTCTGTTGGACACCATGTCATTGTCTGTTTTATGACAGGGTCACCAGCACACACACACACACACACACGTACACACACACACACACACGTTTGAAGTTTTAAACAAAACTGTTGAGTTTTTGTTGGCAAATCATTTTCTTTCTGTTATCATTTGGTTTTATATATATATCATAATGTAACCAAGAGTGCATATCCTGTATATTATATGTTCTTGCATTGATGCTTCATATTTTGTGATAAATTTACTCTTTAGCCATGACATTTGCTGTTACATCTTTATTTGTGATCAGGTAATCAATGAAATCCTTTCTTTGACTGCTTTCGATTTGAACCACAAGTGTTTACATTGACAGAACCACAAGTGTTTACATTGACAGAACCACAAGTGTTTACATTGACAGAACCACAAGTGCTTACATTGACAGACAGAACCACAAGTGTTTACATTGACAGAACCACAAGTGTTTACATTGACAGAACCACAAGTGTTTACATTGACAGAACCACAAGTGCTTACATTGACAGACAGAACCACAAGTGTTTACATTGACAGACAGAACCACAAGTGTTTACATTGACAGACAGAACCACAAGTGTTTACATTGACAGACAGAACCACAAGTGTTTACATTGACAGACAGAACCACAAGTGTTTACATTGACAGACAGAACCACAAGTGTTTACATTGACAGACAGAACCACAAGTGTTTACATTGACAGAACCACAAGTGTTTACATTGACAGAACCACAAGTGTTTACATTGACAGACAGAACCACAAGTGTTTACATTGACAGACAGAACCACAAGTGTTTACATTGACAGAACCACAAGTGTTTACATTGACAGAACCACAAGTGTTTACATTGACAGACAGAACCACAAGTGTTTACATTGACAGAACCACAAGTGTTTACATTGACAGACAGAACCACAAGTGTTTACATTGACAGACAGAACCACAAGTGTTTACATTGACAGACAGAACCACAAGTGTTTACATTGACAGACAGAACCACAAGTGTTTACATTGACAGACAGAACCACAAGTGTTTACATTGACAGACAGAACCACAAGTGTTTACATTGACAGACAGAACCACAAGTGTTTACATTGACAGACAGAACCACAAGTGTTTACATTGACAGACAGAACCACAAGTGTTTACATTGACAGACAGAACCACAAGTGTTTACATTGACAGACAGAACCACAAGTGCTTACATTGACAGACAGAACCACAAGTGTTTACATTGACAGAACCACAAGTGTTTACATTGACCAACAGAACCACAAGTGTTTACATTGACAGACAGAACCACAAGTGCTTACATTGACAGACAGAACCACAAGTGTTTACATTGACAGACAGAACCACAAGTGCTTACATTGACAGACAGAACCACAAGTGTTTACATTGACAGACAGAACCACAAGTGTTTACATTGACAGACAGAACCACAAGTGTTTACATTGACAGACAGAACCACAAGTGCTTACATTGACAGACAGAACCACAAGTGTTTACATTGACAGACAGAACCACAAGTGTTTACATTGACAGACAGAACCACAAGTGCTTACATTGACAGACAGAACCACAAGTGCTTACATTGACAGAACCACAAGTGTTTACATTGACAGACAGAACCACAAGTGCTTACATTGACAGAACCACAAGTGTTTACATTGACAGAACCACAAGTGCTTACATTGACAGACAGAACCACAAGTGTTTACATTGACAGACAGAACCACAAGTGCTTACATTGACAGAACCACAAGTGTTTACATTGACAGAACCACAAGTGTTTACATTGACAGACAGAACCACAAGTGTTTACATTGACAGACAGAACCACAAGTGTTTACATTGACAGACAGAACCACAAGTGTTTACATTGACAGAACCACAAGTGTTTACATTGACAGACAGAACCACAAGTGTTTACATTGACAGAACCACAAGTGTTTACATTGACAGAACCACAAGTGTTTACATTGACAGACAGAACCACAAGTGCTTACATTGACAGACAGAACCACAAGTGTTTACATTGACAGAACCACAAGTGTTTACATTGACAGAACCACAAGTGTTTACATTGACAGAACCACAAGTGTTTACATTGACAGAACCACAAGTGCTTACATTGACAGACAGAACCACAAGTGTTTACATTGACAGACTGAACCACAAGTGCTTACATTGACAGACAGAACCACAAGTGTTTACATTGACAGAACCACAAGTGTTTACATTGACAGACAGAACCACAAGTATTTACATTGACAGAACCACAAGTGTTTACATTGACAGACAGAACCACAAGTGTTTACATTGACAGAACCACAAGTGTTTACATTGACAGACAGAACCACAAGTGTTTACATTGACAGACAGAACCACAAGTGTTTACATTGACAGAACCACAAGTGCTTACATTGACAGAACCACAAGTGTTTACATTGACAGAACCACAAGTGTTTACATTGACAGACAGAACCACAAGTGTTTACATTGACAGAACCACAAGTGTTTACATTGACAGAACCACAAGTGTTTACATTGACAGAACCACTTTTTTTGATGATGAATCTTGTCTTTTTCTTTATTGGGCATAATAGACATGACAACATGCAGCATATTATTTTGGAACGATGACATGACATGTGAAAGGACTTCAGATTTAGTTATATTTCAGAGTTGAGTTTCAGAAAATGTTGATTCTTGTTGCCTTTGGACGTACTTATTCTATGCAACCTCGAGTTTTTGGGACAGTGATGATGTAAGCATTTGCTATGTTTGAGTCAGATTGATGTCATTTTCAATGAGCTTAGAATGACCAGCATTATCAGTGCTTTTTAGGAAACTGTTCCAGAGTTTGTTTTTTGTCTTCTGATATTTTCTTCTGCTTATGAGCATATGTCAGTGTGCACACTTGCATGCATGCATAGAGACATGTACAGAGAAAATGTGCGCAGATGGGAAAACTGCTGACTAGGCTTGTTTTTGTTGTATTTTGTTTCATATTTTTTGTAGTGGAGCCAAGAAAGCACAGATATATTAACCATCATAATTTTTATGTTTTGATTGAATTTATTGGCATATCAGGACTGAGATATTCTGCTAACCCAGTAACCAGTCGCTGTGTTTATCTACCAAACTTACCGTCTAGGTAGTCTGGATGGAATCCTAAAACTTTTTGGACCAGAGGAGTGGAGAAAATTGAGCTTATGATGATCAGTCCATGTTAGGTTACATGCAAATCTGTTGGCTACCTCAGCGGGCATGGCCAGTAGCTCAGCTGGCTACCTCATTTTAGTGGGGAAATCAATGTCCTTCATGGTTTTCTTTCATTATCTCATAATCGCTGTCTTGTGGTGCACACGCACACGCACACACACACGCACACACGCTCTCTGTCTGTGTCTGTCTGTCTGTCTGTCTCTCTCTCTCACACACACACACACACACACACACACACACACACACACACACACACACACACACACACACACAACACACACACACACACACACTCACACACACACACATTTTCTGTCTGTCTGTCTCTCACACACACACACACACACACACACACATACACACCACACACACACACACACACACACACACACACACACACACACACACACACACACACACACACACCACCACCACCACAAGTCACTACATTAAAATACAGTTGAAGTGACTGCTGATTGTTTTTGCAATTTTCACAAGTAACTAGTGATTGTTTTTTGTTATTTTACAAGAAAGTGTTGATTATTTTTTGTTATTTCACAAGGAACTGCTGATTGTTTTCATTATTTCACAAATAACTGTTGATTTCGTGGTTATTTCACAAGTAACTGCTGGTTGTTTTCATGATTTCACAAGTAATTGCTGATTTTGTTGTTATTTCACAAGTAAGTGCTGGTTATTTTTATTTCAGAAGCAACTGCTGATTGTTTTTGTTATTTCAGAAGTAAGTGCTGATTTCTTTGTTATCTCACAAATAACTGCCGATTTTCTTGTTATTTCGCAAGTAACTGCTGATTATTTTCATTATTTGACAAGTAAGTGCTGGTTGTTTTTGTTGTTTCACAAGTAAATGCTGATTTCTTTGTTATTTCACAATAACTGCTGATTTTTTTGTTATTTCACGAGTAAGTGCTGATTGTTTTTATTTCCAAGTAAATGCTGATTGTTTTTGTTATTTCACGAGTAAGTGCTGATTGCTTTTGTTATTTCACACTGGTTTTTCTTCTACAGAAAGCTGCTGATTTATTGCACACATTGTACCACGGTCTTTTTCCTCAAAATGAAAAGCTGTTAGCATACTTGAAGACTGCCTGAAGAGGCCTAGGTATGGTGCTAGTCATGGACCCTAGACCTATCCTTGGGGAAGGCCTTCCAGTTTGATTCTGTTCTTGAAAAAGGTCTTCCAGTTTGATTCTGTCCTTGAAGAAGATTTTCTAATTTGATTCTGTCCTTTGAAGAAGGCCTTCCAGTTTGATTCTGTCCTTGGAGAAAGCCTTCCAGTTTGATTGTACCTCCAGACACATTCTTGAAGAAGGCCTTCCAGGCTGATTGTACCTCCAGACACATTCTTGAAGAAGGCATTCCAGGCTGATTGTACCTCCAGACACATTCTTGAAGAAGGCCTTCCAGGCTGATTGTACCTCCAGACACATTCTTGAAGAAGGCCTTCCAGTTTGATTGTACCACCAGACACATCCTTGAAGAAGGCCTTCCAGTTTGATTGTACCAGCAGACACATTCTTGAAGAAGGCCTTCCAGTTTGATTGTACCAGCAGACACATCCTTGAAGAAGGCCTTCCAGTTTGATTGTACCTTTGATTGTACCACCAGACACATCCTTGAAGAAGGCCTTCCAGTTTGATTGTACCTTTGATTGTACCACCTGACACATCCTTGAAGAAGGCCTTCCAGTTTGATTGTACCAGCAGACACATCCTTGAAGAAGGCCTTCCAGTTTGATTGTACCACCAGACACATCCTTGAAGAAGGCCTTCCAGTTTGATTGTACCAGCAGACACATCCTTGAAGAAGGCCTTCCAGTTTGATTGTACCACCAGACACATTCTTGAAGAAGGCCCAGGCTGATGGTACCCACCTGACACATTCTTGAAGAAGGCCTTCCAGGCTGATTGTACCAGCAGACACATTCTTGAAGGCCGTCCAGTTCGACAGAGAGCCAGGCTCAGACGCTGTCATGTCTGATGAGGAGAATTGGCCCTAGTTTACACTTTTCAGTAGCCTCATTTGTGTGCCTGTGTTTCGTTTTACTGTTCTGCGTTACATCTTTTCTTTTAGCAGATAGCTGCTGATATTTTCTGTTCTTAAAGCTCTTAAGTGTTTTCATGTTTTCAGATAAAGTATTACTGTTGTTATTGTTTAGGAAAAGTATTACTGTTGTTATTGTTTAATTTGACATTCTCCACTTTAAAAATGTGTGATGTGGAAACTTCTTGTATTCAGCTTGATTTTGATGCTTTGTCGAAGATTTGTAAGGGCTGCTTGTTGGAGTCTAACATTATGCTGTTATTTTATTATTTTGTATTTGGTAAGTGTAAGCATAATAGTGAATTATCAGAATGTATTCTACTGTTTGTGATTATTTTGCTGTATGATATATACATTATATACATATGTGTATATAATATATATGTACAGGCCTAGAGAAGATTAAAATTTTCTACTAGCCCTCCGGGCTAGTGGATTTTAAGATCTACTAGCCGCAGATACTTTCACTAGTCTGACATGTTGCCCCGAAAAATGGTAAAATTCTGTTTATGATGATGGCCAAAAATATTTAGCAGAATAACCCATTGTTACAACAAAGGTAGTCAGATTTACTTCAGGAGACTTTCATCAGGATGGGTGGGGAAGGTTGGGGGAGGAGGTGAACATTGGGAGATGAAGTGATCAAGTGATAACATGAAGATATAAAAGGCAGATGATTGATCTCAAAGGTTACATGGATTCTTTGTGTAAGTTAGAAATTTTAAGTTTAATATATATTTATAATTCATTATCTTTTTGCTTATGTAGCTAAAGTTTATTTTAGTCTAACTGGTCGTTTGTTCTGATTTTCAAATTACTTCATCGTCATCCTGCAATATTTCCCCCCTTTCATAATTTAATCACTTACTTTTCAAAGTGTTTTGTTGTTGTATAAGTATTATGCCTCTCGTGTGTGTGTGTGTGTGTGTGTTTTCTTGACTTCAGCAGTTGAGTGTGAAGGGAAAACACTTTGAAAATATTAAATCCACTCTAACTGAAATTTAAGCCTGTATAACGTATCATCGTATCAAGTGATGCATCAAATTTGCTCTTGTATCTCGAATTTTCTTGCCAATAGCACATACATTCTCTTCCCCTCCCAATTCCTTGATCTCGATAAGACATATGTTGTATTATTTTCTCTGGTTTCCGTACTTAATTACAAAATTGGTCAAAAGGTCACTGATCTGTAAACACTCGATCCTATCGCACTGACTCCCTTCGCTGACAGTCCCATGGGAAGCAAGAGTTGTCTTTCTCTAGATAGCCTCGTTTTCGTGACGAACGTTGGCAGACTCAATCATTGCAGACGAAATCAATCAGCAGATCGGAAAGTTTTAAAAAAATTGACATAAATTATAACTGCAGGGGTCAGAATTGTCACTCGCCCAACAGACTAGTAGTTTTTGATTTTGACTTGCCCGACAGGTTTTCTTACTCGCCTCGGGCGACCAGGCAGTGGATTTCGTCAGCCCTGTGTGTATGTATAATATGATGATAATCAAATCATCAAATATAAAAGATCCATGACCAGAAATCCCGATTTTTATTCTGCTTTGAAAGCATCGAAATGCACAGTGAAAGTGTTTGTGTCCCATTGTTTTAACCCTTTGACTCCTGCATCCTATCCACCAACTGCAAAGACTTAATCCTTTGACTCCCTTACCCTGTCCACCTGCAGAGCTGTATACAGTAAGTTAGTTTTGCTTTGTTGGCATGGTTGACAACGCAGGATGCTGGTGGACAGGCGCAGGAGTCAAAGGGTTAGAATTGGGAAAAAAAAACACCCCAAAACAAAAGCGCAACAATGGAATGTTTATAAACCAGCCATGACCTGTGTACTGTAACATGCTGTAGTGTCCTTGTCATATATACACTGTTACATTTGTCACATCAGATTAATTCAGGTGAATTATTCATTTAGCCTCTCATGAGGAGGTCCAAATTACTGAATTATTGTCACATATCAAATATGTCAAAAACACGTAGGCTAAACAAGTTTGCTGCAAAAACTGAAATATGTATCTACGAAATATCCTTTATCCATTTTATATCGTATATATGAAATACCCTTTATCCTTTTATATCGTATATATGAAATACCCTTTATCCTTTTATATCGTATATATGAAATACCCTTTATCCTTTTGTATCATATATATGAAATACCCTTTATCCTTTTTGTATCATATATATTCAAAGAGATTTATACAGGAATATTGCTAAGATTGTCTTACTTCATTTCATTGGAAAGAAGTAGAGTTAATTTATTTTGTATGGATGTTTCAGTACATTTTTGAAAGCTTATTATTTCTTTTGATAAAGCTGTGGATGTCTTGAGTTCTGTCCCAGCCCGCAACATTAAAAACTGGCCAGTTTCACTGCCTATCTTAATGTTTCCATCATTCTAATGGTGTCAGCTTAGTGTTTCATAGGTTTCTTCGCCCCCTTCCCCATTCAAGATCTTGCCGGTATATATGATTCAGTGCAGGCTTTTGGTGTCAGCTAGATAGTAGTGGGCAAATTTAGGTTGAGCACAAATGGAATTTGCCCTGTGTGATGAATTTCTTGAACAAACTCTAAATCAAGCCAGTTCAGTATTTTTGCAGAATAAGTTCTTTTTCTAAAGTTATCCAGCACAGAATACCTTAAGGCAGGGTGTACTTGTCTTTGGTGACACAATTTATATGTCAGAACATGTCATCAGATGATGTATATCTTTCAGAATGCACAACTATTTTTGACACATTATGGTCACACCACTCTAAATTTTGCAAGATCTTGTTTCATAAATGTGTCTGCATTTGTTATATGGCTCCATGCAGTTTGAAGTTTTAAGCATTTAGTGCAATTCCAAATCTGTCTCTAGTTTGGATATTGCTCTATTATATATATATATATATTTAGTGTCTTTGTGTGTGTTTCTTATTCTACAACGGCAGCGATGTAGAAATGCACTGCATTTATCTGTCACTTGTGTTTGTCATCTTGCATTTCTTGTGTGTGTGTGTGTGTGTGTGTGTGTGTGTGTGTGTGTGTGTGTGTGTGTGTGTGTGTGTGTGTTGTGTGTGTGTGTGTTGTAAACTTACAACAGATTTTATGTTGAAATCTTCCCACAGTCTGAGTGCCATGCAACACAACTGTCCATGCTTTGCATACACACACACAAGGGAAGGTAATTGTACACTTCAGACAGATTTTATGTTGAAAAAACTGTCCTTCCCTCTATGCTCGCTGGCAACCTGACATTTCGTTCTCCATGCAGGTAAGGTTGACGGGAGATAAAGGACTTTTACCCCTGTGACATTTCCATACAAAACAACTCGGAAACATGGCAGTGAAGGGCATAGTAGTCTCTATGTTGTGGTGCCAGAAACTACGCCAGTGTGCAGTGCAGTTTTTTTGTCGTGTCTCAGCTTCAGTTATACAGCCATCAGATCTTCTTTTACTGAAAAGGTATTATATTCATTTGAATCGTTTTGCATTTTAAAGAGGACTGATTACAAATTATCAATAGCAGGAATATTCTTAAAATTGATTTGCTAAGTGTTTAGAAATACAATAATTCATTTTTATTCTTAAAACTGATTTGCTAAGTATTTAGAAATGCGTTAGTCCATTTTCGAAAATGCCTGCTGTTAATATGAATTGTATGTTTGAGGTCATGTGTATATCCAGTAGTTATTTGTGTCAGGATGGCAACAGCAATGGTAGTAATGGCCTAAATAAAAGAATCTGGAGAAGCATTTCTGTCATTTTCACCACCAAGTACAGACTGTACTAGTCACTGACAGCTTTCATTTCCCCCCATGAGGATGCCAGGGGCTCTTTCTGTATGAATGGTATCCCCACCTTCTGGAAATTCTGTGCTAGAAATTTCCTCTTTCTCTCACTCTCTTTGTTTTGTTCTTCCACTTTTGCTTTCTGTCATTTCTACCTATCATTTTCTGCCTTGCTGGTCCATTCACCTGTATGTGTTCGATAAAGTCTTACATACTTTCTCTTAGGATTGATAATTGGGTACATGTATTAAGTGCGTTTTTGGCTCTAGGGAAAGGAGATATGCAGAAGCAATTTTAGGTAATTTAGGCCTGTTTTTATATATGCTTTAGTGTCCATAGTTACGTTTAAATTTGTATTAAGGTATGTTTTTTTAGATCCCATGTGTGATAAATTGGATGGAATGGTCAACGCCAGGGGCATCTCCTTGGATTATGTGTGCGAATGCATTGATGTGTGTATATAATTTTCTTTTCTTGTTTTTTTCCTGTTGAAGTATTGTGTATGTTTGAAACGGTTGTAGCCTTGATATAGCTCTGTGCAGTCGGCTGGGCTTTAAACAAAAATAAGAAGTGAGGTCACACCACATTACACAAGCAGACTGATTGCCCTTTATATCGTGGCCCTACTCCACATCTTTTAAATACCCAAAATCGTCACACACAAAAGTTCAGGGACAACAAGAGCAGTTGCAAGTTCCTGACATGGAGTCTCTCACATAATTAACGGAAATGTTTGGTGGAAAAAGGTCCCTGTCTTCTTCAAGATGTGAAACTGATACCTCATATTTCAGGTAATTACTTGATCATTAGGCCAGTCTTTTCTGAGATTGTCTGGTTTAAGTGGTGTCTGTCAGTCTGTCAGACAGTTGAAGGAGATACCCTAGAAATGATATGATCAAACCTTTCACTCATGACCGCAGCTATCACCATGATTCAGGGGTCATCCACCGATGTTGATCCATGTAATAGAGTAAGAGAAGTCTGTAGCTATTATTTCCTTCAATAATGCATGTGCTTTCAAGCAGATTTAAGCTGTAAATTGTTTACCATATTTTTCACTGTATTGTATGTCTTTTTTGTTGTTGTGCTGGTTGGTGCACATACTTTCAGGAGTGAAACGATTAAAACACTATCATGGATTATTTCTTCTATGTTGAAAGGGACACCCCTAGAAATGATGTGGTAAAAGATTATTATGTTGTCTTTCATCTATGTTGAAACGACACTTTTGATGTTTGTACATTGTAAATGACAATGAAAAATGGTTTAGTGGCGCAGTTTGACATGAATGAAAAAGACAAGACGCAGTATAAAATTGATATAGAATACCACAGCTCAAGCAGGCACTGAACTGCAAATTGAATGACAGGTTTTGTTGCTTGATAATCCTTTTGATGATAACTTGATGCATCATAGTTGACAGGTTTTGTTGCTTGATAATCCTTTTGATGATAACTTGATGCATCAAAGTTGACAGGTTTTGTTGCTTGATAATCCTTTTGATGATAACTTGATGCATCATAGTTGACAGGTTTTGTTGCTTGATAATCCTTTTGATGATAACTTGATGCATCATAGTTGACAGGTTTTGTTGCTTGATAATCCTTTTGATGATAACTTGATGCATCATAGTTGACAGGTTTTGTTGCTTGATAATCCTTTTGATGATAACTTGATGCATCATAGTTAGCATGTTAACTCCTTCAGACTGACCTTCAGATTCCTGCAAGAAGCTGGTGGAGAGGCTTGGCAGTCAAAGGGTTAAGCTTATGGGAAATCCATAGGTTTTTTTTTCTTCTTCTTTTTTTCTCTTTCTTTCTTTTGTTTTTTGCTGATGTTAAATGTTTTAATATTTTTCCTGTTATTTGTTCCAAACCTGTTGCAGATGCTTGATTGTATTGTTTAGTGGTGTCAGTCAGTGTTTGCTGTTATTGAGCAGTTTAGTATGATTTGACTGAGTTGAAAATCCATCCAAACTGCTTCAGCATGTGAATTTTTTTAAATTTACAAACCACATGTATAACTTTTCTTAGTTGCCAGTGACTTGCAGAAATGTAACAGGACAGGTATATCATAGAGTGATCACTAGCACTTAATGTCTTGAATACAACAATGGAATTGATCCAAACATCTTGAGTTACAATACCCGTGTGCATACATAATGTGTATTCTCCACAGATAAACAATTTTAATCTCTACCTGTAATTTCATTTATCAAGAATACAAGAATGACCTTCACAGGTATAATGTTCAATTTTTGAAATTTTCTTTTTCAGTTTTTGATTGATAAAGAGTCACAGTGCGTGCTGAAAAATGGATTCAGAATAATTAGATACACTGATGTTTAAAAACTTTTTGAAGTAAAATATCAAATGAATATTTGCTGACAAGTTTGCTGTATGTGCCAAACTAGATTAAAGTTTCAAACTGTTTGGCTTGGGTGTCCAAATACTTTGGTTTGCATTTGTATTAAGTTCTATTTGGGTTGCATCTTTCTTGAGCACTGTATCATTTTCCAGATGAAATATCAAATGTTATATGTACTTTGGCTGATTGTCGAGATCATAGTTTAAAGCTTGAATAATCCATAGCTTGAATTTTGGCTTCTGCATGTGTTGATTATATTCCAATAACTGAAAGAATGCATTTTGATCTCTTTTAGTGATTTGCTCAGATTTGAATGATTGTTTTGTTTTCTGACGAGAAATGCCAAACCTATCAATGAAACAATATGTGTGATCTCTTCTGGTAGTTGTTAAGATTTGAGTTGCTCACTGATTGTTTTGTTTTGTGCTGAGACATGCCAAATTTTGTATTCTTCCAATGAAATGATGCAGGGTTTGGGCTGTTTTTGAAAAGAAAGATTCAGATTGATTGGCTGTGTGTTTGCATGTGTTTGTGTTTAACTTTGTGCCTTTCATAGATGTTTGAGTGTGTATGCCATTATTTTTGTATAAACACACACCATATGTGCCCTGGCCAGTCTGCTGCTGGTGTTTCAGTGTGCTTCATTCAAGTAAAAACAATGCCATTCAGGCTTATATAAAGACTTTCCATAGTTTTTGACAAGTGCTTGTTTAGTTTCTTTTATTTAGGAAAGGGAGGCGAGGGATGAAGGGAAACTAACTCAGATTTGCGTCTCATTGACCATGTCTTAGACATGTCTTATCAGTGATTTTTGGAGGAGGAGGGGAGTGAAGTGAAATAAATTTAGATTTGCATCTGATCGTCCATGTTCTGAATGTGTGTTATCACCGATGTCACAGCTGTTGATGGATGTTTATGATATTTGGATGAATGTGTGTTATCAGTGTTGTCAAAAGCTGTCTGTTGATGGATGTTTACGATATTTGCATCCTATATGTGGCCCATATCAAAGTACATAAGCTTGAATGGGGATGAACTGTTTTAGGTTACCATGACAGAAATAATGTGAGAAAAAAGTGGAAAGTAAATGAATGAACGTTACATTTTATGTCTTTTCAGTAGACCAGCTTATTATGCATTTGGCATAAAGTGTTGATAGATAAATATTTTTTCTTAAAAATGTTTACAGTTGTTTCATATCAAGAAAGAAGAAAAAGAAAAAATGGGGAGTTTGTCATGTATGGCTTGATCCATTATTTTTGTCAGTATGGCTTGATCCATTATTTTTTAAGTTGAAGAAGTGGTATTAGAATAGAAAGAGATTCTGTTGGAAATGTGCATGATAGACACTTGCTAGAAAGCTGCTTTGCTCATTCCATTCAAATATACAAAAAGAAATATATGTAATCGAAGATTTTATTTTTGGACAATACAAAGCTTCATAATTGAAAATGGATATATGCTGCTGTGTGTGTGTGTGTTTCTTTTTTTTCCAAGCGTGATTTCTTGATTTCTTTGTTTGGCAAGCATGGGTATTTTCTTGCATGTTTGTGTGTGCTTGAGCACATGTAAGTGTATGCACGTGTGTGTGTGCGTGTGCGTGTATGTGTGTGTGGTTATGCAGGTGCATGTGTGCTCACTTGAATGTGTGGATGTGTGTGTGGCATGGCGCTTGTGAGTGCATCGCTGAAAATCCACATTTTTGTTTCTATGTTAACATTACCACAGACCACTGTACATATCTGTGGACTGCCAGGACAAAACAGTCATTTCTCAACACCATGGTGTATTTATAGAGTCTCAGGATCACTTTTAGGGTCTCAGGATCATTTTAGCGTCTTATAGTCTCGGGATCACTTTTAGCATCTTAGAATCTCAGGATCATTTTAGCATTAGAATCTCAGGATCAGTTTTAGCTCTTAGTCTCGGATCATTTTAGCATCTTAGAATCTCAGGATCACTTTTAGCTCTTAGTCTCAGGATCATTTTAGCTCTTAGAGTCTCAGGATCACTTTTAGTCGGGTCTTTAGAGTCTCAGGATCACTTTTAGCGTCTTAGAGTCTCAGGATCACTTTTAGCGTCTTAGAGTCTCAGGATCACTTTTAGCGTCTTAGAGTCTCAGGATACTTTTAGCTTTAGAGTTCAGGATTATTTTAGCGTCTTAGAGTCTCAGGATCACTTTTAGCGTCTTAGAGTCTCAGGATTACTTTTAAAGTCACAGGATCATTTTTAGCGTCTTAGGATCTCAGGATCACATTTAGCGTCTTTGTATCACTTTTAGAGTCTTGATATCACTTTTAGAGTCTTGGTATCATTTCTAGAGTCTTGGTATCACTTTTAGAGTCTTGGTATCACTTTTAGAGTCTCAGTATCACTTTTAGAGTTTTGGTATCACCTTTAGAGTCTTAGGATCACTTTTAGAGTCTCAGGATCACTTTTAGAGTTTTGGTATCACCTTTAGAGTCTTAGGATCACGTCTAGAGTCTTAAGATATCAGGATCACGTCTAGAGTCTCAGGATCACGTCTCAGGATCACGTTTAGAGTCTTAGGATATCAGAATCACTTTTAGAGTCTCAGGATCACTTATAGAGTCTCAGGATCACTTTTAGAGTCTTAGGATATCAGGATCACTTTTAGAGTTTCAGGGTCACTTTTAGAGTCTTAGGGTATCAGGATCACTTTTAGAGTCTCAGGATCACTTTTGCAGTCTTATGATCTCAGGTCACTTGTAGAGTCTTGGTATCACTCTGAGAGTGTTGGTATCATGTTAGAGTCTTAGGATCACTTTTAGAATCTCGGATCACTCTTAGAGCCTCAGGATCACTTTTAGAGTCTTGGTTTAACTTTTAGAGTCTAGGTATCATTTTTAGAGCCTTAGTATCACGATTAGAGTCTTGGTATCACTTTTAGAGTCAGGATCAGTCTTGGTATCACTTTTGGAGTCTTAGGATCACGTTTAGAGTCTTGGTATCACTTTTAGAGTCTTGGTATCACTATTGGAGTCTTGATATCACTTTTAGAGTTTTGGTATCCATATTGGAGTCTTGGTATCACTTTTAGAGTCTTGGTATCACTATTGGAGTCTTGATATCACTTTTAGAGTCTTGGTATCACTATTGGAGTCTTGGTATCACTTTTAGAGTCTTGGTATCACTATTGGAGTCTTGATATCACTTTTAGAGTCTTGGTATCACTATTGGAGTCTTGATATCACTTTTAGAGTCTTGGTATCACTGTTGGAGTCTTGGTATCACTTTTCGAGTCTTGGTATCACTATTGGAGTCTTGATATCACTTTTAGAGTCTTGGATCACTTTTCGAGTTTTGGTATCACTTTTAGCGTCTTGGTGTCACTATTAGAGTCTTGGTATCAGTTTTAGAGTCTCAGGATCACTTTTAGCATCTTGGTATCACTTCTAGAGTCTCAGGATCACTTCTAGAGTCTCAGGATCACTTCTAGAGTCTTGGTATCACTTCTAGAGTCTTGGTATCACTTCTAGAGTCTTGGTATCACTATTAGAGTCTTGGTATCACTTTTAGAGTCTCACTATCACTTTTAGAGTCTTGGTATCACTTCTAGAGTCTCAGGATCACTTCCAGAGTCTAAGGATCACTTCTAGAGTCTCAGGATCACCTTTAGAGTCTCAGGATCACTTTTAGGAGTCTCAGGATCACTTTTAGAGTCTCAGGATATCAGGATCACTTCTAGAGTCTCAGGATCACTTTTAGAGTCTCAGGATCACTTTTAGGAGTCTCAGGATCACTTCTAGTCTTAGGATCACTAGTAGAGTCTCGGGTTCACTTTTAGAGTTTTAGGATCACTTCTAGAGTCTTGGTTTCACGTTTAGAATCTAGGTACCACTCTTAGAGTCTTAGTATCACGTTTAGAGTCTTGGTATCACTTTTAGAGTCTCAGGATCACTTCTGGAGTCTCGATATCACTTTTAGTCTTGGTATCACTTTTAGAGTCTTGGTATCACTTTAAGAGTCTCAGGATCACGTTTAGAGTCTTGGTATCACTTTTAGAGTCTCGGGATCACTAAGAGAGTCTTGGTATCACTTTTAGAGTCTCAGGATCACTTTTAGCGTCTTGGTATCACTTTTGGAGTCTTGTTATCACATTTAGAATCTCAGGATCACTTTTGGAATCTTGTTATCACTTTTAGAGTCTTGGTATCACTTTTAGAGTCTTGGTATCACTTTTAGCGTCTTGGTATCAATTTTAGAGTCTTGGTATCACTTTTAGCGTCTTGGTATCACTTTTATAGTCTCAGGATCACTCTTGGAGTCTTGGTATCACTTTTAGAGTCTTGGTATCACTTTTAGAGTCTTGGTATCACTTTTAGCGTCTTGGTATCACTTTTAGCGTCTTGGTATCACTTTTAGCGTCTTGGTATCACTTTTAGAGTCTTGGTATCACTTTTAGAGTCTTGGTATCACTTTTAGAGTCTTGGTATCACTTTTAGCGTCTTGGTATCACTTTTATAGTCTTGGTATCACTTTTAGAGTCTTGGTATCACTTTTATAGTCTCAGGATCACTCTTGGAGTCTTGGTATCACTTTTAGAGTCTTGGTATCACTTTTATAGTCTTGGTATCACTTTTAGAGTCTTGGTATCACTTTTAGAGTCTTGGTATCACTTTTAGAGTCTTGGTATCACTTTTCTTGTCTCAGGATCACTCTTGGAGTCTTGGTATCACTTTTAGAGTCTTGGTATCACTTTTAGAGTCTTGGTATCACTTTTAGAGTCTTGGTATCACTTTTAGAGTCTTGGTATCACTTTGAGAGTCTTGGTATCACTCTTGGAGTCTTGGTATCACTTTTAGAGTCTTGGTATCACTTTTAGAGTCTTGGTATCACTTTTATAGTCTCTGGATCACTCTTGGAGTCTTGGTATCACTTTTAGAGTCTTGATATCACTTTTAGAGTCTTGGTATCACTTTTAGAGTCTTGGTATCACTTTTAGCGTCTTGGTATCACTTTTAGAGTCTTGGTATCACTTTTAGAGTCTTGGTATCACTTTTAGAGTCTTGGTATCACTCTTGGAGTCTTGGTATCACTTTTATAGTCTTGGTATCACTTTTCTTGTCTCAGGATCACTCTTGGAGTCTTGGTATCACTTTTAGAGTCTTGGTATCACTTTTAGAGTCTTGGTATCACTTTTAGAGTCTTGGTATCACTCTTGGAGTCTTGGTATCACTTTTATAGTCTTGGTATCACTTTTCTTGTCTCAGGATCACTCTTGGAGTCTTGGTATCACTTTTAGAGTCTTGGTATCACTTTTAGAGTCTTGGTATCACTTTTAGAGTCTTGGTATCACTTTTATAGTCTTGGTATCACTTTTAAAGTTTTAGTATCACTATTAGAGTCTTGGTATCACTTTTAGCGTCTTGGTATCACTTTTAGAGTCTTGGTATCACTTTTAGAGTCTTGGTATCACTTTTAAAGTTTTAGTATCACTATTAGAGTCTTGGTATCACTATTGGAGTCTTAGTATCACTTTTAGAGTCTTGGTATCACTTTGAGAGTCTTGGTATCACTTTTGGAGTCTTGGTATCACTGTAGAGTCTCATGATCACTTTTAGAGTCTTGGTGTCACTTTTAGAGTCTTGGTATCACTTTTAGAGTCTGGGTATCACTTTTTTATAGCTGCAATGAAAGCTGCAATGAAGAGTTCAGGTCCAGTGAATCTGGGAGATGGATACCAGATGCCTCCTCTGAAAGCTTTCATGGATGACACAACAGTCTTGTCCACGGATAAGGAAGAGACACACCAAATCTTAAAGCAGCTGGATGAGCTGGTGGCCTCTTCAAGAATGAGGTTCAAACCTAAGAAATCCCGAAGTCTCTCACTGCGAAAAGGAAAAGTGGCAGATTCAGTCAAATTCATGGTAGCCAACCAAGCCATCCCCACTGTCACAGAAGAGCCAGTAAAAAGTCTCGGAAGATGGTATGATGACTCCCTGAAAGACACACAAAGGGGATGTGAAACCAAGCAAACAGCAGAAGAAGGCCTGAAGAAAATAGATAACTGCGGACTGCCAGGCAAATACAAAGTCTGGTGTCTACAGTTCATGCTGATACCAAAGCTGCTGTGGCCACTGCTAATCTATGACATTTGCACCAGCACAGTCGAAGCAATGGAAGCCAAAATCAACAAATACACAAGAAAATGGCTCGGTGTCCCACCTGGTCTCACTGATGTTGCATTCTACTGTCGTCAAGCAATGCTGAAGCTACCTCTCAAATCCATAGTGGAGGAATACAAAGTTGGAAAAGCAAGACTGTTGAGCATGCTGGAGGAATCGGAGGACAATATCGTGAGAGCAGTTCATCCAAAGCTGAGAACTGGCAGAAAGTGGAAAGTCCAAGAGGCTGTAAACAATGCCAAGAGAAACCTCAGCATCAAAGAAATAATTGGACACACGCAAACCAACAGACAGGGACTGGGAGCAACAAAAATGCAGTGGTGGTCCAAAGCCAAAGGGAAGGAAAAAAGAGACATGATCATACAGGAGTTGAAGGAAGAAGAAGATGTCAAAAGAGTGCAGAAGGCAGTCCAGCAAGGTCAACAGGGGCAATGGACAACATGGGACAGTGCACTCCAAAGAAGTCTCAGCTGGAACGATATGTGGCACATGGCTCCTCTAAGGATAAGCTTCCTCCTCAGATCTGTATATGACCTGCTCCCCTCGAATGCAAACTTAGTGAAATGGGGGAAAGCAGACGACCCAGCATGTCCGCTCTGTCAGAAGAAACAAACAGTGGAACATGTCCTAAGCTCTTGCAAAGTAGCGCTAGCCCAAGGAAGGTATACATGGAGGCACAACCAAGTTCTGAAAGTGATCACAGATGTGGTTAGCGAAAAAACCATGACCCCAAACGCACCAATTGCTATGACAACGTTCTACAAAGCAGGAGGGAAACAGGTCTGGCCCGAAAGGGCTATGACAACCAGCACATTGCCAAAGGGTCTTCTGGATGGAGCAGTCGACTGGGAGTGTACAGCAGACCTCCCAGAGTGGAGAAATTACCCAGATGTCATCAGCAAGACAGGCATGAGACCAGACATCGCTCTCCACTCTGACTCCTCGAAACAAGTGATTCTGATAGAACTCACTGTGCCATACGAAAGCAGAATGGAAGAAGCACATATCTACAAGACCGAAAAATACGCCGGTCTTGCCAGCACCCTGAAGAAAGCAGGTCTGCGGGTCAAAATCTTCGCCATAGAGGTCGGGGCAAGAGGGTTTGTGGGCACCTCCGCTTATGATCTCATGAAACAACTCGCCATTTCTGGGAAGAAGAGGACTAGAGCCCTTAAAGCGATGGCAGAGGCAGCAGAAAGGAGCTCAAGCTGGATCTGGGCAAGGAGGAACCAAAAAAGTGAACTTCATAAGGATTAAATTCCCTACAGATGATGTGTGCCCCGTTAGCACATTGGTAAAACCGCGTACCGCAGTTCTGAAGCGCAGAATCGCCCAGGTTCGATCCCCGGCGTGGAAAAAAAAAAAAAAAAAAAAAAAATAGACAACAGCAGAAGGGCATCCAGGAGTCATGACCTGGATGTGGCCCGGCCCCCCGAGAGTGTAAGGAATTCAGGGCCGAAACACTTGTCTAAAGGGGGTTACTTCTCTGAAGACCTTCTGTTGTCTAGCTCTCCCTAGAGTTTCTTTCTACCTAGTCTTGTTATCACTTTTAGTCTTGGTATCATTTTTAGAGTCTCAGGATCACTTTTAGAGTATTGGTATCACTGTTAGAGTCTGAGAAACACTTTTAGAGTCTTGGTATCACTTTTAGAGTATTGGTATCACTTTTAGTCTTGGTATCACTTTAGAGTCTTGGTATCACTTTTAGAGTCTCAGGATCACTTCTAGAGTCTCAGGATCACTTTTCGAGTCTTGGTATCACTTTTAGAGTCTCAGGATCACTTTTAGAGTCTCAGGATCACTTTAGAGTCTTAGTAGCACTTTTAGTCTTGGCATAACTTTAGAGTCTCAGGATCACTTTTAGAGTCTCAGGATCACTTTTAGAGTCTTGGTATCACTTTTAGAGTCTCAGGATCACTTTTAGAGTCTTGGTATCACTTTAGAGTCTTAGTATCAC
>JAPXFY010000027.1:41977326-41979826 GCA_030674185.1 Monoplex corrugatus | reverse complement strand
AATACAGAGTCAACTTCGCGATCACCAAAACGGACTGTAAGCCAGTACTGGGACTGAAAGCTGTACAGCACATGCAATTGTTGACGATCAATGAAGAGAACATTGCAACGATAGCGGCGAATCAGAAAGAGGAGGAAAATGCAAAAGATATGCTCACAAAGTACAACGATGTCTTTGAAGGAGAAGGAAAACTAGAAGGGAAATTACACCTAGAAACAGACCCCAGTATTGCTCCAGTGAAGATGCTTTGCAGAAAGTGGCCGATAGCAGTGCAAGAGAAAGTGAAGGACGAGCTAAAGAGGTTGAAAAAACTGGACGTGATCACTAAAGTAGACACGCCAACGGAGTGGATAAGCAGTTTGGTCGTAACAACAAAGAGCAATGGGAAAGTCAGACTGTGCATCGACCCTAAGCCACTGAACAAAGCCCTCAGGAGAAACGAGTACCCCATGCCAACCATTGATGACGTACTGCCTCTCCTCAAAGATGCAAAATACTTCACACACCTGGACGCGAAAAACGGGTTTTGGCACGTTGAACTGGACGAAGACAGCAGCTACCTGACAACATTTGAGACGCCTTTTGGCAAATACCGATGGAAACGAATGCCCTTTGGAATTTCACCAGCCCCAGAAGAATTCCAGAGGAGGATTGACATCGCTCTGGCAGGACTGCCAGGCGTGGTGGCGGTTCATGATGACATCTTTGTTTTTGGCAGAGGACCAACCGACAAAGCAGGAGCACAAGTTCATGATACCAACCTGAACCGTTTGCTACAACGATGCCGAGAGACTGGAATCAAACTCAACAAGGAGAAGGTTGAGATGAAACGAACAGAGATATCATATTTGGGACACATCTTCTCAAGAGAAGGCTTGAAAGCCGACCCAAAGAAATTGGACGCTGTCCAACAACTCCCAGTGCCAGAAGACAAAGCAGCTGTGCAGAGACTACTCGGTGTAGTCGGATACCTTCAGAAATTTGCACCAAACCTGTCTGAGGCAGCAGCACCACTCAGAGAACTGGTAAAAAAAGACGTCCACTTCAGATGGGATGAAGACGTCCACGGAGAAGCCCTGAAGAAAGTGAAGAAGATACTCTCTGAGCCACCGGTACTTCGCTACTTTGACTCTTCAGGAAAGCGTACAACCACCCTTCAGTGTGATGCTTCACAGTTTGGACTTGGAGCTTGTCTCATGCAGGATGGTCAACCGATTCAGTACGCATCACGAGCCTTGACCGAGACAGAAAAAAGCTATGCTCAAATAGAAAAGGAGATGTTGGCAATATTCTTCGGTCTGGAAAGGTTTGAGAGATACGTCTATGGAAGAGATATCCTGGTGGAGACCGACCACAAACCACTAGAGACCATTCACAAGAAGAGCCTGCTCTCAGCACCAAAGAGGATTCAGAGGATGCTACTCAGAACTCAGAAGTTCAGGTACACGGTAGTATACAAGCGTGGATCTGAGATGCACCTGGCTGACACCCTCAGCAGAGCAGTCTGTGGAAAAGAGGAACAGCAAGTCACCCACAAGGAAGCCGTTTTCCTCACAGACCTGGAGAAAACAGACTCATTGCAAGAACTGGCCATCAGCCAAGAGAGACTGAACAGTCTGCAGCAAGCAACTCAGGAAGATGCAACCATGAAAACCCTGAAAGCTGTCATTCTACAAGGCTGGCCAGAGGAGAAACAACAACTTTCATTACAGTTACAAGATTACTTTCCTTTCAGGGAGGAACTGTCAGTCCACAACGGACTTGTATTCAAGAGCCACAGAGTAATTGTACCTGAAAGCGAAAGAGCAGACATCCTTGAGAAACTTCATGCAAGCCACTCAGGAATTCAGAGCTGTATAAGAAGAGCACGTGAGGTAGTCTACTTGCCCAGAATGAACATGGACATTGAAGATTTTGTCAAAACATGCAGCGCCTGTAACACATACCAACGTGGTCAGCAGAAGGAACCACTTATCAGTACAGAGATCCCTGACCTGCCCTGGCAACACATTGCTTGTGACATCTTTGAACATAATGGCAATGAATACCTGGTCACGGTCGATCACTACTCTGATTTCTTTGAGATTGATCGGTTACAAACAAGAGAATCCAAAGAGGTCATCATCTGTCTGAAGAGACACTTGGCAAGACACGGAATACCAGAACGCCTGACAACAGACTGTGGAACTCAATTCACATCAAACCAGTTTGGAAAGTTCAGAAAAACATATGGGTTTGAACACGTAACAAGCTCACCACACTACCCTCAGTCCAATGGAAAAGCAGAGAGCGCGGTGAAGGCTGCAAAGACGTGCATGAAGAAAGCAGAACACAGCAATCAAGATCCCTTCCTCGCTTTACTTGAGCTGAGAAACATCCCGACAGAGACTGTAAACAGTTCGCCTGCTCAGAGACTGTTCGGCAGAAGAACACGAACACAAGTGCCGACGTCAAAGACATTACTCCAACCTACAGTTGTACCAAGCAAGAAAGAACTTGA
>JAPXFY010000027.1:41967326-41972326 GCA_030674185.1 Monoplex corrugatus | reverse complement strand
CATTTTTGGTAAAAAAGAACGTAGCTTTTTGCAGTAAACAGTGAAACAGTGTGAACTGTTCTCCGCAAATACACTTGATATTTTTACAATATTTTGTTTTCAACGCGTTTAGCTGAATACGAAAATGAACAGCAACAATTGATCTCGAATGATATATGGAAGAATACTGCAAATTTTTACATACATTTTGAAAAGAACGTTTTATCATTTGTTGTGTCACAAACTTTTCATTGAAATGTTCATGAAAACGAATCCATGAGGCTGATTCTAGCAAGCCGCAAGCTTCTTTTATGGAAGTTTTAATACGTAATTCTATAGTATTATCAGTGTTGTGTGCACCTTGCTTAGCTGCTCTGTCTACTACTTCGTTGCCGTGAAGACCAACGTGAGAAGGCACCCAGCATAAACTGATATATGTACCTTTTGTCCTTAAACGATGTATAAGATGATTTGCCTCAGTAATTAAGTCAGGTCTTGTGTCTGTATCAAAAGACTAAGGCATATAATACAGATTTTGAATCAACAAAGAGAACTACTTTGACAAATACAGGTTTAAGGTCTACTAAATAATGCAACGCTTGTATAATAGCGACTAATTCCGCTGTAAATATAGATATATTTGGCCCAATGAAATATGACTTTTGTATTCTAAATTTTGGAACATAAAACGCTGCTCCAGCAGATTTATTTTCTAAGACTGACCCATCGGTAAAAATATGGAGGTGGGTACGGTAATTTTCATCGACGTGTTCTCTCGCTGTGCATATCGAAATGTTAATATTTTCATATTTCTTAGCATCTGTATAATCAATATCAAAAGTGGCTTTAAGCATTTCCCATGTAGGGATAGGCGTTGTGGATGGTGTCTCAGCTATTTCATCCAAATTTATGTTAGACTGTTTGACTAAGTCAGATACATAAGTTGCAACAGTCATTTGTGATGAAATGTTGCTTGCTCGTTTTGGAAAGTCAACATCAGACCTTAGTTTAATTTCCTTGCTCACAAAATTGTCCGTTTGTGAAGTAGTTCTGACTGCAAACTTTGCTGTTGCTAGCTCACGATAGTTGTTCAGAGACAGAATTCCAGCAACTTTGTACGTTTCCAGATTTGAAGCATGGGCTGGTACACCTAGTGCAATTTTAAGACTTTTGCAGTCTAAGCTTTGAATCTTCTTTAGTAAATATTTTGGTGCACTGAAGAACACCTCTTGTGCATAGGATAATTTAGATCTTACAAGTGCTGTTGATAGATGAAGTAGTATGTTTGTATCCATTCCCCAGGGTAATCTGCTTATTATCTTTAGAAAATTTAAGGCTTTTCTTGCTTTTGTTAAAACATAATCAAAATGGACATTCCAGTTTAATTTCGATGTTATAAAAACTCCCAGAAATTTTACCACCTGTTTGTAATGTATCACTTCACCATGCAGTCTGAAAATAGGCAAGTTATTGTGTGTGTGTGTGTGTGTGTGTGTGTGTGTGTGTGTGTGTGTGTGTGTGTGTGTGTGTGTGTGTGTGTGTGTGTGTGTGTGTGTGTGTGTGTGTTGTGTTGTGTTCTTCACAGAGCTTTGCCAGGGATGCTCTATGCGTTTTTTTTATGTGCTTTTATGTGCATGCTAAGCAAGAAACAGTCCATGCCAACAACATCTGGAAAGAAAGAGGCATACCAAATGGTCTGAAAATTAGACTTTTAAAATTTTTGATCTGGCCAGTCATGATTTCTGGCTGCGAAAGCCTGGACTCTGAGAAAGTTGATTGCAGAAGAATTGAGGCACCAAGATGTGGTTTTATCGGAGACTACTAAGTGTCAAATGGACAGATAGAAGAACTAATGATAGTTTCCTGAAAGAACTTGGTACCACCAGAAAACTAGCAGACATCAACGAGAGAAGACTAAAATACACTGGCCATGTGTCACGCAGCAAGAACACGGACCTCATGGCAACCATTTTCAAGGAAAAACAGAGGCAAAAAGGAAGAAAGTCAGACCTCCAATCTCATACATCGAGAACATCACTAACATCAGTGGCCTAAATATGAAAGAAATTGTCAACAACAACAACAATAACAACAACCAAAAAAAAGTCAAGACAGAGAAGCCTGCACAGAGATGCTGGTGTCAAAGTGTGCAGCGGTCAACACTGAACCCGGTGACGCCGACAGGTGATATACATGCTGCACGCGGGACTCCAGTTTATCGTCTCATCCGAAAGACAAGGATCCAGATCACCATTTAACAAGAAACACCCGAGGGTGCTGGATAAGACTCAAAGCAAATGATACCTCACCACTGACCAGACAATCCTCTCTCAGCTCCTGACACCACACGGTCTCTAGTCCATTCGCCTATCAAAGGGGGAAGGGGAGAAGAGGATTCACTATGCGCTGCATGGCCCATTCAGACCCAGTCATCAGTTACCTTGTTCGCAAGCCGAATGGCCACCACTTGAGATCCAGCAGAAGGACCCGTGAATCGGGATTCGAACCCTGGTTTCTCAAATCCTAAGCATTAACCTCTCACTCCCTCACCCTATCCACCAGCTTCCTGTCTTGTCCTGTTGTATGAAATATGCGTTCTCGTTCTGTTTTCAAGTTTTTCTGGTTCCTGTAATGCGCTTGTTGAGCCAGAAATGGCGGGAGTTTATCTGCTTTTCTTCCAGAAATGAACTTACGCAATGAGAACACTGATCTGACTGGCAGATGTTTTTTGTGGCATTAACTTCTGACAGTCATCACAGAATTTACAACATACGAAAATACTTGTAAAGTGACACTCATGGCTTAGGGCATTGTCATCACAAAACTTATCTATTGTGTTTTGTCTGTTTACACCTTTGTACTTACTGTATTCTGTTTTGTCTGTTTACACCTTTGTATTTACTGATATTGTGTTTTGTCTGTTTACACCTTTGTACTTACTGATATTCTGTTTTGTCTGTTTACACCTTTGTATTTACTGATATTGTGTTTTGTCTGTTTACACCTTTGTATTTACTGATATTGTGTTTTGTCTGTTTACACCTTTGTACTTACTGATATTCTGTTTTGTCTGTTTACACCTTTGTATTTACTGATATTGTGTTTTGTCTGTTTACACCTTTGTACTTACTGATATTGTGTTTTGTCTGTTTACACCTTTGTATTTACTGTATTCTGTTTTGTCTGTTTACATCTTTGTACTTACTGATATTGTGTTTTGTCTGTTTACACCTTTGTACTTACTGATATTCTGTTTTGTCTGTTTACACCTTTGAATTTACTGTATTGTGTTTTGTCTGTTTACACCTTTGTATTTACTGATATTGTGTTTTGTCTGTTTACACCTTTGTATTTACTGATATTGTGTTTTGTCTGTTTACACCTTTGTACTTACTGATATTGTGTTTTGTCTGTTTACACCTTTGTATTTACTGATATTCTGTTTTGTCTGTTTACACCTTTGTATTTACTGATATTCTGTTTTGTCTGTTTACACCTTTGTATTTACTGATATTCTGTTTTGTCTGTTTACACCTTTGTACTTACTGATATTGTGTTTTGTCTGTTTACCCCTTTGTATTTACTGATATTGTGTTTTGTCTGTTTACCCCTTTGTATTTACTGATATTGTGTTTTGTCTGTTTACCCCTTTGTATTTACTGATATTGTGTTTTGTCTGTTTACACCTTTGTATTTACTGATATTGTGTTTTGTCTGTTTACCCCTTTGTATTTACTGATATTGTGTTTTGTCTGTTTACACCTTTGTATTTACTGATATTCTGTTTTGTCTGTTTACCCCTTTGTATTTACTGATATTGTGTTTGTCTGTTTACCCCTTTGTATTTACTGATATTCTGTTTTTGTCTGTTTACACCTTTGTACTTACTGATATTGTGTTTTGTCTGTTTACACCTTTGTATTTACTGTATTCTGTGTTGTCTGTTTACACCTTTGTACTTACTGATATTGTGTTTTGTCTGTTTACACCTTTGTACTTATTGATATTCTGTTTTGTCTGTTTACACCTTTGTACTTACTGATATTGTGTTTTGTCTGTTTACACCTTTGTATTTACTGATATTGTGTTTTGTCTGTTTACACCTTTGTATTTACTGATATTGTGTTTTGTCTGTTTACACCTTTGTACTTACTGATATTGTGTTTTGTCTGTTTACACCTTTGTATTTACTGATATTGTGTTTTGTCTGTTTACACCTTTGTATTTACTGTATTCTGTTTTGTCTGTTTACACCTTTGTATTTACTGATATTCTGTTTTGTCTGTTTACACCTTTGTACTTACTGATATTGTGTTTTGTCTGTTTACACCTTTGTACTTACTGATATTGTGCTTTGTCTGTTTACACCTTTGTACTTACTGATATTGTGTTTTGTCTGTTTACACCTTTGTACTTACTGATATTCTGTTTTGTCTGTTTACACCTTTGTACTTACTGATATTGTGTTTTGTCTGTTTACACCTTTGTACTTACTGATATTCTGTTTTGTCTGTTTACCCTCTTGCACTTACTGATATTCTGTTTTGTCTGTTTACCCTCTTTGCATTACTGATATTCTGTTTTGTCTGTTTACCCTCTTTGCATTAACTGATATTCTGTTTGTCTGTTTACACCTTTGTATTTACTGATATTGTGTTTTGTCTGTTTACTAACACCTTTGCACTTACTCATATTCTGTTTTGTCTGTTTACTCCACTGTTTTATTCCAGTGTTAGGCTGATAAAACACCAGTATAAAATATAGACTATGTAAAACCTGTGACGTTAGTGCATATGGAATTCGTTTCGAGCGCGGAGACGTCATCTTGAGAAACTGAAACTGAAACTGTTTACCCCCTTTGCATTTATTGAATTCGATCTCAAGCTTCTTCAGCTTTTGTCAAACAACACATTTCATCCGTAGCCATTCTGTGCTGCCAGGGGTTTGGTCAGGGTCAAGGTCTGGCACTGGAATGACAGGGTGAGGATGAAAATGGATCTGGTGAGTTTGCCTCCTGTTTC
>JAPXFY010000027.1:41939826-41962326 GCA_030674185.1 Monoplex corrugatus | reverse complement strand
TGTCAACATCAACAAGCAGGACAAATCAACTGATCATAATCAGTATGAATCACTGTCAACATCAACAAGCAGGACAAATCAACTGATCACTAATCAGTATGAATCACTGTCAACATCAACAAGCAGGACAAATCAACTGATCATAATCAGTATGAATCCTAACTGTCAACATCAACAAGCAGGACAAATCAACTGATCATAATCAGTATGAATCAACTGTCAACATCAACAAGCAGGACAAATCAACTGATCATAATCAGTATGAATCACTAACTGTCAACACAACAAGCAGGACAAATCAACTGATCATAATCAGTATGAATCACTAACTGTCAACATCAACAAACAGGACAAATCAACTGATCATAATCAGTATGAATCACTAATGTCAACATCAACAAACAGGATAAATCAACTGATCATAATCAGTATGAATCACTGTCAACATCAACAAACAGGATAATATAAATCCCCCAACAACTGATCATCTAATCAGTATGAATCACTGTCAACATCAACAACAGGATAAATCAACTGATCATAATCAGTATGAATCACTGTCAACATCAACAAACAGGATAAATCAACTGATCAAATCAGTATAATCACTAACTGTCAACATCAACAAGCAGGACAAATCAACTGATCATAATCAGTATGAATCACTAACTGTCAACATCAACAAACAGGACAAATCAATGATCATAATCAGTATGAATCACTAACTGTCAACATCAACAACAGGATAAATCAACTGATCATAATCAGTATAAATCACTGTCAACTATCAACAAACAGGATAAATCAACTGATCATAATCAGTATGAATCACTGTCAACATCAACAAACAGGAAAATCAAACTGATCATAATCAGTATGAATCAACTGTCAACATCAACAAGCAGGACAAATCAACTGATCATAATCAGTATGAATCACTGTCAACATCAACAAACAGGACAAATCAACTGATCATAATCAGTATGATCACTAACTGTCAACACCAACAAACAGACAAATCAACTGATCATAATCAGTATGAATCACTAACTGTCAACATCAACAAGCAGGATAAATCAACTGATCATAATCAGTATGAATCACTAATGTCAACATCAACAAGCAGGATAAATCAACTGATCATAATCAGTATGAATCACTAACTGTCAACATCAACAACAGATAAATCAACTGTTCATAATCAGTATGAATCACTAATGTCAACATCAACAAGCAGGACAAATCAACTGATCATAATCAGTATAATCACTAACTGTCAACATCAACAAGCAGGAAAATCAACTGATCATAATCAGTATGAATCACTGTCAACACAACAACAGGAAATCAACTGATCATAATCAGTTTGAATCAACTGTCAACACAACAAACAGGATAAATCAACTGATCATAATCAGTATGAATCACTAACTGTCAACATCAACAAGCAGGATAAATCAACTGATCATAATCAGTATGAATCACTAACTGTCAACATCAACAACAGGAAAATCAACTGATCATAATCAGTATGAATCACTGTCAACATCAACAAGCAGGACAAATCAACTGATCATAATCAGTATGAATCACTGTCAACACCAACAACAGGATAAATCAACTGTCATAATCAGTATAAATCACTAACTGTCAACACAACAAACAGGATAATCAACTGATCATAATCAGTATGAATCACTGTCAACACAACAACAGGATAAATCAACTGATCATAATCAGTATAATCACTAACTGTCAACACAACAAACAGGATAAATCAACTGATCATAATCAGTATGAATCACTGTCAACACAACAACAGGAAAATCAACTGATCATAATCAGTATAATCACTAACTGTCAACACAACAAACAGGACAAATCAACTGATCATAATCAGTATAATCACTAACTGTCAACACCAACAAACAGGATAAATCAACTGATCATAATCAGTATGAATCACTAACTGTCAACATCAACAAGCAGGACAAATCAACTGATCTAATCAGTATGAATCACTAACTGTCAACACAACAACAGGAAAATCAACTGATCATAATCAGTATGAATCATAACTGTCAACATCAACAAGCAGGATAAATCAACTGATCATAATCAGTATGAATCACTGTCAACACAACAAACAGGACAAATCAACTGATCATAATCAGTATGAATCACTGTCAACATCAACAAGCAGGACAAATCAACTGATCATAATCAGTATGAATCACTAACTGTCAACATCAACAAGCAGGAAAATCAACTGATCATAATCAGTATGAATCATTTGTCAACATCAACAAGCAGGAAATCAACTGATCATAATCAGTATGAATAAACTGTCAACATCAACAAGCAGGACAAATCAACTGATCATAATCAGTATGAATCACTAACTGTCAACATCAACAAACAGGACAAATCAACTGATCATAATCAGTATGAATCACTGTCAACATCAACAACAGGATAAATCAACTGATCATAATCAGTATGAATCACTGTCAACATCAACAAGCAGACAAATCAACTGATCATAATCAGTATGAATCACTGTCAACATCAACAAGCAGGACAAATCAACTGATCATAATCAGTATGAATCACTAACTGTCAACATCAACAACAGGACAAATCAACTGATCATAATCAGTATGAATCACTAATGTCAACATCAACAAGCAGGACAAATCAACTGATCATAATCAGTATGAATCACTAACTGTCAACATCAACAAGCAGGAAAATCAACTGATCATAATCAGTATGAATCTACTGTCAACATCAACAAGCAGGAAAATCAACTGATCATAATCAGTATAATCAACTGTCAACATCAACAACAGAAAATCAACTGATCATAATCAGTATGAATCACTAACTGTCAACATCAACAAGCAGGATAAATCAACTGATCATAATCAGTATAAATCACTATGTCAACACAACAACAGGATAAATCAACTGATCATAATCAGTATGAATCACTAACTGTCAACACAACAACAGGATAAATCAACTGATCATAATCAGTATGAATCACTACTGTCAACATCAACAACAGGATAAATAACTGATCATAATCAGTATGAATCACTGTCAACATCAACAAACAGGAAAATCAACTGATCATAATCAGTATGAATCACTAACTGTCAACACCAACAAACAGGAAAATCAACTGATCATAATCAGTATGAATCACTAACTGTCAACATCAACAAACAGGACAAATCAACTGATCATAATCAGTATGAATCAACTGTCAACATCAACAAGCAGGACAAATCAACTGATCATAATCAGTATGAATCACTGTCAACATCAACAAGCAGGATAAATCAACTGATCATAATCAGTATGAATCACTACTGTCAACATCAACAAGCAGGTAAATCAACTGATCATAATCAGTATGAATCACTGTCAACATCAACAAGCAGACAAATCAACTGATCATAATCAGTATGAATCACTGTCAACATCAACAAGCAGGAAAATCAACTGATCATAATCAGTATGAATCACTAACTGTCAACATCAACAAGCAGGATAAATCAACTGATCATAATCAGTATGAATCACTAACTGTCAACACCAACAAGCAGGATAAATCAAATGATCATTAATCAGTATGAATCACTGTCAACTATACATCACAAGCAGGATAAATCAACTGATCATAATCAGTATGAATCACTACTGTCAACATCAACAAGCAGGATAATCAACTGATCATAATCAGTATGAATCACTAACTGTCAACATCAACAAGCAGGATAAATCAACTGATCATAATCAGTATGAATCACTAATGTCAACATCAACAAGCAGGACAAATCAACTGATCATAATCAGTATGAATCACTAACTGTCAACATCAACAAGCAGGACAAATCAACTGATCATAATCAGTATGAATCACTAACTGTCAACATCAACAAGCAGGAAAATCAAATGATCATAATCAGTATGAATCACTACTGTCAACATCAACAAGCAGGACAAATCAACTGATCATAATCAGTATGAATCATAACTGTCAACATCAACAAGCAGGATAAATCAACTGATCATAATCAGTATGAATCACTAACTGTCAACATCAACAAGCAGGATAAATCAACTGATCATAATCAGTATGAATCACTAACTGTCAACATCAACAAGCAGGAAAATCAACTGATCATAATCAGTATGAATCAAACTGTCAACATCAACAACAGGAAATCATACTGATCAATCAGTATGAATCACTAACTGTCAACATCAACAACAGGATAATCAACTGATCATAATCAGTATGAATCACTAACTGTCAACATCAACAAGCAGGATAAATCAACTGATCATAATCAGTATGAATCTAACTGTCAACATCAACAACAGGACAAATCAACTGATCATAATCAGTATGAATCACTAACTGTCAACTACAACAAGCAGGATAAATCAACTGATCACTATAATCAATCAAGAAATCAACTAAAACAATGTCAACATGTCACATCAACAGCAGGATAAATCAACTGATCATAATCAGTATGAATCACTAATGTCAACATCAACAAACTGATCATAATCAGTATGAATCACTACTGTCAACATCAACAAGCAGGAAAATCAACTGATCATAATCAGTATGAATCTAACTGTCAACATCAACAACAGGAAAATCAACTGATCATAATCAGTATGAATCACTAACTGTCAACATCAACAAGCAGGAAAATCAACTGATCATAATCAGTATGAATCACTGTCAACATCAACAAGCAGAAAATCAACTGATCATAATCAGTATGAATCAACTGTCAACATCAACAACAGGACAAATCAACTGATCATAATCAGTATAATACAATGTCACACAAACGCAAATCACTGATATAATCAGTATGAATACGTCAACACAAAACAAAATCAACTGATCAAATCATATGAATCACTGTCAACATCAACAGCGGAAAATCAATGATCATAATCAGTATGAATACTAGTCAACACACAACAGAAAATAACTGATCAAATCAGTATGAATACTGTCAACATCAACAAAGGAAAATCAACTGATCAAATCATATGAATCACTCGAACATCACAAGCAGGAAAATCAATGATCATAATCAGTATATCATGTCAACAACAACAGGAAATCAACTGATCATAATCAGTATGAATCACTGTCAACATCAACAACAGGAAAATCAATGATCATATCAGATGAATCAACTTCAACATCAACAAGCAGAAATCACTGATCAAATCAGTATGAATCACATGTCACATCAACAACAGAAAATCAACTGTCATAATCATAGACACTGTCACATCACACAGGAAATCAATGATATAATCAGTAGAATCACTGTCAACATCAAAGCAGAAAATCAACTGATAAACAGTATGAATCCTGTCAACATCACAACAGAAAATCAACTGTCATAATCAGTATGAATCACTACTGTCAACACAACAACAGGAAATCAACTGTCATAATCAGTATGAATCACTGTCAACATCAAAACAGGAAAATCAATGATCAAATCAGTATGAATACACTGTCAACATCAACAAGAGGAAATCAACTGATCATAATCAGTATAATCACTGTCAACATCAACAAGCAGGAAAACAATGATCATAATCAGTATGATCACTTGTCAACATCAACAACAGGAAATCAACTGATCATAATCAGTTGAATCACTGTCACATCAACAACAGGAAATCAATGATCATAATCAGTAGAATCACAACTGTCACATCAACAACAGGAAAATCAACTGATCTAATCAGTATGAATCCACTGTCAACTCACAACAGGAAAATCAACTGATCATAATCAGTATGAATCAACTGTCAACATCAACAACAGGAAAATCAATGATCATAATCAGTATGAATCACTGTCAACATCAACAACAGGAAAATCAATGATCAAATCAGTAGAATCAACTGTCAACATCAACAACAGGATAAATCAACTGATCATAATCAGTATGATCATCTGTCAACATCAACAAGCAGGAAAATAACTGTCATAATCAGTATGAACCTGTACCAACACAGAAATAATGATATAACAGAGACACTAATGTCACAACAAGAAATGATCTATCATAACAAGTCAACACACAAGGAAATAATGATCATATCAGTATGAACACTAACTGTCAACACAACAACAGGAAATAACTGATCAAATCATATGATCACTACTGTCAACACAACAACAGGATAAATCACGATCATAACAGTATAATCACTGTCAACATCAACAACAGATAATCAACTGATATAATCAGTTGAATCATAACTGTCAACATCACAACAGGAAAATCAACTGATCATATCAGTATGAATCACTGTCAACACAACAAGCAGGAAAATCAACTGATCATAATCAGTATGAATCACTCGTCAACACAACAACAGGATAAATCAACTGATCATAATCAGTATGAATCATACTGTCAACATCAACAAGCAGGAAAATCAACTGATCTAATCAGTATGATCACTGTCAACATCAACAACAGGAAAATCAACTGATCAATCAGTATGAATCACTAACTGTCAACATCAACAACAGGAAAATCAACTGATCATAATCAGTATGAATCACAACTGTCAACATCAACAACAGGAAAATCAATGATCAAATCAGTATAATCACTAATGTCAACACAACAAGCAGATAATCAACTGATCATAATCGTATGAATCACACTGTCAACATCAACAACAGACAATCAACTGATCATAATCAGTATGAATCACTAACTGTCAACACAACAACAAACAGGACAATCAAAAACTGATCATAATCAGTATGAATCACTAATGTCAACACAACAACAGGACAAATCAACTGATTCATAATCAGTATGAATCACAAATGTCAACATCAACAACAGGACAAATCAACTGATCATAATCAGTATGAATCACTAAACTGTCAACATCAACAACAGGACAAATCAAATGATCATAATCAGTATGAATCATAACTGTCAACATCAACAACAGGATAAATCAACTGATCATAATCAGTATGAATCACTAACGTCAACATCAAACAGCATGAAAATCAACTGATCATAATCAGTATGAATCACTAACTGTCAACACAACAAAGCAGGAAAATCAACTGATCATAATCAGTATGAATCCTAACTGTCAACATCAACAACAGGATAAATCAACTGATCATAATCAGTATGAATCACTAACTGTCAAACACCAAATAACGATTAAAATCAACTGATCATAATCAGTAGATCACTAACTGTCAACATCAACAAGCAGGATAAATCAACTGATCATAATCAGTATGAATCACTACTGTAACATCAACAAACAGGATAATCAACTGATCATAATCAGTATAATCTACTGTCAACAACAGCAGGACAATCAACTGATCATAATCAGTATGAATCACTGTCAACATCAACAAGCAGGACAAATCAACTGATCATAATCAGTATGAATCACTGTCAACATCAACAACAGGAAATCAACTGATCATAATCAGTATGAATCACTAACTGGTCAACACAACAAACAGGAAATCAACTGATCATAATCAGTATGAATCATAACTGTCAACATCAACAAACAGGAAAATCAACTGATCAAATCAGTATGAATCATAACTGTCAACATCAACAAGCAGGACAAATCAACTGATCATAATCAGTATGAATCACTAACTGTCAACATCAACAAACAGGACAAATCAACTGATCATAATCAGTATGAATCACTAACTGTCAACACAACAAACAGAAATCAACTGATCAAATCAGTATAAATCACTAACTGTCAACATCAACAAACAGGACAAATCAACTGATCATAATCAGTATGAATCCAACTGTCAACATCAACAAACAGAAAATCAACTGATCATAATCAGTATGAATCACTACTGTCAACACCAACAAACAGGAAAATCAACTGATCATAATCAGTATAATCACTAGTCAACAAAAACAGGAAAATCAACTGATCAAATCATATAATCACTACTGTCAACACACAACAGAAAATCAACTGATCATAATCAGTATGAATCACTAACTGTCAACATCAACAAACAGGAAAATCAACTGATCATAATCAGTATGAATCACTAATTGTCAACATCAACAAAGGACAAATCAACTGATCATAATCAGTATGATCTATGTCAACACAACAAAGGAAAATAACTGATCATAATCAGTATAAATCACTAACTGTCAACACCACAAACAGAAAATCAACTGATCATAATCATAAATCACTCTGTCAACACAACAAAGCAGGATAAATCAACTGATCATAATCAGTATGAATCACTAACTGTCAACATCAACAAACAAGATAAATCAAATGATCACAATCAGTATGAATCGCTAATGTATGCACTAGTTAACAAACCAAAGATGTTCATTCTTACCAAAGCTAAGAAAATGTATGTACTAGTTAACACACCAAAATGTTTGTTCTTGCCAAAGCTAAGAAAATGTATGCACTAGTTAACAGACCAAACATGTTCATTCTTACCAAAGCTAAGAAAATGTCTATAGTGGTTAACATACCAAAGATGTTCATTCTTACCAAAGCTAAGAAAATGTATGTACTAGTTTACACACCAAAATGTTTGTTCTTGCCAAAGCTAAGAAAATTTATGCACTAGTTAACAGACCAAAGATGTTCATCTTACCAAAGCTAAGAAAATGTCTATAGTGGTTAACATACCAAAGATGTTCATTGTTACCAAAGCTAGGAAAATGTATGTACTAATTAACACACCAAAATGTTCGTTCTTACCAAAGCTAAGAAAATTTTTGCACTAGTTAACAGACCAAAGATGTTCAATCTTACCAAAGCTAAGACATTTCTATTCTAGTTAACAAACCAAAAATGTTCATTCTTACTAAAGCTAAGAAAATTAAATTTATGCACTAGTTAACACACCAAAATGTTTGTTATTACCAAAGCTAAGAAAGTTTATGCACTAGTTAACAAACCAAAGACGTTCATTCTTAACAAAGCAGAGAAAATTCACGTACTAGTTAACACACCAAAATGTTCGTTCTTACCAAAACTTAGAACATTTGTGCAGTAGTTAACAGACCAAAGATGTTCCTTTTTTTAACAAAGCTGAGAAAATTTATGTACTAGTTCAAAAACCAAAAGATGTTCATTTCTTACCAAAGATAAGAAAATTTATGTGTTAGTTAACAGACAAAAGATGTTCATTCTTACCAAAGCTAAGACAATTTCTGTACCAGTTAACACACCAAAATGTTCGTTCTTACCAAAGCTAAGAAAATTTATGCACAAGTTAACAGACCAATGATGTTCATTCTTACCAAAATTTATGTAATAATAATATAATAATTACAATATTCATATAGCGTAAAATATTGATAGAAATCAAATCTAAACGCTGAACATACACATACGACGCATGCACACACATGCACACACACACACACACACACACACACACACACACACACACACACACACACACACACACACACACACACACACACACACACACACACCACACACATGGCTATAAATGGGGAAAAAGAAGAAAAGCAATGGAAAATTATAGAAAACATATTATATACAAATATATACTACAATGTGATTCCACACAAGTGGAGACAGGCTGCAGTGGGGGTTGAGTGAGGTCAGGATTTTATGCAGAGGAGAAAAGGTGAGTTTTGAGAACAGACTTGAAGGAGACAAAAGTAGGTTGCTGATGGACTGAGAGAGGAAGTTTGTTCCAGGAGAGTGGACCAGAAACAGAGCAGGCTCGTGGACTATAGGTATTGAGCTTATTGCGTGGAAAGCGAAAAGTCAGAGGATCGGAGGCAGAGCAGAGGGTACGTGAGGGAACATAGCTCTCAAGTAGGCTTGAAGGTAATCGGGGGCTGCGTTATTGAGGCTTTTGTAGCACATGGTGTCTAGTTTGTACTGTATGCGCTTTGATACAGGGAGCCAGTGGAGTTGTGCCAGGAGAGGAGAGATGTGGTCAGCTTTTTTCTTTTTGAGTACAAGGCGTGCAGCATTGATTTGAATGCGCTTTAGGATGTGAATGATGGAGGCAGGAAGACCAGGCAGGAGTGAATTGCAATAGTCAATGCGAGACATTATGAAGGAGAGAAGGAGTTTTGCAGTCGTTCGACAGAAAGATACTTCCTGATCAGGCTTAAACGATGGAGAGTCATAGTAGCAAGACCTGGCAGTCTGAGAAACAAAGTTGTTCATGGAGAGGGTAGAGTCAACGTAGACACCAAGGTTCTTAGCTGAATCAGAAATTGGGACTGATGTGTTACATAATGGGAGAGAAAGAGGAGGCAGCTGAGAAAGTTTCTGACGGGTGCCAATGAGGATAGCTTCTGTCTTGTCGTCGTTAAGCTGAAGTTTATTGTATGTCATCCAGTTCTTATTAATGTCCGAATAACAGTCAGTGGTGCGAGTCAAGAGGCGCTGTACATTGTCAGGTGAGTCACTGTCTTGAAGTTGGGTGTCATCAGCACAGAAGTGGTGTTTTATAGAGTGGAAGTTGATGATGGTGGACAGGGGGAGGTGTAAAGAGTGAAAAGAACAGGGCCAAGGGCAGATCCTTGTGGAACACCACAGGTCAGGTATGCAGGTTGAGAGTAAGTGCCATTGATGAGAACAGTTTTTTTCTGTTTGATAGATATGAAGTGAACCAAGAGAGAGCAGTGTCAGAGATGCCAAAAGTATGATGGAGTCTAGAGAGGAGAATACCATGATCAATGGTATCAAAGGCTACAGACAGATCAAGGAGTGTGAGGAGAGAGACTTTGCCAGTATCAGTTGCAATGAGGAGATTGATGAGAATGTGTAGTAGGGTAGTTTCAGTGCGGTAGGCTGACAGGAAAGGATTGAGGAGATTGTTGGTAGACAGGTGAGAGTTCAGCTAGTTGAGGACAACCTTTTCAAGGAGTTTTGACAAGAAAGAGAGATTAGAAATAGGCCGGTAGTTTTTCAGTTCATTGGGGTCTAAATTGTATTTCTTGAGGACAGGGTGAACGATAGCAGACTTGAAAGAATCCGGGACAGTTCCAGTTTGAAGAGAAGTGTTGATGATGTCAGTGATGAATGGGAGGAGAGTAGGGAGACAGTCGGAGTAGAGAGAACCTGGAAGAGGATCCAGTTCGCAGGTTTTGAACGACATGGATCTGATTGTGTTGAGAATTTCTTCTTGTGAGACTGGGGTAAAAGTAGTAAGTGGTGTTCCAGAGGAGGAAGGGTCAGGTGGGTAGGGTTGACAGGGTGTCCTGTCAAGCCTGTCACGAAGAGTTTCTATTTTGGTGGTGAAGTACTTGGAGAATACAGATGGGAGTTCTTCATTAGTGTGTTTTGTTGGGAGAGGTAAATGTACTAATTAACAAACCAAAGATGTTCATTCTTAACAAAGCTGAGAAAATTTCTGTACTAGTCCACAAACCAAAAGATGTTTATTTCTTACCAAAGATATGAAAATGTATGTACTAGTTAACACACCAAAGATGTTCGTTCTTACCAAAGCCGGTACACTTTGCCGGGTAGGCCGTTGCTTCGTCGTATTGGCGTTGTCGGTAGGCCAACAGCGGCAGATAATCGCATGTCTGGCTGGTCTCCGCGGTTTTCAGCGCTGCGGCCGTGCAGTCCATGTACACCTGACCTATTCTGTACACCCAACGACACTTGTTTAACCCTTTGACTCCCGCACACCGTCCACCAGCATCCTGCATTGTCAAGAATGCTAGCAAAGCAAAAACTGAATCTTTTGATACCCTCACCCTACAGGAAGCTGGTGGATAGGGTGAGGGAATCAAAGGGTTACGTATTTGCAGTTGGTGGATAGGGTGCGGGAGTCAAAGGGTCAAGTTAACCCTTTGACACCCTCACCCTATCCACTAGCGTCCTGCATCATCGTCATCAATGATAGAAAAGCAAAAAACTTAACTCTTTGATTCCCCTCATCCTGTCCACCAGCATCCTGCGTCATAATCATCAATGATACAAAAGGCAAAACTTTATCTCTTTTACTCCCTCACCCTATCCACCGTCTTCCGACAGGAAGTCAAAGGGTTAATTTCGTTCAGCTGGTGGATAGGGTGCGGGAGTCAAAGGATTAGGCCTAACAATTATAAAAGGCTCGACAAAGTGAAAGGTAAGATTATGATTTTCATGGAATCAGAACGTATACACGAGCATGTTCGGACAAGACAGACCTATACACATAATACACGGGAGCGCGTGCTCGCGCGCGCGCGCACACACACACACACACACACACACACACACACACACACACACACACACACACACACACACACACACACACACACACACACAACACGTACCACACAACACACACAACACACACACACACACACACACACACACACACACACACAACACACATCACACACACACACACACACACAACGTACACACACATACACAATGCACACACACACACACACACACAACGTACACACACAACACAAATGCACACACACACACACACACAAACGTACACACACACACACACACACACAACGTACACACACACACACACACACACACACACACACACACACAACGTACACACACAACACACACATACACACACACACCACACAACGTACACACACATACACAACACACACACACACACGACACACAACACACACACACACACAACGTACAACACAACCACACACCCACACACACAACAAGCGTACACACACACACACACACACACACACACACACACACAACACACCACACACACACATACACACAACGTACACACAAACGTACACACACACACACACACACAACGTACACACACACACACACAACACATGCACACACACACACACACAAACACACACAACACACACACACACACGCGTACACACAACGTACACACACACACCACACACACACACAAACTACACACAACGTACACACAACGTACACACACACACACACACACAACGTACACACACACACACACACACACACACAACGTACACACACACAACACACAACATACACACAACGTAACACACACACGTACACACAACGTACACACACACACACACACACAACTACACACAACGTACACACACAACCGTACACACAAACGTACACACAACGTACACACACACACACACACACAACGTACACACAACGTAACACACACACACAACACACACACAACGTACACACAACGTACACACACACACACACACAACGTACACACAACGTACACACAACGTACACACACACCACACACAACATACACACAACGTACACACAACGTACACACACACACACACAACGTACACACAACGTACACACACACACACACACACACACACAACGTACACACAACGTACACACACACACACACAACGTACACACAACGTACACACAACGACACACACACACACACAACATACACACAACGTAACACACAACGTACACACAACACACACACAACGTACACACACACACACACAACGTACACACAACGTACACACAACGTACACACAACGTACACACACACACACACACAACATACACACAACGTACACACAACGTACACACACACACACACAACGTACACACACACACACACACACATACACACAACATACACACAACGTACACACAACGTACACACACACACACACAACGTAACACCACAACGTACACACAACGTACACACACACACACACCAACGTACACACACACACAACATACATACACACAACGTACACACACCACACACACACACACATACACACAACGTACACACAACGTACACACAACGTCACACACAACAACACATACACACAACGTACACACACTACACACACCACACATCACACAACGTACACACACACACACACACACATACACACAACGTACACACACACACACACACACATACCACACTACACACACACACACACACACACAATCACACGTACACACACACACACACACACACATACACACACAACGTACACACACACACACACACACATACACACAACGTACACACACACCACACACACACACATACACACACAACGTACACACATACACACACACACACATACACACAACGTACACACACACACACACACACACATACACACACAACGTACACACACACACACCACACCACACTACACACAACGTACAACACACACACACACACACACACACACAACGTACACACATACAACAGTACACACACACACACAACAACGTACACACACACACACACAACGTACACACACATACACACAACGTACACACACACAACACACAACGTACACACACATACACACAACGTACACACACACACACACACACACGTACACACACACACACACAACGTACACACACACACACACAAACGTACACACACATACACACACGTACACACACACACACACACACAACATACACACACACACACACACAACGTACACACACATCACACACAACGTACACACACACACACACACAACGTACACACACAGACACACACATACACACAACGTACACACACACACACACACACACACATACACACAACGTACACACAACGTACACACAACGTACACACACACATACACACAACGTACACACAACGTACACACAACGTACACACACACATACACACAACGTACACACAACGTACACACAACGTACACACAACGTACACACAACGTACACACACACACATACACACAACGTACACACAACGTACACACACACATACACACAACGTACACACAACGTACACACAACTACACACAACGTACACACAACGTACACACACACATACACACAAACGTACACACAACGTACACACACACACAACACACACACACAACAACACACTACACACAACGTACACACAACGTACACACAACGTACACACACACATACACACAACGTACACACAACGTACACACAACGTACACACAACGTACACACACACACACACATCCCACACACACACACAACGTACACACACACACACACACACACACACACACACACACACACACACACAACGTACACACACACACACACACACACATACACACAACGTACACACAACGTACACACACACACACACACACACACACACGCACACACACACGACACACACACACGACAACACCACACACACACAACACACACACACACACACACACACACACACACACACACACACACACAACGTATATGTCTTGACTTTTCTCCTCAGTTTGACCGGAAAATCGAACTTAAATGTCTAGTCCTTTGGAAGAGGACGAAAAACGAGTCAGACCCGTGTGCCTCCTGGCCTGCGCACGCTCAAAGATCCCAAGGCAGTTGAAAATCGTGAAGAGCATGGTATTTGCCAGGCTGCCCTGGTACAAATGAACACATTGGAGAGACAGGTTGATTTCCCAGGTCCCTCCCCTTGAAGGTCAATTAGCTTCTTGCCTTCCTGAAGTCTTGGTTTAAATGTTGAATAGTAATTAAAAGAGACAGAGAGAGAGAGAGAGAGAGAGAGAGAGAGAGAGAGAGAGAGACAGAGAGAGAGAGAGAGAGAGACAGAGAGAGAGAGAGAGACAGAGAGAGAGAGAGAGAGACAGAGAGAGAGAGAGAAAGAGAAAGAGAGAGAGAGACACAGAGAGAGAGAGAGACACACACACACACAGAGGATGGCCTGCGCTGTGGTGACGCTCTCTCAAAGTGGAAAGCAGTCCGAGTTTCACATGGTAAATCCACTGTGACAAAAGAAATGAATGTGAGTATGAATATGAGTTTTGACACTGAATATGACAATGACTATGACAATGAATATGAATATGGGTATGACTTATGACAATGAATATAAATATGGGTATGACTTATGACACTGAATATGACAATGACTATGACAATGAATATGAATATGGGTATGACTTATGACAATGAATATAAATATGGGTATGACTTATGACACTGAATATGACAATGACTATGACAATGAATATGAATATGGGTATGACTTATGACAATGAATATAAATATGGGTATGACTTATGACAATGAATATGACAATGAATATGACAATGAATATAAATATGGGTATGACTTATGACAATGAATATGTCAATGAATATAAATATGGGTATGACTTATTACAATGAATATGACAATGAATATAAATATGGGTATGACTTATGACAATGAATATGACAATGAATATAAATATGGGTATGACTTATGACAATGAATATGACAATGAATATAAATATGGGTATGACTTATGACAATGAATATGACAATGAATATGGGTATGACTTATGACAATGAATATAAATATGGGTATGACTTATGACAATGAATATGACAATGAATATGACAATGAATATGAATATGGATATGACTTATGATAATGAATATGAATATGGATATGACTTATGACAATGAATATGAATATGGTATGACTTATGACAATGAATATGAATATGGATATGACAATGAATATGAATATGGATATGACTTATGACAATGAATATGACAATGAATATGAATATGGATATGACTTATGATAATGAATATGAATATGGGTATGACTTATGACAATGAATATGAATATAGATATGACTTATGACAATGAATATGACAAATGAATATGAATATGGGTATGACTTATGACAATGAATATAAATATGGATGTGACTTATGACAATGAATATGACAATGAATATGAATATGGATATGACTTATGACAATGAATATAAATATGGATATGACTTATGACAATGAACATGAATATGTCTTATGACAATGAATATGAATATGTCTTATGACAATGAATATGAATATGTCTTATGACAATGAATATGAATATGTCTTATGACAATGAATATGAGTACGGATATGACTATGACAATGAATATGAGTACGGATATGACTATGACAATGAATATGAGTACGGATATGACTATGACAATGAATATGAGTACGGATATGACTATGACAATGAATATGAGTACGGATATGACTTATAACTATGACTATGACAATGAATATGAATATGGGTATGACTTATGACTATGAGTATGAATATGGATATGACTTATGGCAATGAATATGAATATGGATATGACTTATGACAATGACTATGACATTGAATATGAGTACGGATATGACTTATGACTATGGATATGACTTATGACAATGACTATGACAATGAATATGAGTACGGATATGACTTATGACTATGGATATGACTTATGACAATGACTATGACTATGAATACAAATATGAATATGAATATGCATATGACTCATGACAATGAATATGAATGTGCATATGACTTATGACTATGACTATAACTATGAATATGAATATGGATATGACTTGTGACAATGACTATGACTATGGATATGACTTGTGACAATGACTATGAATATGGATATAACTTATGATTACGAATATGAATATGGATATGACTTATGACAATGACTATGACTATGGATATGACTTATGACAATGAATATGAATATGGATATGACATGACAATGACTATGACTATGGATATCACTGATGACAATGAATATGAATATGGATGACCTATGACAAGGAATATGACTCAGGATATGACATGACGATGAATATGAATATGGACATGACTTATGACAATGACCATGACTAACAATATGAATATAATGGGCTGTCCTTGAGAAAAGTGACAGCAGTGAAACTGACAACTGACTAAAGTGACGAGATCTAGTGACCTGTGCACACTCTCACCTGCACAGTTCAGCTTCGTTTGAAGTGTGTGGGGCCGTAATCTTCTGCATGATGCAATCGCGCATCACATTCGTGCACTCTGCTGTCAATGACGCTGTCAGCGGTACGCAGGCTGCACACACACACACACACACACACACACACACACACACACACACACACACACACACACACACACACACACACACACACACACACACCACACACACAGCACACAACACACGCACACACACACACACACACACAGACACACACACACAACACACACACACACACACACACACAACACACACACACACACACACACACACACACACACACACACACACACACACACACACACACATGTATATATATGTACTGGGCTCAAAACTCTAGTTTGTTGTCTTGTTTCTTTGGTTTATCTACAATATATATATATACACGCCACACACACAAACACACAACACACAAACACACACACACAAACACACACACACAAACACACACACATACACGCACACACAAACATACACACACACACATACAAGCACACGCACACACACAGAAACACACACATACACACACACATACACACGCACTCGCATATCCATACATATATACTCACGCACACACAGGCGCGAGTGCTCAAACACACACATACACAACACACACACACTCACACATACACACACAAACACACACACACAAACACACATGCACACACACACACACACAAACACACACACACACGTACACATACACGCACACACAAACACACGCACACACACAACACACACACATACACACACATATATACAAACACACTCGCACATCCATACATATACGTGCACGCACACACAGGCGCAATGTTCAAACACACACAAACTCACACACACACACACACACACACAAACCCCCACACGCACGCACGTCCATACACACACGCACACAAAAACACGCACACACAGGCGCGCAAACACACACACATGCACATACATTCATACATATATACACGTACACAGATGTACACACACCACACACACAACACACAACACACACACACACACACACACACAACACACACACACACACACACACATCACACACACACAACACACACACACACACACACACACACACACACACACACACACCACACACACACACACACATATATATATATACACCCAGAACTGGTAAACTATCGTAAAATTTTAATGAGAAAAGTTCGCACTCTTCACGAAAGCGATAATGTTAATAACATGTATTCAAACTTCACAACCGCAATACATGAAGCAGTAACCAATTGAATTCCATAAAGGAGGAATATAAACAAAGGTAATTATGTTGGAAATAGTTGGTGGAATTAATCATGTGAGGAAACGAAGAATGAAAAAAAAGAATATGTATAAAATATATTTAAAAACTAAATCACTAGAAGACCATTACAATATGAAAGTGGCTAAGATTCATTCGAACAAAGTTATAGCTCAAGCCAAAAAGCAATATTGGTCTGATTTTTGCTCTCAACAAATTTCAGGGCCTAAAGATCTTCCTAAGATTTGGAATAAGGTCAAAGAAATGAAAAATGGCTTTCATTTACCACAATTTCCTGTTAAGATTAAAGACAAAGAATTTGCTTTGCTTGCAAGAAAGCTGAGGACTTTGTACAGTTCTTTGCGAGATCAAGTAACTCCAACAGCTTGTCTAAACAAATCAGAGAAAAAAGACGGAAACTTCAGGAATCAGACGAATACACAGATCCTCTCCCTGATAGTCACATGTACATAAATTCAAGAATTACACTACAGGAACTGAAAGATGCCCTTCTCTCGTTGAGCAACAAAAAATCGGCTGTAGGATTGGACGGCATTTTATATACCCTTTTAAATCATTTACCGGAGGAATTGATTGAATACTTACACAATATCATATTAAAATGCTGAGAAAGTGGTCGCATACCTGACATTTGGAAGACTTCAGTTGTGTTACCTATACCAAAAGCTATTAAACCCCGCTCTGAACCAGGTAGTTACAGATCCATCTCGCTTACATCCCTTGTTTCAAACTGATGGAACAAATTATACTGAATCGAATGACTGACTTTTGTGAGAAAAATAAAATAATACCTATCAACCAATGTGGATTTCAAAAAGGTGAAGCGACGACAGACCATTTAGTCAAATTAACAACTCAAATCAAAACTCAGTTTGCCCAAAGAAAAAAAATGTTCTAGCTACCTTTTTTGATCTTAAAAAGCATATGACCAAGTCTGGCATGCCAGACTCTTGTTGAAATGAAAACATATTGGTCTCAAACGTAATCTATATTACTTTATTAAAGCATTTCTAAGTGACCAAAAAGTATAATTGCTAAAATAATTAATACATACTCTGAAAAACTGTCTGTTAACATGGGAATTCCGCAGGGTTCCATAATATCTCCTCGATTATTTGATATTTTGATCCATGACCCGCCAGCACAAGTCTCAAACAATATAAGCTTAGCTCAGTACACCGATGATATAGCGATCTGGATGAATGTTACATTGAAAAGGAAAACTTCTTTAAGAGAAATCAATTACATTAAAAAGGTTTATCAACGTGAAATTGATCATATTTCAAGTTGCTTGATAGTTAACGGTCTGTGAAATTGATCATATTTCAAGTTGCTTGATAGTTAACGGTCTGTGAAATTGATCATATTTCAAGTTGCATGATAGTTAACGGTCTGTGAAATTGATCATATTTCAAGTTGCTTGATAGTTAACGGTCTGTGAAATTGATCATATTTCAAGTTGCTTGATAGTTAACGGTCTGTGAAATTGATCATATTTCAAGTTGCTTGATAGTTAACGGTCTGTGAAATTGATCATATTTCAAGTTGCTTGACAGTTAACGGTCTGTGAAATTGATCATATTTCAAGTTGCTTGACAGTTAACGGTCTGTGAAATTGATCATATTTCAAGTTGCTTGATAATTAACGGTCTGTGAAATTGATCATATTTCAAGTTGCTTGATAATTAACGGTCTGTGAAATTGATCATATTTCAAGTTGCTTGACAGTTAACGGTCTGTGAAATTGATCATATTTCAAGTTGCTTGATAATTAACGGTCTGTGAAATTGATCATATTTCAAGTTGCTTGATAATTAACGGTCTGTGAAATTGATCATATTTCAAGTTGCTTGACAGTTAACGGTCTGTGAAATTGATCATATTTCAAGTTGCTTGACAGTTAACGGTCTGTGAAACTGATCATATTTCAAGTTGCTTGACAGTTAACGGTCTGTGAAATTGATCATATTTCAAGTTGCTTGATAATTAACGGTCTGTGAAATTGATCATATTTCAAGTTGCTTGATAATTAACGGTCTGTGAAATTGATCATATTTCAAGTTGCTTGATAATTAACGGTCTGTGAAATTGATCATATTTCAAGTTGCTTGACAGTTAACGGTCTGTGAAATTGATCATATTTCAAGTTGCTTGACAGTTAACGGTCTGTGAAATTGATCATATTTCAAGTTGCTTGATAATTAACAGTCTGTGAAATTGATCATATTTCAAGTTGCTTGACAGTTAACGGTCTGTGAAATTGATCATATTTCAAGTTGCTTGACAGTTAACGGTCTGTGAAATTGATCATATTTCAAGTTGCTTGACAGTTAACGGTCTGTGAAATTGATCATATTTCAAGTTGCTTGACAGTTAACGGTCTGTGAAATTGATCATATTTCAAGTTGCTTGACAGTTAACGGTCTGTGAAATTGATCATATTTCAAGTTGCTTGACAGTTAACGGTCTGTGAAATTGATCATATTTCAAGTTGCTTGATAGTTAACGGTCTGTGAAATTGATCATATTTCAAGTTGCTTGATAGTTAACGGTCTGTGAAATTGATCATATTTCAAGTTGCTTGACAGTTAACGGTCTGTGAAATTGATCATATTTCAAGTTGCTTGACAGTTAACGGTCTGTGAAATATCCAATGAAAAGGCACGCATGATGCTTTTTAATAATGGACACATTCCTAAAAATTTACCGTTGTTTAAAGTTGATAAAGAGGAACTGAAATATACAAATCAGGTGAAATTTCTGGGAGTACATTTGACTTCTAGCTTACAATGGAAAGAACACATTGATGCCTTGTTATATAAAGCTATGAAAAGCTATTACTTAATACAAGTAATTAATAAACAATCATGAGGGCAAGACACTAAAACGTTGTTACATCTTGTAACAGCTTTAGTCAGATCGAAGTTGGCTTATGGCCAAGAGGTATATTTTTCAGCTCCAAAATGCTATTTGAAAAAACTTCAAAGCTCAGATGGTAAAGCTGTTAAATGTGCTCTTGGTGTACCGGTGTACACAAAAACACAAGAAGTATATAAAACAGCCGGCATCCTTCCTTTGGAAGAACGGAAGAAGTCATCAGCTGCTAAATATAATTTTATAGTTAGAGCAAATGCAGTAGCTAATTATACTGATACGGAACTTAAAATTCGGTCTGACATCCATTTCCCCAAGAGAGCACGAACAATAAAGGCTCAAGAAACAATATACTCTTACATAAATGAGCTAGTCGAAATTTCCAGCGTAGTACCTACAAAGGTTGTACATAACTTGGCATGTTGTCCTCTACCCCCTTGGGAA
>JAPXFY010000027.1:41912326-41934826 GCA_030674185.1 Monoplex corrugatus | reverse complement strand
ATAAAATTTTTATATACATACATATATTGTATGCATATATTATATATATATATATATATATATATATATATATGCATACATATATGTATGTATACATATATATAGAGAGAGAGAGAGGGAGGGAGAGGGGGAGAGAGGGAGAGAGAGGGGAGAGAGGGAGAGAGAGAGGCAGACAGAGACAAAGAGAGAGAGAGAGACAGACAGACAGACAGACAGACAGACGGACAGACTGACACAGAGAGAGAGAGAGACAGAGAGAGAGAGAGAGATATCCAATCTTCATATCCGAAGGAGGTAGGTCAACTGTACACGTTTTTGATCCTTTTTTGCTCAATACAGGACTAAAATGCCTCATGACTAAGCATTACAACAATTACAACATACCACTTGTGCATATGCCATTACACACAAGCAGAGAGTGAGAGAGAGAGAGAGAGAGAGAGAGAGAGAGAGAGAGAGAGAGAGAGAAAAGAAGAGAGACAGAGACAGAGACAGAGACAGACAGACAGACAGACATTCCCCCTAGAACCAAAAATACAATAAGCACATGTGCCAAGTTCTCAATCCTAATAGAAATTATGCAAGGCTTTACCGAACACATACAGGTGAAATGGACCAGCAAGGCAGAAAATGACAGGAATAGAAGACAGAAAGCAAAGGAGAAAAACAGGAAACCCCCCCCCCCAAAAAAAAAACCAGAGTGACAAGAAAGAGACAATTTCTAGCACAGAATTTCCAGAAGATGGGATTACTATTTATTCTGAAAGAGCCCCCGGCATCCCCACGGGGGCGTATGTGTGGTTACAGGCCAAACAGGTGACTTGTGTAGCAAAAGGTCTCTGTCTTGTTTGCACGTTCCTCCGTCTGTTTGGCCTTGCGCTTCCAAGGGAAACAACCTCGCTCTCCCTCTATCAGTGCCACAGAGGTGTAAGACAAACTGAGTGATCAGTGCTGAGGACATGAATCCGCATTTACTTTTCTTGAAAATGTAGCCCCGGTGGTTATTTTCTTTTTAACCCCTTTTATAAAGGTAGACTGATTCTCTCTCTGTCTCTGTCTGTCTATGTTTCTCTGTTTCTCTGTCTGTCTGTCTGTCTTCTCTCTTCTGTCTGTCTCTGACTCTGTCTTTCTCTCCTACTCTCTCTCTCTCTCTCTCCATCTCTCCATCTCTCTCCATCTCTCTCTCTCTCCATCTCTCTCTCTATCCATCTGTCTGTCTATCTGTCTGCCTGTTTGTCTGTCAGTCTGTCTCTCTCTCTTTCCGTCTCTCTCTCTTTCCGTCTCTCTCTCTCTCTCCATCTCTCTCCCTCTCCATCTCTCTCTACCCATCTCTCTGTTTGTCTGTCTATCTCCATCTCTCTCTTTCTCCGTCTTTCTCTCTCTCTCCAATTCTCTCTCCATCTCTCTCTCCATCTCTCTATTTCTCCGTCTCTCTCTCTCTCCATCTCTCTCTCTCTCTCTATCCATCTCTCTGTCTGTCTCTCTCTCTCCTCTCATCTCTGTTTCTGTCTGTCTGTCTCTCAATCTCTCTCTCTCTTCTCTCTCATCTCTCTCTCTCTCTCTTTTCTCTCTGCACGTCTCTGTCTGTCTGTGTAAACACATTTTCAGCGTTAGCCTGCTATGAGTTAAAAAGCAAACAAGACACACCAGGCAAACAAAGACACACCAGCCTACGTCGTGTCATGTTGAAGCTACAAAAATGGCTTTGACGCGTGTGTGCACTCCTTCGAGTCAATTCAAACTCAAATAAGACTACAACATACAACTACATACATACATACATACATACATATATACATACTACATACATACATACATACATACATACATACATACAACATACATACATACATACATACATACATAACATACACACATACATACATACATACATACACTACATACATACATACATACATACATACAACATACATACATACATACACACATACATACATACACTACACACATACATACATACATACACACATACATACATACATACATACATACATACATACATACATACATACACACATACATACATACATACATACATACATACTACACACATGCATACATACATACATACACACATACATACATACATACATACATACAGACACAGACAGACACACAAACAGACACACATGCACACACACCTGTACACATACACAAACACCCGCCGCATACATACACACACATACAGAGAGAGAGAGAGAGCAAGAGAGAGAGAGAGAGAATGTGAGAGAGAGAGAGAAAGGAGAGAGAGAGAAAGGAGAGAATAGAGAGAGAGAGAGAGAGAGAGAGAGAGAGAGAGAGAGAGAGAGAGAGAGAGAGACGTAACGTATACTAGTACCCCAAGTTTACACACACACACACCACACACACACACACACACCACACACACACACACACACACACACACACATACACACACACACACACACACAACACACATACACACACACACACACATACACACACACACACACACACACATACACACACACACACATACACACACACACACACACACACACACAAAACACACACACACACACACACACACACACACACACACACACACACACACACATTAAACATTGAACATTGTATGATAGGTCCTTTAACCCCAATTGGGGTATGGAGGATAACAGTGAGTAAATAAAAATCCAACGGGATTATCATGTAAAATAAAATAGAAAGAAGTTAATTCAACAGAAAGAAGTGCTTTGAACTGTCTTACCATATATTCGCTTTTTTGGGGTCAAAATCCATTAAACTTTAGTATGTACATGTATTGGCAGTTTTTTTTTTTATATTTAAAGATCTACATTGATGCAGAAAAGGCGAAATCGTATGTCCAGTATTACGAATATTTATGACTGATTTCGAGAAAGAATGATCTCTCTCACTGTCATGAACTTATTAACCCTTTGACTTCTGCACACTGATCACCAGCATCCGGCATTGTCAACCATGCTAGCAAAGCAAAAACTTAACTCTTTGACTCCCTCACGCTATACATAAGCCTCCTGCAGGAAGCTGGTGGATAGTGTGAGAGAGCCAAAGGTTATGTTTTTGCAGTTGGTGGATACGGTGCGGGAGTCAAAGGGTTAAGTACGAAAAAATGATGCCACTTTGAAGCCTTTTTTTTTTTTTTTTTTTTTTTTTCCCAAGTTTTAAGTAAAAGACACGGCCACAGAAACATGACCACATCAATAGTATATTCACTGGTTGTGCTTAAGGTCTTATATCAGCCCATCGTAGTATGCGATGCTAACAATCAAATCACGACGGTTTAGATCTGTGTAAGTTCTTGCACCTGTGCGGAAAACTGCAATGAAAAATACTTGTGTCACAAACTAATATTTGTTTTGTCTTTAGCCATTTTACTATCAAAAATGAGAGTGTAAAATGGTTTCACCATACTGGGTATTTTCTTATCTTGAAAAGACATGTTTATTTTGAAAACAGCAGTTACAAAATTTTCATTCCTTGCTAATAAGATATTACTGTACATGCAACATTTTTCAAAGTTCTTTTGTATATTTTTAACAGGATAAAAGGACAGACGATATTAGCAAAGCAGAATCATTTGTACCAAAGACGTAAGTTCACAAACACACATGCATCACATGCAACACATGCACATATTCAGCAAAGGGTCTATGTGCATAAAGTATAGTCACTGTCAACGATGTATTAGTTGAATATATAAACATACTGTACATAGGAACCAGAAAAAACACAAAAGAAGAATACGAACGCGTACTTAATACAACAAGACAAGACAGGCGCAAATTTTCGGCCAACTGGCCTTTGTCAAGCGTAAGATTACAACCAAACAAACACCAAATACAAAAATTTTGAGAAAAAGACTTTTTCTCACATTGGACACAGCAGCAGGGAAGTTTCAGACTTTTTCTCAAAATTTTTGTATCTGGTGTTTGTTTGTTTGTAATCTTACGCTTGACAAAGGCCAGTTGGCCGAAAATTTGCGCCTGTCTTGTCTTGTTGTATTAAAAACGCGTTCGTATTCTTCTTTCGTGTTTTTTCTGGTTCCTGTTTGCTTGAACGCGGACAGTCACACCTGTTTTGGATTTCGTTATACACAGGAGGTCACGGAGAAAGCACGCATCATCATGTGCCCTGTCGCTTGGCGCCGGCCATCATGGCCCTTCATACAAATCCATCCCTTGTCGCTACAAGTACATCTCCCACACTCTGTCCTCAGCCACTCTGCAAATCCGTCCAATATTTTCTCCTTGGATCTACTGGTGCTTTCTTTCATTCCAGCTTTCCTGTTGTGACTAGGTGCTCTAGTTTCTCTTGCCTCATAAAATGTCTCTAAATGTTGCTTGTCTTCTCCTAATGTTATTCATTAATGGTCTTCTTGTGTCTGCCTCTTTCAAGACTGTCTCGTTTGTTTTCTCTGCTGTCATGGAACTCTCAACATTCTTCTTAGAAATTACATTTCAGTTGCCTCAATCTTGTTCTGACGTTGCATGTTGACTGTCCACGCCTCACATCCGTACAATAGTATCGGTTCTATATAACACTCAAGAACTCTCTTCCTGATGTTAGTTGATAGGCACTTAATGGAAAGAACGCTTTTCATTTTCTTGAATGCTGTTTTAGCTTGGCCGGTTCTGCTGGCTGTTTCTAATGTGTATCTGCCGTCTGGTGAGATGACCGTTCCCAGATATTTAAAGTTATCACCCTGTCTCAGTGTTTGTGCCATTTGCTGTTATTTGCTGAAAACATGTATAGTGTAATAAAGAAACATGAAGTCATATCAAATTTCATCTGAAACAAGAGATAGATACGGCAGCCATTTTTTCTCTTAAGGCCTGTCAGGTCCACCTTAAGTTTTGTATTCAATTTTTTATCTGATATTTGGAAAAGAAACAGTATTTGGTAATGATTTCTTTTTCCAGTTCGTTTTTGTAAATATACGTTTTTTCTGTAAGGATTGTTTGTTCACATATTGAATCTGTGTACATATTTTCATCAACACCAAATAAGATTACGTTTCCAGGCGATCCGATGTTTGCACAAGTAATGCATTTTGACATGAATAATTTTTCTATCCTTTCCCAGTGTCTTGTGACATAAAAACACTGCCAGAATAAATGATCAACGCAGTCCTTCGTTTTCAAGCAAAATTCACAGCGAAAGTTATGTATGAGTCCCTTTTCTTTTAGGATGACATTAGTTCCAAAAAGTCTATGCACAATTTTAATTTACATTGTAGTATCTATGAATGTTCATAAACAGCCTGTCTTTTTCCATGGAACGTTTGATCTTAATTTCTCGAACACAGAGGAACAAGATTGTTAAAGTGTGCCGTCTGTTGTTAAGATATGGTTGTACAGCTATGCTTCTTTCGACATGTACTAAGTTGTTTTCAGTTCGATAGAATTATCAGAGCACCTAGTCACAACAGGAAAGCTGGAGGGAAAAACAGCACCAGATAGACCTAGGGAGAAAATATTGGACTGATTTACGGAATGGGTGAAAACAGACAGGGTAGGAGATGTACTTGCAGCGACAAGGGACAGATTCGTGTGGAGGGCCATGATCACCAACGTCATGCGACAGGGTACATGATGAGGAGGAGGAGGAATATCACGTGCTCAATCATTTATATTCATTTTTGTTTTTTTCTTGTCTTGTTTTGTTTTGAAAGCATTTTTCTATTGACACCTTGCACCTATCACTGAAAAGAAAATTCACATTTGTGTTATAATTTCTGTTTAAGTCATCATTTGTCTGTTCAAGTCATCATTTGTCTGTTCAAGTCATCATTTGTCTGTTAAGTCATCATTTGTCTGTTCAAGTCATCATTTGTCTGTTAGGTCATCATTTGTCTGTTTAAGTCATCATTTGTCTGTTCAAGTCATCATTTGTCTGTTAAGTCATCATTTGTCTGTTCAAGTCATCATTTGTCTGTTAAGTCATCATTTGTCTGTTCAAGTCATCATTTGTCTGTTAGGTCATCATTTGTCTGTTCAAGTCATCATTTGTCTGTTAAGTCATCATTTGTCTGTTTAAGTCATCATTTGTCTGTTCAAGTCATCATTTGTCTGTTAGGTCATCATTTGTCTGTTCAAGTCATCATTTGTCTGTTAAGTCATCATTTGTCTGTTCAAGTCATCATTTGTCTGTTAGGTCATCATTTGTCTGTTCAAGTCATCATTTGTCTGTTAAGTCATCATTTGTCTGTTTAAGTCATCATTTGTCTGTTCAAGTCATCATTTGTCTGTTAGGTCATCATTTGTCTGTTCAAGTCATCATTTGTCTGTTAAGTCATCATTTGTCTGTTCAAGTCATCATTTGTCTGTTAGGTCATCATTTGTCTGTTCAAGTCATCATTTGTCTGTTAAGTCATCATTTGTCTGTTTAAGTCATCATTTGTCTGTTCAAGTCATCATTTGTCTGTAGGTCATCATTTGTCTGTTCAAGTCATCATTTGTCTGTTAAGTCATCATTTGTCTGTTCAAGTCATCATTTGTCTGTTAAGTCATCATTTGTCTGTTAAGTCATCATTTGTCTGTTTAAGTCATCATTTGTCTGTTCAAGTCATCATTTGTCTGTTCAAGTCATCATTTGTCTGTTAGGTCATCATTTGTCTGTTTAAGTCATCATTTGTCTGTTCAAGTCATCATTTGTCTGTTAGGTCATCATTTGTCTGTTCAAGTCATCATTTGTCTGTTAAGTCATCATTTGTCTGTTTAAGTCATCATTTGTCTGTTCAAGTCATCATTTGTCTGTTAGTCATCATTTGTCTGTTCAAGTCATCATTTGTCTGTTAAGTCATCATTTGTCTGTTCAAGTCATCATTTGTCTGTTAAGTCATCATTTGTCTGTTAAGTCATCATTTGTCTGTTAAGTCATCATTTGTCTGTTCAAGTCATCATTTGTCTGTTCAAGTCATCATTTGTCTGTTAAGTCATCATTTGTCTGTTCAAGTCATCATTTGTCTGCTCAAGTCATCATTTGTCTGTTCAAGTCATCATTTGTCTGTTCAAGTCATCATTTGTCTGCTCAAGTCATCATTTGTCTGTTCAAGTCATCATTTGTCTGCTCAAGTCATCATTTGTCTGTTCAAGTCATCATTTGTCATAACTGATCCATTATCAATGCAATGCAATAAACGTCTTATAATCCGCTGCTGACACAGCTTAGTTTCTGTGTATTTCTGTCTTTCTGCTGCACCCCGTCCTCTATTTTCCCCTGTCTTTCTTGTTTTGTACAAAAAAATGCAACAAATTGTTGACTTAAGGGTGAGGCATCCTCCGTATTCAGACCCTCAACCGGAGATAAAAAAACAGGAAAATCGGGTTCTGCAAGGATGAGACTACTACGGTCATGATTCAGTCAATATGGGACGTCCCACGAAGCAAACACTACATGTCAACAGAACACTTAGGCCTGCCCCACACACATGACGAATTCCATACAAACAGGTATAGTCACTGTCTGTCCGTCTTTACGAACTGATCCGTAAGTGAAAATACTGTAAGTGTAAGTGAACACCAAGTTCAGTTATTGTTATTGTTGATATTGCTTAAATCCTAACCCACTGCGTACAGCCATATTATGACTATAACCATCTGAAAAACAAACAAACCCATACCTCACGGAAGAAACATACACAGACACACAGACACAGACCACACACACACACAGACACACAGACACAGACACACACACACACAGACACAGACACACAGACACAGACACACACACACACACACACATACACACACACAGACACACACACACACACACACACATACACACACACAGACACAGACACACACACACAGACACACAGACACAGATACACACAGACACACACACACACACACACACACACACACACACACACACACAGACACAGACACAGACATACACACACACACACACACACACACACACACACACACACACACATACACACACACACACACATGGAAAAAAAACTTTAAGTACACATATCAACGCATTCGCGTTCCAAAGATATGCCCCTGGCGTTGATCACTCCGTCCAATCTATTACTAGAGGATTAAAAAAAAGTATGTGAATGTAAACATAACTAGGGACACTGAAACACACTTATAAAAACAGGCCTAAATTACCTAAAATTCCTTCTGCACATCACATTTCCTTAGAGTCCAAAAATACGTAGTGCATGTACCCAGTTATCAATCCTAACAAAAAGTGTGTAAAGCTTTATCGAACACATACAGGTGAATGGACCAGCAAAGCAGAAAATAGGAAGAAAATGACGAAAAGCAAAAGAGCAAGGGAAAAACAAAGAGAGTGACAGAAAAGAGGAAATTTCTAGCACAGGATTCCCTTATCCCAAAGAAGCATATGTTATATATTCTTTATATTCATTTCTTTTGTCACTATGGATTTACCATGTGCCCTGCCGCATGGCGTTGGCGATCATGGTCCTCCACACGAATATATCCCTTGTCAAAGCAAGTACATCTTCCACCCTCTATGTCCTCAGACACCTTGCAAGTCCGTCCAATATTTTTTCCCCTAGGTCTACCTGGTGTTCTCTTTCCCTCCAGCTTTCCTGTGAAGACCCATACAGGCGATAAAGGACCAATATGCCGACTCTTCCGTCAGCTCCATGGGAAACTTCAACACAAACATCCAGGAAACGAGGTTCATCGTCAGTCTGTACATTTGTGACTTTCTCTTGGAATATTTTATGTATCCGCATTTTTTCAATTTGTAGATCACGTACAGGAAAGCTGGAGGGAAAGAGAAACACCAGGTAGACCCAGGGAGAAAATACTGGACGGACTTGCATAGTGGCTGAGGGCAGAGAGGGTGGAAGATGTGCTTGTAGCAACAAGGGATAGATACGTATGGAGGGCCATGATCGCCAACACCATGAGGCAGGGCACATGATGATGATGAGATCACGTGCACTGACTCAAGATCTACACACGGTGGACTCCTTCAAGAACCTCTTCAGAGATGTTCCTCTGGATGCAGTTTTCAAGTTTTTACAAGAGATCAACAGATTTCAATTATGTAATTTTAGATAAGGGAAATGGATTCTAGGCTTGAAAGAACAATGGTGAGCTTGGCTTTTAACTGTTGTCGTGACTCCAGTACCCTATCCTTCAACTGCCAAAAGCGTAAAATCACAAACAAACAAACACCAGATACAAACATTAGAAGAAAAAGACTGAAACTTCCTGCTGCTCCGTCCTGAGTGAGAAAAAGGAATAAACTGACTAAAATGACAGCATAATGTGTTTTTGAGTAAATATGATGTCAGAGCGGAAGCAAGATGAATTCTGCATTTCTGAAAAGTGGTCATGCCATATTAATATTGTTTTATCCTGAAGAGGGTCCAGGGCTAAAATTAAAACTATAATGCACTAGCGAACAGTGGTGTTTGGAATGTAAAGATCCCACTATTAAGTAATGCATAAGAGAAAATATAAGCATATGATCGACTGAATGGGAAAACACATAATCAAGAGGTATGGCTGATGTTTATGAATCGTGCCTAGTGCAACGAATACTTCTGGCAAACGACGGACAGTCTCACACAAGGCTGTGCCTTGTACCTCATAGGGGCGTGGAGCAACTAACAGCTTTACACAAGCGCTTAGAAGGGAGTGTTGTGTGCACACACTGAAATGTGAAAGGTGTCAGCGTCTCTTCTTGGTTAACACACACTGTGTTCTCTTTGATGAAAGAGAGAGAGAGAGAGAGAGAGAGAGGAGAAGAGACAGAGAGAGAGAGACAGAGAGGAGAGAGAGAGTGAGACAGAGAGAGACAGAGAAAGGGACACAGAGAGAGAGACAGAGAGAGAGAGAGAGAGACAAAGAGAGACAGAGAGAGACAGAGAGAGGGACAGAGAGAGAGAGAGACAGAGAGAGACAGAGACAGAGAGAGAGACAGAGAGAGAGACATACACACACACACATAGACAGAGAAACAGAGAGAGAGAGAGAGAGAGAGAAGAGAGAGAGAGAAAGAGAGAGAAGCAGACAGACATAGAGAGAGAGAGAGACATAGAGAGAGAGAGACAAACAGACATAGAGAGAGACAGACAGACAGACAGAGAGAGAGAGAGATGGAGATAGAGAGAGAGACAGGGAGATAAGAGAGAGAGAGACAGACAGGCAGACAAAGAGACAGAGAGGAGAGACAGAGACAGAGAGACAGAGAGACAGAGAGCGAGAGACAGACAGACAGAGAGACACACACACACACACACACAGACAGAGATAGAAAGACAGAGACAGAGAGACATCGACAGAGAGAGACATGGACCAACTATTTAGTTCCGTCTTGTACTTGGATGGACCTACTGTCAAACGACGGACAGTCTCACACAATGCTGTAGGCCTACCTCACAGGCACGTGGAGCAACTAACAGCTTCACACAGCGCTTAGCAGGGAGTATTGTGTGCACACACCGAAATGTGAAAGGTGTCAGCGTGTCTTCTTGGTTTACACCCCACCCCCCGCCTCCCACACCACCCACCCACTAGGTGAGGGTGCTATCTTTAGGACTGAGGATGTAGAAGATGAACACACTTTGTTCTCTTTGATGAAAGAGAGATAGAAAGAGAGAGAGAGAGAGAGACAGAGAGAGAGAGACAGAAGGACAGAGAGACCAGAGACAGAGAGACTATAGAGAGAGAGTGAAGAGAGAGAGTGACAGAGAGACGAGAGACAGAGAGAGAGAGACAGACAGACAGAGCTAGACAGAGAGAGACAGAGAGTGACTGAGAGAGACAGAGAGAGAGAGAGACAGAGAGAGAGAGACAGAGACAGAGACAGAGAGAGACAAGAACAAGAACAAGAACAGATTATATTTACAAGGCTATAGAATAAGCAAAATATATGGTTAGGAACCAGAAAAAAAAAAAACACGAAAAAAAGAATAAGAACGCGTATTTAATACAACAAGACTTGTATTAAATACGCGTTCTTATTCTTTTTTCGTGTTTTTTTTCCTGGTTCCTGTTTGCTTGAACACGGGCAGTCACACTTGTTTTGGATAAAATGTATGGTTATTTTACTTCCAGCTCTCGCCCAAAAAGGGGCTACATTACACTGCACCTAAATTATACATTAGAGAGAGAGAGAGAGAGAGAGAAGAGAGAGAGAGAGAGACAGCGGACAGACAGACAGACAGATGATAGATAGGCAGACAGACAGACAGAGGGAGGGGGAGAGAGAGGGAGAAAGACAAAGAGAAAGAGGAAGAGAAATGCATGAATCGATGAATATATCTATGGAGAGAGAGAGAGAGAGATGAGAAAGAGAGAGAGAGAGAGAGAGAGAGAGAGAGAGAGAGAGAGCCAGCAAAACTGACTGACAAAGACAGACAGACAGAGAGGGAAAGAGAGAGAGAGAGAGAGAGAGAGAGAGAGAGAGAGAGGAGAGAAGGAGAAGACACACAGACACACAGACACACAGAGACTGATACAGAGAGAGAGAGAGAAAGAGAAGAGAGAGAGAGAGAGAGACAGACAGAGACAGAGACAGAGACAGAGAGAAAAATGGTGTTCTGTCACATGTACATTGTTTCCTTTCATCATCAAAAAGCAGGTGTACAAACACACACACAGACAGACACTGACCACGGTCACAGTGACATACAGTGTATCACAAAGGCCGTGTACCGACCCACTCCTTCATCCTTCACAGAGTCAACTGAACACAGATCTGCTCCCAAATACATTTTTTGAGGGGGGGGGGGGGGGGAATCATTGCACTCAGGGAGGTTACCTTTGCGCTCACCATTTTTTTCCGCCCCATTTTGTACGCCACCTTAATGGCCACAGAAGCTGGCACAGTTTTTACAATGCGATGATGATGATGATGCCGATGAGGATGGTAATTGTGAAGCTATGGAGTTCCATCTAGGATTGAGACTGCGTGACAGGGTTGTACTCTACGCTTACTATCATAATATATCCTGGCGTCAACCGGGCCAGAGAGATACAGACACCTGCGGCGTTCGTCAGAAGATTTGAGCAACACCCTCAATGATGCATCCGTTAAATGGATGAGATTCGACTGTGTGATCCCAGTCTTCCCAATAAGCCCATAGCACGCCCAACTCTGGGTAGGAGCCGGTTAGAGCCGAAAAATCCCACAATGATTTTTGAAGGGATTGATGGGGATTCAAACCCACAACCTTCCAGTCTGTAGTCCGTCGCGCTAACCACTACACCATGGCGACTGGTTCATCCCCAGATACTAAAAACAGAGCTTTTTACCCCATGTCAAAAACAGTACACAGGTTCGATAAACAACCTACATCTTCCAAGACCAGAATAAGAAATGTCAAAAACGAGCATCTCCTTTTCTGGGCCATCTCTCTGGAACACGTTGTTATTGTTATTGTTACTGTTATTGTTATTTTACCAGCCGACTGCATAGAGCCATATCAGGGCTATTGCCGTTTCAAAACATACACAATACTTCAACAGGAAAATAAATAAATAAATAGGAGAGAATAAAATTAAGCTACACATATCAATGCATTAGCGCACATAATCTAAGGAGATGCCCCTGGCGTTGACCACTCCGTCCAATTTATCACACAGGGGATTTAAAAAATATCTGAATACAAATTTAAACATAACTATGGACATTCAAACATAACAAAAAGCAGGCCTAAATACTAAAATTGCTTTGTCAATCTCATTTCCCTAGCGCACAAAATGCACTGAACACATTTACCCAATTATCAACCCTAAGGGAAAGTACGTAAGACTTTGACAACAGGAACCAGCAAGACAGAAAATGATAGGAAGAAATGACAGAAAGCAAAGGAACAAGGCAGAAACAAAGAGAGTGACAGAAAAGAGGAAATTTCTAGCACAGAATTTCCAGAAGGTGGGGATACTGTTTATACTGAAAGAGCCCTCGGCATCCCCACGGGGGTAGAACACAAGCCTAAAAAAAAAAAAAAAAACCCCAACCCCCCCACCAAAAAAAAAAAAAACACAGCAAAAAACACCAACCAAACAATCAACAACAACAAAAACGCAAACACATGAATAAACAAGAACTCACCAGCACATAACATCACAGAACAATATTAGCAGAGAACAGACTAATATCGGAATAACTTTATATTGGAGGGTGTGCCATAGTGGTTAAAACATCTGCCTAAGCCGTTAGAAAGCTCGGTTCAAATCACAGACCGAACGAGGATATTTAACCCCCCCCCCCCCCACTACCCCGTCTACTATTAGTATTAGTGGTGATCTAGGTGCTAGTTTTCAGACGAGTCGATAAATCCGAGGTTCATCTGCAGTAGGCATTTAGTGCTTCTTAACGATCCCGCAGCCACAAAGGAGTTGTCCTCGGCAAAATTCTGTAGAAAAAAAAATCTACTTTCATAAGTAAACACACACACACACACACACACACACACACACACACACACACACACACACACACATCACACACACACACACACACACACACACACACACACACACACCACACACACACACACACCACACACACACACACACACACACATCCGTCTAATATCACTTATAGTGAAAAGACGTTAAATCAAGCAACGAACGAACACACACACACACACACACACACACACACACACAACCACGTGTGGCGCTGCACTGTGGCGACGCACTCTCCTCCGGTAGAACAGCCTGAATTTCGACATACATGCTAAATCCGTTGTGACAAACAAATAACAAAGTTTACCTGCGATAATTATGGCGAGAGCGACAAGCATCTTGAATGGTTGGTACGTAGTTGTGACGTCTCCCTTCTGTTGATTTTCTCGTTGCTGTGGTTGCGGTTGTTGCTGGAATCGTAAAATGGTCGTTTTGTCAGTTGCCTTTTATTTATTTATTTATCTATTTATTTATTTATTTATTTATCTATTCATTCATTAATTTGTTCATTTGATAGCAGGTTATAAATTTCTTATTCTAATTCCGGGAATATTATTTTTATAACAGAACGTCTCAGGTTACAAATTTCTTATTCTAGCTCCGTGGATTTTTTTTTTTTTTTTTTTTTTATGTTTTTTTTTTTTTGATAACAGAACTGCTCGGGTTACAAAATTCTTATTCTAGCTCCATGGATTTTTTTGGTTTTTTTTGTTGATAACAGAACGTCTCGGGTTACAAAATTCTTATTCTAGCTCCATGGATTTTTTTTTTTTTTTTTTTGATAACAGAACGTCTCGGGTTACAGATTTCTTATTCTAGCTCCGTGGATTTTTTTTTTTTTTTTGTGACAGAACTTCTTGGGTTACAAATTTCTTATTCTAGCTCCGTGGATTTTTGTTTTGTTTTTTGTCTACACAGTGAATATAAACAATTGCTGACGTAAACTTTCCACTTCTCAGTTCTTGCGCATTCTCTGTTTTCTCTTCTTGTTGTTAAAGAAACCTTGTTCATTACCTCCTGCTGCCAAGTTTGTCTGTTTGTTACGATCAGTTGTCGCCTTTCTATTTCTTGTTCTTCTTTATGTGGACTCAAGTATCTCAAGAGTTCTCTTAGTACATGTAAGTTCAGGTGTTCAGCCTTTTTCCGCACACAGATCTAAACGAAGTGAACGAGTGGAAAGTCGGAGCAGAAGCGCGCTGGGTGGAAAAGGACGGAGCCGTGTACAGATTCAATAAAGGCGACATCTCGCCCCTGCATCCCTCGTCATTTTTGTCACGCGCTGATGACGACACACAGGTGACACTCCACTTATGTTCCCACGCAAACGCTGCCCCTCCCTAGATTTCATACTCCTCACCCTGTAGCTAACTATTTTCAGTCAGTCCTGTTTAAAATCAGACATAGTTTATGAAAGAGACAAAACAGCAGTAAAATCAGACATAGTTTATGAAAGAGACAAAAGCTCAGTAAAATTATAGTTTATGAAAGAGACAAAAGCGCAGTAAAATTATAGTTTATGAAAGAGACAAAAACTCAGTAAAATTATAGTTAAATGAAACAGACTAAAGCTCAGTAAAATTATAGTTTATGAAAGAGACAAAAGCGCAGTAAAATTATAGTTTATGAAAGAGACAAAAGCTCAGTAAAATTATAGTTTATGAAAGAGACAAAAGCGCAGTAAAATTATGGTTTATGAAAGAGACAAAAGCTCAGTAAAATTATAGTTTATGAAACAGACAAAAGCTCAGTAAAATTATAGTTTATGAAAGAGACAAAAGCTCAGTAAAATTATAGTTAAATGAAACAGACAAAAGCTCAGTAAAATTATAGTTAATGAAACAGACAAAAGCTCAGTAAAATTATAGTTTATGGAACAGACAAAAACTCAGTAAAATTATAGTTTATGAAAGAGACAAAAGCGCAGTAAAATTATAGTTTATGAAAGAGACAAAAGCTCAGTAAAATTATAGTTTATGAAACAGACAAAAGCTCAGTAAAATTATAGTTTATAAAAGAGAAAAAGCGCAGTAAAATCAACATAGTTTTATGAAAGAGACAAAAGCGCAGTAAAATTATAGTTTATGAAAGAGACAAAAGCTCAGTAAAATTATAGTTTATAAAGAGACAAAAGCGCAGTAAAATCAGAATAGTTTATGAAAGAGACAAAAGCGCAGTAAAATTATGGTTTATGAAAGAGACAAAAGCTCAGTAAAATTATAGTTTATGAAACAGACAAAAGCTCAGTAAAATTATAGTTTATAAAAGAGACAAAAGCTCAGTAAAATTATAGTTTATGAAACAGACAAAAGCTCAGTAAAATTATAGTTTATGGAACAGACAAAAGCTCAGTAAAATTATAGTTTATGAAAGAGACAAAAGCGCAGCAAAATTATAGTTTATGAAAGAGACAAAAGCGCAGCAAAATTATAGTTTATGAAAGAGACAAAAGCTCAGTAAAATTATAGTTAAATGAAACAGACAAAAGCTCAGTAAAATTATAGTTTATGAAAGAGACAAAAGCTCAGTAAAATTATAGTTTATGAAACAGACAAAAGCTCAGTAAAATTATAGTTTATGAAAGAGACAAAAGCTCAGTAAAATTATAGTTAAATGAAACAGACAAAAGCTCAGTAAAATTATAGTTTATGAAAGAGACAAAAGCTCAGTAAAATTATAGTTTATGAAAGAGACAAAAGCTCAGTAAAATTATAGTTTATGAAACAGACAAAAGCGCAGTAAAATTATAGTTTATGGAACAGACAAAAGCTCAGTAAAATTATAGTTTATGAAAGAGACAAAAGCGCAGTAAAATTATAGTTTATGGAACAGACAAAAGCTCAGTAAAATTATAGTTTATGAAAGAGACAAAAGCGCAGTAAAATTATAGTTTATGGAACAGACAAAAGCTCAGTAAAATTATAGTTTATGAAAGAGACAAAAGCGCAGTAAAATTATAGTTTATGGAACAGACAAAAGCTCAGTAAATTTATAGTTTATGAAACAGACAAAAGCTCAGTAAATTTATAGTTTATGAAACAGACAAAAGCGCAGTAAAATCAGACATAGTTCGTGAAAGAGACAAACGCGCAGATAAAGGAATCAGGTGAAATGTGGGAAGTGTGTAGGGGTGTGGGGTAGAGAGCGACGAGGAGGGGGGGGGGGGAGGGCTCCCTCTCTCTCAGTTTGATAGTTCAATGAGATTCAAAATATCAACTGTACTCGTTTGTTTTCGTTTGTCTTGTTTGGTGTTGTTTGTGTTTTGTGTCATCTGGAATGTCTATTATCACCGATTGTTGTTCGTCACCAGCATTCAACTTCTTTTTTTTCTTCTAATTTTTAGTACTTTTCGTCTTCTTGTCTCTTGTATGTATGTATATATATATGTGTGTGTGTGTGTGTGTGTGTGTGTGTGTGTGTGTATGTATATATATATATAAATACACACACATATATATATGTATATATATACATGTATATATATATATATACATATATATGTATGTATGTATACATGTATTTATATACACACACATACACACACGTTACATTTAGTATAAAAATACTTCAGTCACCCAGTCGCCGTGGTGTACTGGTTAACACAACGGACTACCGACAGGAAGGTTGTGGGATTGAATCCCCATCAGTACCTTCAAAAATCATTGTGGGATTTTTCGGCTCTGACCGGTTCCTACCCAGAGCTGAGCATGCTGTGGGCTCATTGGGAAGACTGGAACCATACAATCGAGTCTCATTCACTTCACAGATGCGTCACTGAGGGTGTTGCTCAAATCTTCTGACCAATACCGCAGGTGTCTATATCTCTCGAGCCTGGTTGACGCCAGGATATATTATGATAGTAAGCGTAGAGTACAGCCCTGTCACACGGTCTCAGTCCTTGGTTACATGTAAATGACATGAGTATCTTATCTTCAAACAAAACAAATATGTATAAATACATAAATAATGATTAAAGGTCTGAATCACAACACAACTAGCTACTCAGTATAAACTCGTCTCACAAAAGAGAAAGATCCCCCCCCCCCCACACACACACACACAAACACACCAATCAATGCACACAGCCTCAGTTGCCTATCAACGAGGTGAAGACAATGTTTCCTTAATCATAGCCCCGCCACTCTGTCGTTCACTTCCGAGGAAAGAAAAGAGGAAATGGATAGGTAAGCAAGCAAGCGAGCAAGCAAGCAAGCAAGCAAGCACGCAATCAAGCAATCAAGTAAGTAAGTAAGTAAGTAAGTAAGTAAGTAAGTAAGTAAGTAAGTAAGTAAATAAGTAATAAGTAAATAAGTAAGTAAGTAAGTAATAAGTAAGTAAGTTAGTAAGTAAGTAAGTAGTAAATAAGTAAGTAAGTAAATAAATAAATAAATAAGTAAGTAAGTAAGTAAGTAAGTAATAAGTAAGTAAGTAAATAAGTAAATAAATAAGTAAGTAAGTAAGTAGTAAATAAGTAAGTAAGTAAGTAAGTAAGTAAATAAGTAAGTAAATAAGTAAGTAAGTAAGTAAATAAATAAATAAATAAATAAATAATAAGTAAGTAAGTAAGTAAGTAAGTAAGTAAGTAAGTAAGTAAGTAAGTAGTAATAAGTAAGTAAGTAAGTAAGTAAGTAAGTAAGTAAGTAAGTAAGTAAGTAAGTCGGCCTACATAAATAAAAAGATACAAGAGTACGTAGATAATAAACGAGTAAGAAACGAGAAATAACAAATGACAGTAAACCAGTTGGTTTGACTGCTGATAACTAAAGACCTTAGAGGTCAAACCCCCAAACATCTGAAAACGTCTCCATCTCCATCCTTCAGTAATCGTATATTTTGCCAGAGGTACATTTGATGTAGAGACACTCTGAGGAGTTGCCGTGCCTAACCCTCCCCCCCCTACACACACACACACACTCCACACACACCCACTCTCTGTACAACAGACCTGTCTCAGGAAGGTGACAAGCCACAAGAATTCAGCACAATACGGGTGGGGTGGGGTAGTGCAGCCTACACGTTAAGTGGACAGGGTTGTGATGAAAGACTGGTTTTAATTTAACCCTTTGACTCCCACACCTTGTCCACCAGCGTCCTGCATCGCCAACCATGCTAGCGAAGCAAAAACTTAACCCTTTGACTCCCTCCCCCTACCCACCAGCTTCCAGCAGGAAGCTGGTGGATAGGGGGAGGGAGTCAAAGGGTTAAGTTTTTGGAGTCAAAGGGTTAAGTTTTTGCAGTTGGTGGATAGGGTGCGGGAGTCAAAAGGTTAAAATAGAGAGCTACGTCAATGGGAGTGTGGGATGAGTGGGGGGGAGTGGGGTTAGCGGGGAAGAACAAAAACTGAATGATGATGGCAACTATGATGATAAAAATAGAAATGATGAATGTATATACTGAACAAATATATGGAAGGAGAAAATGGACAACGGATCGTGTACAAGCGCTGTGCCACACGCGTAGTTACCACCTTGGATCGACAACCAAACCAAACAAACCAAATAGCAAAACCAAACCAACCAACCAAAACCAAACCAAACCAAACCAAACAAACCAAACCAAACCAAACCAAACCAAACCAAACCAAACCAAACCAAACCAAACCAAACCAAACCAAACCAAACCAAACCAAACCAAACCAAACCAAACCAAACCAAACCAAACCCAACCAAGCCAACCAAACCAAACCAAACCAAACCAAACCAAAAACCAAACCAACAACCAAACCAAGCCAACCAACCAAACCAAACCAAACCAAACCAAACCAAACCAACCAACCAAACCAAACCAAACCAAACCAACCAAGCAACCAAACCAACCAACCGAAACCAAACCAACCAAACCAAACCAAACCAAACCAATAAATAACAAACCAAACCAAACCAAACCAAACCAAACCAAACCAAAACCAAACCAAACCAAACCAAACCAAACCAAACCAAACCAAACCAATAAATAACAAGCCAAAAACAAAAGAAAAAAAAAAAGAAAAATCACGTATAAAAATCCTAATACCAAAATAAAAGAAAAAAGAAAAGAAAAGAAAAGAAAAAATAAACCAAAAGAAAAGAAAAACCACACACATAAAGATCCTAATAATCACACAATAGATAAAAAAAAAAACGAAACAGATACATGAAATATGTACATGGAATAAACAAATAAATGAAATAATGTATACCGACGCAAAGCAAAATATCCCAAAGCAACAAAGGACAAAGGGGAAAGAAGAAGATGGTCGACAACCCTGTGTCACAGTACGCTACATACCTTTCTACCTTCCTAGGGAAAAGATAAGACTGGTTGATAACAATGATGATGATGATAATGACGACGACGACGATGATAATGATGATGATGATAATGACAACAACAATAATGATAATGATGATAATAATAGTAATTACAATAATAATGACAATAATATAATTGTAATATAATTAGAATGTAATAATAGTACAGTAATAATGATAATAATAATAATGATAATAATAATAATAATAATAATAATAATAATAATAATAAAGATTTAGATGACGCAGCATCTTGAGAAGCAAGTTCCCAAGTACTTTGCATTTTACTGAAAATGGAATGCAAAAGGAAAAAAAAGTCGACAATGAATCAATCGTACGAGAATGACAGAGCGCAGAAGGAAAAAAAAAAAAAAAAAAAAGAAAAAGAAAAAGAAAAGAAAAGAAAATAACAGTATACGCTCAAAAGATAAACAAAATCGCCCAAGAAATCGTCCAAGAACACGCTTCAGTATGAACACACACACACACACACACACACACACACACACACACACACACACACACACACACACACACACACACACACACACACACACAACACCACACACACACACGTGCATGCCCTCACCTTCGCACCCACGCACAGACACATCTACTCAAGGACCCACGCTGACGAATGCACATGTAGATCGATTGCAACATGCATGAATAATCTTTACTTACAAAACCAATCATACCAGTACACTACGAAGAGAGAGAGAGAGAGAGAGAGAGAGAGAGAGAGAGAGAGAGAGAGAGAGAGAGAGAGAGAGAGAGAGAGAGAGAGGAGAAAGAAAGGGGTGAGACTAATACTAGTAATAGTCTTGTTGAAGAGATGCGTTCTTAGAGCTGTCTTCACAGATGACAAAGATTAATCATCATCATCATGTGCCCTGCCACATGGCGTTGGCGATCATAACCCTCCATAGGAATCTATCCTTTCTGGCTGCAAGTACATCTCCCACCCTCTCTTTCTTCATCCGCTCCCCAAGTCCATCCAGTATTTTCTGCCTGGGTCTACCTGATGCTTTTTCCCCCTCCAACTTTCCTGTTGTGACTAGCTGCTCTAAGTTCTCTTGCTTCATAAAATGTCCTATAAGTGTTGCTTGTCTTTTCCTAATCTTGTTCATTAATTAATGCTGTTTTTGTGTTTGCCTCATTCAAGATCGTCTCGTTTGTTTTCTTTGATGTCCATGGAAATCTCAACATTCTTCTTAAAAACCACATTTCATTTTTTTTTTGCTATTATTTTGTACGAGGGGATTTTCCCCCCACATTTCATTTGATGTTATTTTGCACGAGATTTTTATTTATTTTTTACAAAGAATGCAGATGACAAAACTCTGAAAGAGGTAAGTTCCATTGTTTTGGTGTACGGAAAGTTCCGAACGATAGCCGAAAGTCTCTACAGTCTTAGTCTGTACATGAGGAACGGAGAAATGGTTTATCTGATGATATCAAAGACGTTATAAATACTATAATGCCTTTGGCTGGATATCTAGAAAGTGATGTCATATTTCCCCCGTGGGGATGTGGCGGCTCTTTCAGTATAAATAGTATCCCCTCCTTCTGGAAATTCTGTGCTAGAAATTTCTTCTTTTCTGATCCTCTCTTTGTTTCTGCCTTGTTCCTTTGCTTTCTGTCACTTCTACCAATCATTTTCTGCCTTGTTGGTCCATTCACCTGTATGTGTTCAATAAAGTCTTGCTTACTTTCTCTTTAGGACTGATATAATTGGGAACATGTATTAAATGCATCTTTGGCTCTAGGGAAATGAGATATGCGGGAGCAATTTTGGGTAATTTAAGCCAGTTTTTATGTATGTTTTAGTGTCCTTAGTTATGTTTAAATTTGTATCCAGGTTTGTTTTTTTAAATCCCCTGTGTGATAAATTGGACGGAGTGGTCAACGCCAGGGGCATGTCCTTAGATTATGTGCGTGAATGCATTGATGTGTGTACTTAATTTTCTTTTCCTTTTTTTCTGTTGAAGTGTGGTGTATGTTTTGAAAACAGTTATAGTACTGATATGGCTCTACGAAGTCGGCAGGGCTTTAAACAACAATAACAATAACAAACAACAGTCAAATTTGCAGGAAAGTTTTCAGAACTACTACAAAGGGCAGATGAGACTGCCGCGGGGAAAATTACATCACATACTACAATTATCCCTTTCATGACCAGTTTTCACGAAAACAGCAGGCTAAAAGATAACTTGGTAATGGAGTGACATCACGTTAATACGTGTGACTTAAGACAGAAAGAAAGAAAAAAAGACAAATAGTACGAAAATGTGTACCATATTGAAAAAAACAACCACACCCTGAAATAATGAAAATGAGCTGGCTTGTAAGTTTGTCTGACATCCTGATCACAAAGAACATAGAAAAGTGAGCAGTTTATTGTTTAGGGACATTTTCTTTAACACAGAGACCAAAAGGTCTAAACATGTTGTGATGACAACAATGTTTAGAGGACATTTTCTTTACTCAGAGACCAAACAGTCTAAACACATTGTGACAAAAGCAATGTTTAGAGGACATTTTCTTTACTCAGAGACCAAACAGTCTAAACACATTGTGATGAAAACAATGTTTCTAAAGGACATTTTATTTAACTGGAGACCAAATAAGCACACTGTGATGAGAGCAATATTTAACGGATATTTACTTGAACACAGACACCAAAACACATTGTGATGAAAGTAATGGATGGTGTCTGTAAAGGTTAATATTCAGAAATTTTAGACACGACAGTGCTGTATTCAGCA
>JAPXFY010000027.1:41857326-41907326 GCA_030674185.1 Monoplex corrugatus | reverse complement strand
GTCTTTTTAGGTAGTTTGTCTGTCTTTTAGGTAGTTTGTCTGTCTTTTTAGGTAGTTGTTGTCTTTTTAGGTAGTTTGTCTGTCTTTTAGTATTTGTCTGTCTTTTTAGGTAGTTTGTCTGTCTTTTTAGGTAGTTTGTCTGTCTTTTTAGGTAGTTTGTCTGTCTTTTTAGGTAGTTTGTCTGTCTTTTTAGGTAGTTTGTCTGTCTTTTTAGGTAGTTTGTCTGTCTTTTTAGGTAGTTTGTCTGTCTTTTTAGGTAGTTTGTCTGTCTTTTAGGTAGTTTGTCTTGTCTTTTTAGGTAGTTTGTCTGTCTTTTAGGTAGTTTGTCTGTCTTTTTAGGTAGTTTGTCTGTCTTTTTAGGTAGTTGTCTGTCTTTTTAGGAGTTTGTCTGTCTTTTTAGTAGTTGTCTGTCTTTTTAGGTAGTTTGTCTGTCTTTTAGGTAGTTTGTTGTCTTTTTAGGTAGTTTGTCTGTCTTTTTAGGTAGTTTGTCTGTCTTTTTAGGTAGTTTGTCTGTCTTTTAGGTAGTTTTGTCTGTCTTTTTAGGTAGTTTGTCTGTCTTTTTAGGTAGTTTGTCTTGTCTTTTTAGGTAGTTTGTCTGTCTTTTTAGGTAGTTTGTCTGTCTTTTAGGTAGTTTGTCTGTCTTTTAGGTAGTTTGCTGTCTTTTAGTAGTTTGTCTGTCTTTTAGGAGTTTGTCTGTCTTTTAGGTAGTTTGTCTTCTTTTTAGGTAGTTTGTCTGTCTTTTTAGGTATTTGTCTGTCTTTTTAGTAGTTTGTCTTCTTTTAGGTATTTGTCTGTCTTTTTAGGTAGTTGTCTGTCTTTTTAGGTAGTTTGTCTGTCTTTTAGTAGTTTGTCTGTCTTTTTAGGTAGTTTGTCTGTCTTTTTAGGTAGTTTGTCTGTCTTTTAGGTAGTTTGTCTGTCTTTTTAGGTAGTTTGTCTGTCTTTTTAGGTAGTTTGTCTGTCTTTTTAGGTAGTTTGTCTGTCTTTTTAGGTAGTTTGTCTGTCTTTTTAGGTAGTTTGTCTGTCTTTTTAGGTAGTTTGTCTGTTTTTAGGTAGTTGTCTGTCTTTTTAGGTAGTTTGTCTGTCTTTTTAGGTAGTTTGTCTGTCTTTTTAGGTAGTTTTGTCTGTCTTTTTAGGTAGTTTGTCTGTCTTTTTAGGTAGTTTGTCTGTCTTTTAGGTAGTTTGTCTGTCTTTTTAGGTAGTTTTGTCTGTCTTTTTAGGTAGTTTGTCTGTCTTTTTAGGTAGTTTGTCTGTCTTTTAGTAGTTGTTGTCTTTTTAGGTAGTTTGTCTGTCTTTTTAGGTAGTTTGTCTGTCTTTTTAGGTAGTTTGTCTGTCTTTTTAGGTAGTTTGTCTGTCTTTTTAGGTAGTTTGTCTGTCTTTTTAGGTAGTTTGTCTGTCTTTTTAGGTAGTTTGTCTGTCTTTTTAGGTAGTTTGTCTGTCTTTTTAGGTAGTTTGTCTGTCTTTTTAGGTAGTTTGTCTGTCTTTTTAGGTAGTTTGTCTGTCTTTTTAGGTAGTTTGTCTGTCTTTTTAGGTAGTTTGTCTGTCTTTTTAGGTAGTTTGTCTGTCTTTTTAGGTAGTTTGTTTGTCTTGGTCTTTTTAGGTAGTTTGTCTGTCTTTTTAGGTAGTTTGTCTGTCTTTTTAGGTAGTTTGTCTGTCTTTTTAGGTAGTTTGTCTGTCTTTTTAGGTAGTTTGTCTGTCTTTTTAGGAGAGTTTGTCTGTCTTTTAGGTATTTGTCTCTTTAGTAGTTTGTTCTGTCTTTTTAGGTAGATTGTCTGTCTTTTTAGGTAGTTTGTCTGTCTTTTTAGGTAGTTTGTCTGTCTTTTTATGGTAGTTTGTCTGTCTTTTTAGGTAGTTTGTCTGTCTTTTTAGGAGTTTGTCTGTCTTTTTAGGTAGTTTGTCTGTCTTTTTAGGTAGTTTGTCTGTCTTTTTAGGTAGTTTGTCTGTCTTTTTAGTAGTTTGTCTTGTCTTTTTAGGTAGTTTGTTGTCTTTTTAGGTAGTTTGTCTGTCTTTTTAGGTAGATTTGTTCTTGTCTTTTTAGGTAGTTTGGTCTGTCTTTTTAGGTATTTGTTTTGTCTGTCTTGTCTCTTTTAGGCAAAGATTTGTCTGTCTTTTTTAGGCTAGAGTTTGTCTGTCTTTTTAGGTAGTTTGTCTGTCTTTTTAGGTAGTTTGTCTGTCTTTTTAGGTAGTTTGTCTGTCTTTTTAGGCAAAGAGTTTGTCTGTCTTTTTAGGTAGTTTGTCTGTCTTTTTAGTATTGTCTTTTTAGGTAGTTTGTCTGTCTTTTATATGTGTTTTGATTTGTCTGTCTTTTTAGGTAGTGTTGTCTTGTCTTTTTTAGAGTTTGTCTGTCTTTTTAGGTAGTTTTTTTGTCTGTCTTTTTAGGTAGTTTGTCTGTCTTTTTAGGTAGTTTGTTTTGGTCTTGTCTTTTTAGGCAAAGTCTTTTAGTAGTTTGTCTGTCTTTTTAGGAGAGTTTGTCTGTCTTTTTAGGTAGGTTTGTCTGTCTTTTTAGGATAGTTTGTCTGTCTTTTTAGGTAAGTTTGTCTGTCTTTTTAGGTAAGTTTGTCTGTCTTTATTAGGTAGTTTGTCTGTCTTTTTAGGTAAGTTTGTCTGTCTTTTTAGGTAGATTTGTCTGTCTTTTAGTAGTTGTCTGTCTTTTAGGTAAAGTTTGTCTGTCTTTTAGGAGTTTGTCTGTCTTTTTACAGAGTTGTTGTCAGTGTTTGTCTGGTCTTTCATAGGTAGTTTGTCTGTCTTTTAGGGTATTTGTCTGTCTTTTTAGGTAAGTTTGTCTGTCTTTTTAGGAAGGTTTGTCTGTCTTTTTCAAGAGTGTGTTTAGAGTTTGTCTGTCTTTTTAGGTAGTTTGTCTGTCTTTTTAGGTAGTTTGTCTGTCTTTTAGGTAGTTTGTGCTTTTAGGTAGTTTGTCTGTCTTTAGGAAGAGTTTGTCTGTCTTTTTAGGCAAGAGTTTGTCTGTCTTTTTAGGCAAAGAGTTTGTCTGTCTTTTTAGGTAGTTTGTCTTGTCTTTTTAGGTAGTTTTCTGTCTTTTTAGAAGTAGTTTGTCTGTCTTTTTAGGTAGTTTGTCTGTCTTTTTAGGCAAGAGTTTGTCTGTCTTTTTAGGTAGTTTGTCTGTCTTTTTAGGTAGTTGTCTGTCTGTTAAGGTAGTTTGTCTGTCTTTTTAGGTAGTTTGTCTGTCTTTTTAGGCAAAGAGTTTTGTCTTGTCTTTTTAGGTAGTTTGTCTGTCTTTTTAGGTAGTTTGTCTGTCTTTTTAGGTAGTTTTGTCTGTCTTTTATAGTAGTTTGTCTGTCTTTTTAAGGCAAAGAGTTTGTCTGTCTTTTTAGGTAGTTTGTCTGTCTTTTTAGGATAGTTTGTCTGTCTTTTTAGGTAGTTTGTCTGTCTTTTTAGGTAAAGAGTTTGTCTGTCTTTTTAGGTAGTTTGTCTGTCTTTTTAGGCAAAGAGTTTGTCTGTCTTTTTAGGCAGTAGTTTGTCTGTCTTTTAGGTAGTTTTTGTCTGTCTTTTTAGGCAAAGAGTTTGTCTGTCTTTTTAGGTAGTTTGTCTGTCTTTTTAGGCAAAGAGTTTGTCTGTCTTTTTAGGTAGAGTTTGTCTGTCTTTTTAGGAGGAGTGTTTGTCTGTCTTTTAAAGAGTTTGTCTGTCTTTTTAGGCAAAGAATTTGTCTGTCTTTTTATGCAAAGAGTTTGTCTGTCTTTTAGGCAAGAATGAGTATTTGTCTGTCTTTTTAGGAAGTTTGTCTGTCTTTTCATGGTAGTTTATCTGTCATTTCAGTTAAAGAGTTTGTCTGTCTTTTCAGGTAGGAGTTTGCCTGTCTCTTCAGATAGGAGTTTGCCTGTTTTTTCAGGTAGAAGTTTGTCAATTCAGGTGAGGAGTTTGTCTATCTTGTCAGGTAGGAGTTTGCTGTTTTTTCAGGTAGGAGTTTGTCTTTCTTTTCATTTTTAAGGTAGGAATTTGCCTGTCTTCTCAGGTAAAGAGTTTGCCTGTCTTTGAGATAGGAGTTTTTCTGTCTTTTTAGTTAGGAGTTTGCCCGTCTTTTCAGGTAAGTGCCTTTTTTTCAGGCAATGGTTTGCCTGTCTTTTCAGGTAAGACTGCCTTTTTTTCAGGCAATGGTTTGCCTGTCTTTTCAGGTAAGAGTATACCTTGTGTCATACAGTGGAAGAAAAAGGTGTACGTTTTTCACCCACACACGTTGTCATCGTCCATCTAATTGTTTTTGTTCTCTCTCTTGCGTGTTTTGGTCATGTTAGACGTAAAGCTGGACAGCGAGTGAAGTTGCACACAGATGAAAAAAAAACTTCCTAAGCAGTACCCGACACTTCTGATAATGCCATCATCTCTTTTCAATGCAGATTTACTGGCTCACACATTTTGAAGTAGCCACACTAGAGCCCTCTGGTCTCGTTGTTTGTTTTGAATGAAACTATTGGAAAACCATACAATGTAAACCAAAATCATCATTTTGTAAAAGACTATATTCTTAATACGAGTCGAAATATCATGATTTAAATAACTGTCTCAAAACTACTGCGGCCTGGTCGGCACTTTTTTTGAATAAAGGTCCATAGAAAACCAATTGCACAGAAAACAAAATCATCACCAAGTTTTTGACTGTCTGTATACAGATGCTTACAAAATTTCAGTCATGTAATTTTTATCCAACAGGACAGAATTTGGGTCTGTTTAACGGCCACCTGCATCACTTGCTAGAAACATCACAAACATCAGTGGCAAGAAACTCCAGGAGGTGGTCAGACTTAGCCAAGATCGAGAGTGCTGGAGGCAACTTGTGAGGACATCATGTGCAGCGGCCAACACTGTTCCCGGTGACGCCGACAGGTGAGACATGAACAATTGTTAAACAGTTCGATCTGCTTTGAATTTGATGCCTAAAACCCAAGCATTTGAAGACACACACACACATACACGAAACAAAGAGTGAGAGTGAGAGAGAGAGAGAGAGAGAGAGAGAGAGAGAGAGAGAGAGAGAGAGAGAGGAGAGAGAGAGAGAGAGCGACAGACAGAGAGACAGAGAGAGAAAGGAGAAGAATGTTCAATTTCATGTTGCTTATAGCAAAAAGTAGATAACAAACTTATACCTGTTGGCCTCTGAATCGGTTTGAGTGCAGTTCATGTTTTTCACAGTAGGTACCTTGAAACATGTGCTGTTGCCACCATAGTGAAAGATCAGTGGCAAACAACTTGCAATCAGCAGCTTAGATGTCAGCCTTTACAGGTACGCGTATCCCATAACATTCCTGGGAAGTGGGGTGCATGGGGGGTACAGCGGGCCCCCAGTCTATCATCACTTTGGGTCTGTTACGATTCCACCCATCCCCTTTCAATAGTGTCATTTGGTTTATTCCAGAGGATGTCATCTAGCAAACAAAGATATTAAACAGTCATGTGTCAGGCTAACCAAAAAACATGGTCTACAAAAATCGCTATAGGGTAGTGTACGGGTGGGGGTCGATTTTTGATATCTGGCCCACAGTCTATTTCTTCAGCTCTGGGCATTTGATATTACAGTCGAAAGATTACATCCTTGGACTGGAACACTATTTTAGCGTCACAACCTGAGCGGTCAGTTCAGCTGCACAGATGGAATTATCATTAGAAATGTGTTTTGAAAAATGGTCAGTTAGAAGTAGCAGAACAGAAGGTAGCAGCAGCAACACCTTCATCAGACTTTGATCCATCTGTGAAAAGTTTATGGGATGATGCATATATAGGAAAGTTTTAACAGAGTTCTGCAAAAAAATGATTTGTATACCTATGAACTGGTGGAGTCTTTACGGAAGAAAGGGAGATGTCAGCAGACTCACAAATGGCCCAAATGCTTCACCACAAAAATTAAACTCAACAAACCACACGCATCACAGTACATCAATAAACGCACACACAGCTTTATTCCAATTCCTTTTTAATATATCACCCTCAACAGATGACATTCTGTAAAAATGCATGATTGTCTTTCATTTGTGTCGATGTTTGTTTTTCAATAAGGCACAAAATGTATCAAGGCACAAGGTAAATGGTAAATCCACAGAGGAACAGCAATGGTATGTCCCACAACAAACAAAAATATGATTAATCTACTTCTGTTATCTCTCCACTTGAACCATCGTGGGTTTTGTGGGGAGAAACAGTTGATGGTGAACAGCCAGCTGGACAGCCACAGATGGAGAAACACCCGTGTCACATCGATGTCTCCTTCATATCATCAAACCAAATCCTCCATGGTCTGCCTCTCCCTTCAAATCCTGTTATCTTTTTGTTATACACTTGTTGATCAAATTGGTGGTGGTGGAGGGGCGTACTGGTCAGATAACAAAAACGACTTAATTCTCTTGTTGATGAATACAATGTTGGACCAGCGTTGTTAGTACTATTTCCCACTCTTGGTGTTTCTGATCATGTTGCATCCAGTCTTGCTGTTTACATGATTTGTCGATAAAACAATTTAACTCTTGAGAGTCACGGAGTTATTTCCCATGTAGAATTTCTCAAACCCAACACAGTTTGCGCTACCCATTCAGCTAGCATAGATGCAGCCAAAAAGCATTATAAGCTGGTAAGCTCAGAAACATCTTCCTTATAAGCTAGCATTATAAGATGATAGCCCACAAAGCATAAAGTGGTAAGCTCAGAACATTCTCAAGAGTTATGTTACTTAGTTGATATTTAAAATTCTCCCTGCTTCCCTCTTATTTCCTTTGATAAACAATGGTCAAAACTATAACTTGCCTCAAGTACACTTGAATCATTGAAGCAGGTTATTCAATCCTTTGACTCCCACACCCTGTCCATCAGCATCGTGCATTTCAACCATGCTAGCAAAGCAAAAACTTACTGTAGCTTCCTGCAGGAAGCTGGTGGATAGGGTGAGGGAGTCAAAAGATAGTTTTTGCAGTTGGTGGAGCAAGGGGTTAAAATTTCTTTGAATGATTACAACATGCACATGTATGCTGATATGATCTCACCAACAGACAAGATCATACTTCCAAAATCCCTTATCACCAACAGACAAGATCATACTTCCAGAATCTCTGAAGTGTATTACTTATCTGAAAGCAGTCAGCAGAATGTTTACATATAAACAAACTTATGAAATTAAATGGTCTCTCTATCGTGCCAGCTCTTAAAACTGTTATGATTCACTGTCCACACAAGTGCACTCACATGAACATTGACTAGGATTTGTGACTATTACTCCGGATATTTTAACTCCTGGTGGTTATAACTTCTAGATAATTACAACATGAGTTTATTATTGATAACATATAACACACATGGATTATGAACAAATCAGGTTTGCTTGACGAACACTACTTATCATTTGGCTTTGTCATCAGTATTAAAAAGTTTGCTTGATCAAACACTATTACTCATTTGGCTTTGTCATCAGTATTAAAAAGGTTTGCTTGATCAACACTATTTACTCATTTGGCTTTGTCATCAGTATTAAAACCCTGTAGGTAGGATGGTTCTGTTGGCAGAGCCCTGAACTCAAGATCTCTTGTCTCAAGTTCAATCCCAACCTGCAACATAAAAACTGACTTCCTTCGCTGTCTATCTTAATGCCCCAATCATTCTGGTGTGTGATATCTTATATGTCCCAATCATTCTGGTGTGTATCTTAATGCCCCCAAATCATTCTGGTGTGTATCTTAATGTCCCAATCATTCTGGTGTGTATCTTAATGCCCCAATCATTCTGGCGTGTCAGCTGAGGTTTTCAACAGATCCTATTTTACCCTCTCCCCTCCCTCCCTCCCCAATTTCAAGACCTTGCCAGCACACGATTTTGCACAGGCAGAAGGAGTCTGCCAAATAATTACTGGCAGACTGAGGTGGAGTGTAAGATTAACTCACAGCTGACTAAACGTCAAGGGAAGTAACTCTAACATTAACAGATACGCTCTAATCGTTCTTATGAAATTAGAGTCGCTAAGACTTATGGGAAGGCAACTGCTGCTGGAGAAAACAATCTGCCAACGCCTAACATCTACTTGTATCCAATGCCTAACATCTACTTGTATCCAAGCCTAACATCTACTTGTATCCAATGCCTAACATCTACTTGTATCCAACGCCTAACATCTACTTGTATCCAACGCCTAACATCTACTTGTATCCAACGCCTAACATCTACTTGTATCCAAGCCTAACATCTACTTGTATCCAACGCCTAACATCTACTTGTATCCAACGCCTAACATCTACTTGTATCCAATGCCTAACATCTACTTGTATCTACTGTATCCAATGCCTAACATCTACTTGTATCCAACGCCTAACATCTACTTGTATCCAACGCCTAACATCTACTTGTATCCAACGCCTAACATCTACTTGTATCCAACGCCTAACATCTACTTGTATCCAACGCCTAACATCTACTTGTATCCAACGCCTAACATCTACTTGTATCCAACGCCTAACATCTACTTGTATCCAACGCCTAACATCTACTTGTATCCAACGCCTAACATCTACTTGTATCCAACGCCTAACATCTACTTGTATCCAACGCCTAACATCTACTTGTGTCCAACGCCTAACAGCTACTTGTTCCAACGCCTAACATCTACTTGTATCCAACGCCTAACATCTATTGTGTCCAACGCCTAACATCTACTTGTGTCCAACGCCTAACATCTACTTGTATCCAACGCCTAACATCTACTTGTGTCTAACGCCTAACATCTACTTGTATCCAACGCCTAACATCTACTTGTATCCAACGCCTAACATCTACTTGTATCCAACGCCTAACATCTACTTGTATCCAACGCCTAACATCTACTTGTATCCAACGCCTAACATCTACTTGTATCCAACGCCTAACTTCTACTTGTATCCAACGCCTAACATCTACTTGTATCCAACGCCTAACATCTACTTGTATCCAACGCCTAACATCTACTTGTATCCAACGCCTAACATCTACTTGTATCCAACGCCTAACATCTACTTGTATCCAACGCCTAACATCTACTTGTATCCAACGCCTAACTTCTACTTGTATCCAACGCCTAACATCTACTTGTATCCAACGCCTAACATCTACTTGTATCCAACGCCTAACATCTACTTGTATCCAACGCCTAACATCTACTTGTATCCAACGCCTAACATCTATCTGTATTGATACTACAGAATAACGCATACAGAATTTTCCAAATGTGATGACTCTCTCTCAAACAAACTCTGAACCAAGTATAATGTTTATACATGTCATTCAAAACTTGATCAAAATCATGGATGGATGTCAAAGCAAACATGGAAGGCTTGTAGCATGAACAATGGTAAACTGATGATGCAACCTTGTAGGCTTAGTACATTCTAAACTGTGTAACAGCTGCCGCAGAAATGAAATACATAACTTAAGAAAACGATGACACAGTTTTAATACTGATTGGCATTCATTACATATTTTTCTTATTTTATAATTATTTTTTAAAGCATTCAGATTCTTCTCAGACGCATGTATGCATGCTGTTTTTGCAAAATCTGTGCATGTGATAGGATGCTTTACAGACTGCATACTGTGTCTTTGGTGGGCAAATGAAAGTACACAGGAACCACAATCTCAATCAAACATGCCTGTGATGCATTAAGGATGTAATAATTTCAAAAATCAAACAGACTCTATGTGTCAGTTTTGAAAATTAGTCTTCATTAACCCCTAAACTTTAGTACTCATCTCCATGAATTTAAAAAGTAGAAATTAGAAGTGAACTCAAGTACTCATTTCCATAACTTTTAAAAGTAAAAATGAGAAGTGAATTCACCTTATGCTAATACTTTCAGAGAAAAAAAATTACAGAAAAATTTGTGCGACTGCTCAGTTCCCTTGAGAACAAACCTTATAGGCATCACAGAGTTAGAGAACTGTCATCTTCATTGCAACAGAAAATAACAGATACAACATGATTTCAGTAAAGATCCAACAGAATGAAAAAATAACAGATACAACATGATTTCAGTGAAGATCCAATTAACACTCATTCACCTGAAATGACCTTGCAACAGACTCAAAACTTAACGTAAAACATAAATCAGCTGGATCTATCACAAAAATAAACCAGAACATTCTTTCCCTCAAACCAAACTTCAGCTCTTGATAAAACAAGCTTTTTTGCAAGTATCCAAACGATTACAACGTATCTGGTAAACACAACGTAAGCCCATCTCATTACCACAAGTGTTTCTTAACAGCAGTCACCACAATCCATTTACTTTCTTACGTTCACACACTCACTGTCACACTGTCAGCATCAACATGCATGTGCCATCACCAACAATGACGAATCACAACCAAGATATTCACAACATATTCAAAAACAAAAGGAAACAAAAAAGGAAAGATGTAAATGCCATCAGAAACAAATTCATGGAATGCATTAACTCTCGCCACAAGCGTCGGGATTTCCCGATCATGTCTCCACAACGCTTGTGTATAAGCATCGGAGAAATCTGACTTGGGTTTTGAAAATTCGCGGGGCTTTCAGTATTTCCGTTAACCGAAACTAATGGTCAAAAATAGATTCTTCTGTCATTTTTAGCCTCGTTTCAGGCCATTAGGTCACTGTACTCTGCAATTGGTGCGTACGTAGACAGTACAAAGTTCACGACCTACTATCTCTGCAGTGAAGCAGACAACGGAAAAGCAAATGGCTGAACAATACTCCACATCTCAGCCCGCTTCAAGACAATCTCTTCCTTCAGTGCACTTGGAGTGTGTGCATGTTGGATTTTATGAAATTTCATTGAAAATGTGACTGTAGAAACTGATGTATTGACATGACTGTGTTTTGTAAGCCATTTTTCACCAGAAAATTTCTCTAATTTTACTTGTACCATTACTCAGCAACCATGAGGGTTAGATAGTCGAAATTTCAGCATGTTGTACACCAATCTTTTAATATATGATCTGCCAACTTTCAAAGCCCTCCGTTTTCATTTGTTTGCATGAGAATTTTTCTCATGACCTATACATATGGTGCGTATCAGGAGAACGGCAAGGGGCATAATTGTACATGGCGAGTGAGTTTACAAAGTATTCATGCACAGGGAAGCCACAGCTCTGTTTGCTGTGCTGCGAGATATTTTGGATGTGACCTGCAAAGACACTGATTTTATTTTTCAGTGATTGTTTGACAGAAATCTTATTTTGAATCAAGCCGATGGACAAATATCCAAGCATGTTGCCATGACTAAGATACACATGATACACACTGCTAGGATGGAGAATGTCTCACCTTTTACTCCCAAACTTAACCATAATCTTGGAAATACTCAATATATTATCACTGCATGAGATTCATAATCAAATTTGAAGAAAATAACACACCAAAAATAATCTCATGAGTTGGTGCATTTCACTTGCACATGATTGTCTTAACGTTTTTAGTAATACAAACTGCAAGAATTAATATACGGTACAATTTTCAAAAATTCACAGACGGTTTCGTTGTCTATAATTAAATGCAATCAGACTTTTGGCAACATATTTGTTATACAGAACAACATAACTCATCACAATTCACAACAAATATAAACTACAATTCATGTGTGAATGAACACTAATCATGTCAAATACTGTTATGTTTTAAGCATTACATCAGCAGTTACACTAAAATAAGAGCTTAGTAAAATAATACTGAATCAAAGTCTCATCATTACCGTTCAAAATCATGACCACACTAAAACAAATCATGCCCACAGCTCCTTGCAAACCCAACAAAACCGATGATACTTCAAACAAGCAGCAAGATTTTCGACAATTATGAAATACGAAATTTCTGAGTAATGATGGGTATAATACTTCATGAAACCAGCAAGATTACGAAACATGAAATTTCCGATTGACGATATGTATTCCTGCTACAAGCAGACTCCACTGTCTCACTGTTGACAATGGCAGGCAACATTACACGCAAGCTGGAAGGATCTTGCCGGTGCAGGTGCCAAATCCAATGCGGTAACCATCCCCTTCACATACACCTGTAGACAGCAGTCAGACAGCACAGCATTATGTCAATATGTTTAACCCTTTGGTTTCCTAGCATCCTGCTTTGTCAGCTACGACACCAAAGCAAAAATATAACTCTTTGACTCCCCCACCCTATCCACCAGCTTCCTGAAAATTCAACCCTTTGAGTCCCTCACCCTATCCACCAGCTTCCTGCAGAAATGCTAAATGCTGTAAGAGCATTTAGAGCAGAGCATTACATCAACATGTGTAACAGCTACATACTACAAGATCAGCAGAGCATTACACCAAATGTGTAACAGCTAAATACTCAAGAAGAACATCAGAAAGACTTGCATGCAATTCATTCAGTTAGTCTGGGCAAGGAACAAGACAATAAATAGAATCTTATTCCTTTTTCAACCAACTCAGTTCTCTGTTCTAGTCTAAAAACAAATGACTACCTTTTGTAGTATCAGTTCATGTCAGATATAAATGAGATAAATTACAAGACTGCAGTTACATATTGACCATCCCCCCCACAGATATATTTTCCCCACTTGTTTCTCTATCACACATGTACCAAACAAACAGAAACAGGGCAAGTTCAAACAACATATATGCACGCGTCATTTCTTAAAGGCACTTACATATATACACACCTGTCTGTATACATTTACAAAGGCACTTACATATATACACACCTGTCTGTATACATTTACAAAGGCACTTACATATATACACACCTGTCTGTATACATTTACAAAGGCACTTACATATACACACCTGTCTGTATACATTTACAAAGGCACTTACATATACACACACCTGTCTGTATACATTTACAAAGGCACTTACCAGGGCTTAAAACAGGAGGAGGAAAAAAAACACTGAAACTAGGGGGTCCAGGGCAAATCAGGCCATAACTTGCATGCCGTTGCTATGAACGCTTGCAAGCCGATCACGGATGCCTTGCTCCTTTCGTTTTTTTGTTTTTGTTTATTTTGACAAACCGAAATCGCGGAATTCCGCCCAGACGCGGAACGTTTTAAGCCCTGATTTACATATATACACGCCTGTCTGTATACAACTACAAAAGCACTTACATATGCACACCTGTCTGTATACATTTACAAAGGCATTTACATATGCACACCTGTCTGTATACATTTACAAAGGCACTTACATATATACACACCGTCTGTATACAACTACAAAAGCACTTACATATGCACACCTGTCTGTATACATTTACAAAGGCACTTACATATATACACACCTGTCTGTATACATTTACAAAGGCACTTACATATATACACACCTGTCTGTATACATTTACAATAGCACTTACATATACACACCTGTCTGTATACATTAACAAAGGCACTTACATATATACACACCTGTCTGTATACATTAACAAAGGCACTTACATATATACACACTTGTCTGTATACATTTACAAAGGCACTTACATATACACACTTGTCTGTATATATTTACACATACACACCAGAAACCTGGCTGGTGTATTGGTAAAGATCCTGCCTTCTAATCTGCATGCATGAGTTTGTCTGCCTGTAAAGCTTTATATGTGAGTGCGGCCTCTGCTCTACCTAGCTGTTAATATGTGTCTGATCATCTTCAGGGTTAGTGAAAGTAAAGAAAGGGAAAGCCGCCTTCAATACGAGGTCCCTACCACTTCACTCTATATACCATCCATTCAGGGTTACGGGACAACCATTTTTTCTTTTCACTTGAAAGACACCAACAACCTTGACACAAACAGGAAAGATCCACCAATCCAACCAACATCCACACACAACACACACACACACACACCACACACGCACATTCTCTCTCGCTCTCACTCACACACACCCCACACACACACACACACACACACACACATTCTCACTCTCTCTCACACACACACACACACACACACATTCTCTCTCTCTCTCTTTCTCACTCTCTCTCACACACACACACATAAAGAGGCAAATACACTTACCACTCTCTTTCTCTCTCTCTCTCTCACACACACACACACACACATGCACAAAATGTCATGTAAACAGGCAAATACACTGACCACTTATAATCACTTCATCCCCATCAGCCAGGAACTTGCGAATAACCCCGTTACCCAGGTCCAAAGGCTTGGTGCCTTTCCAGCACAGCTCCAACAGGCTGCCATAGGAATCCTTCGTCTGTCAACATCATTTGACATTTGTTTTACACAAATTCACAGTTGCACATCTGGTCTCCCATCGAAACTGTTTAACTAACCCTTTGACTCTCACCATATCTGCCAGCATCCCACATTGTCAGCCATGAGAGCAAAGCAAAAACTTAACTCTTTTCATTCCCTCACCCTACACTCTTTCATTCCCTCACCCTATCCACCAGCTTCCTGAGAGAGTGAAAAGGTTAAGTTTTTGCAGCTGGTGGATAGGGTGCAGGAGTGAAAAGGTTAAATCAAAAGTTGAAATGACACCACCAAACTGACTGGTGTGTTAAGATGGGTTTCATTCTTCAATCATCTCATCACTGTCTCAAGGGTTCAAACCACAATTTTCAGCGTTGCTACAGGCCCATGCAGAAACAAAGGTACTCCTGCATGCAGCCTCCATAGTTCAGGCAACAGATAACGCATGCTTTCTTTCAGACGTCTTCTCTGTTCTCCAGGCCCAGGAGTATAACAAGCATCATGCCTGGCCACTTTCACAGCCGTTCCAACAACCCTTGTGGTTGAAGTAAGACTGCGTTGGGAGCTTCCGACTGCTAAGTGTCAAGACCATCGTAAGGAGAAAGGTGCTGACAGCTATGCAAGCTGGTGACAGAGTGGGCTGCCCGAAAGAAAGAAGATCAGAGTGGGGTGAGAGAGGGGTCTTCCATTCTCTCTTGGTCCAGAGGCTGGGCTGGACCTGGTTGGTGCGCGTTGTGTGGCTATGTCCCGGGGTTTGTCATCTCCCCCACCTTGCCATTCGGTTTGTAACAAGGTAAAGGATGGCTGGGTCTGAATGAGTCATGCAACGCATGGACAGACCCCTTTGCTTGAAGAAATTACCATTAATTGGTGTCGGGAGCTTGGGAGGTGAGTGTCCCAAGAGAGGCGAGGCATTGGTGCTCTGGGTCCCATCCACACCCTTGCAGTGTTTCTTGTTAGCTACACCATCTGCCCAAAACCATCCAGCAAGTCAGACAAACCAAAGAGATAGTCTTCCAGTGGATCCCCACCCACTGTAAAATACCTGGAAACAAACAGGTATCCAAGATGACCTGACAAAAAGATGAGCTGAAGCAGACCAGCCAGACAACGAAGTCGATGGCTTTAAGTTTCACTTTCTCAAGATGACATCTTCGCGCTCAGAATGAATTCCATCTGCACCTGCACTAGGAATGAATTCCGTATGCACTAACAACCCAGGTGTCATGTGATGGAGAAGATCCAGACTGATCATGGCACTAGCCTTAAACCTGCACATAAACCCATGAGCTGGCCAGGTCCTAAAGTTCTACCACACATCCATAAAAGAAAAACACAACAATTAAGCAAAAAAAAAACCCCAAAACACCAGACATCTTTCACCTATTCAGCACCCAGACCCCACACACAAAACAAGCAAACAAAAGAAAAACAAAAAAGAGATTTTACTTACTCAGCCCCCCCCCCCCCCTCCCCATAAACAAACAACAACAGGCAAACAAAAAAGAAAAAAGAAGCAAAGTTTTACTGAAACAGTACCTCTCCACTAATGGTCCCTGATCCCAACAGATCTCCAGGGTTGACGTTGCATCCACTGATGGTATGATGGGCCAGCTGTTGCTTCATTGTCCAATACATGTACTGTGGACAAGACAAATTATATATGTTACTGTTTATATTCGTTCTTATCCAGGAAAAGGATTCAGAGGCATTTCTTTCATGGCCCTACGTGTGTATCATACGTTACTCTTTAGAACACACCCTCATCCAGACATGTACCAAGAGGCATTTCTTTCACTGTCCTCTGTGTGTATTATACATGTTACTCTTTAGAACACACCCTCATCCAGACATGTACCAAGAGGCATTTCTTTCACTGTCCTCTGTGTGTATTATACATGTTACTCTTTAGAACACACCCTCATCCAGACATGTACCAAGAGGCATTTCTTTCACTGTCCTCTGTGTGTATTATACATGTTACTCTTTAGAACACACCCTCATCCAGACATGTACCAAGAGGCATTTCTTTCACTGTCCTCTGTGTGTATTATACATGTTACTCTTTAGAACACACCCTCATCCAGACATGTACCAAGAGGCATTTCTTTCACTGTCCTCTGTGTGTATTATACATGTTACTCTTTAGAACACACCCTCATCCAGACATGTACCAAGAGGCATTTCTTTCATGTCCTCTGTGTGTATTATACATGTTACTCTTTAGAACACACCCTCATCCAGACATGTACCAAGAGGTATTTCTTTCACTGTCCTCTGTGTGTATTATACATGTTACTCTTTAGAACACACCTCATCCAGACATGTACCAAGAGGCATTTCTTTCACTGTCCTCTGTGTGTATTATACATGTTACTCTTTAGAACACATTCTCATCCAGACATGTACCAAGAGGTATTTCTTTCACTGTCCTCTGTGTGTATTATACATGTTACTCTTTAGAACACACCTCATCCAGACATGTACCAAGAGGCATTTCTTTCACTGTCCTCGTGTGTATTATACATGTTACTCTTTAGAACACATTCTCATCCAGACATGTACCAAGAGGCATTTCTTTCACTGTCCTCTGTGTGTATTATACATGTTACTCTTTAGAACACACCTCATCCAGACATGTACCAAGAGGCATTTCTTTCAACTGTCCTCTGTGTGTATTATACATGTTACTCTTTAGAACACACCCTCATCCAGACATGTACCAAGAGGCATTTCTTTCACTGTCCTCTGTGTGTATTATACATGTTACTCTTTAGAACACATCCTCATCCAGACATGTACCAAGAGGTATTTCTTTCACTGTCCTCTGTGTGTATTATACATGTTACTCTTTAGAACACATTCTCATCCAGACATGTACCAAGAGGTATTTCTTTCACTGTCCTCTGTGTGTATTATACATGTTACTCTTTAGAACACATTCTCATCCAGACATGTACCAAGAGGCATTTCTTTCACTGTCCTCTGTGTGTATTATACATGTTACTCTTTAGAACACATTCTCATCCAGACATGTACCAAGAGGCATTTCTTTCACTGTCCTATGTGTATTATAATATGTTACTGTTTACAATACACTGCCATCCAGAATATGTACCAAGAGGTATTTCTTTCACTGTCCTATGTGTATTATAATATGTTACTGTTTACAATACACTGCCATCCAGAATATGTACCAAGAGGTATTTATTTCACCGTCCTATGTCTGTGTTATATATGTTACACTTTAAAACACATCCTCATCCAGACATGTACCAAGAGGCATTTCTTCAACTGTCCTACGTGCCTATTATACATATTACTGTTTAGAATGCATTCTCATCAGGAATATGTACCAAGAAGCATTTCTTTCACTGTCCTGTGTGTTTAACAAGCCAAGCAAAATGTCATCGTATAATACATTCATTATTGATTATTCTCATCTCAATATAAATCCAATATCAGCACATAACACTTCACTGTTCTCATATCAAGATAAAGCAAATGTCAGCAAGTAACACTTCATTATTCTCATCTCAATATAAAGCAAATGCAAGCACAAAATACTTCATTATTCCCATCTCAATATAAACCAAATGTCAGTGCTTTAACACTTTATTATTCTCATCTCAAATTAAAGCAAATGTCAGCACATAATACTTCATTATTCTCATCTCAAATTAAAGCAAATGTCAGCATGTAATACTTCATTATTCTCATCTCAATATAAATCAAATGTCAGCATGTAATACTTCATTATTCTCATCTCAACATGAATCAAATGTCAGCATGTAACGCTTCATTATTCTCATCTCAATACATACCAAATGTCAGTACATAACACTTCATTATTCTCATCTCAATATAAATCAAATGTCAGTACATAACACTTCATTAGTCTAATCTCAATATAAATCAAATGTCAGCATGTAATACTTCATTATTTTCATCTCAACATTAACAGCTTACCTTAAAGTTGCTTTGAGTGACAGTGGCTGGCTGAGGCAAGCCCTCACCTGTAACCAATCAGTAAAATACAACTTCAGTTTTGTCTTTTATATTATTCTTCTCTGCTGTTCATTCTACAGACAGGTCAATATTAGTCTGTTTTCTACATCATTTACATTTACATAGTTAACATTACCATTTACATTTAATATCACTGTTTAATATTAACATTTATCATAAACATTTAATATTTACATTTCACATTTACATTTATCACTAACATATAACATATACACTTAACATTTACATTTAATACTTTTTTTTTACATCTAACATAACATTAACAATTAACATTTATCATTAACATTTAATGTTAACATTTAGTAGTAGTAGTAGTAGTAGTGTAGTAGTAGTAGCAGCAGTAGCAGTAGTAGTAGTAGTAGTAGTAGTAGGCCCCTGTCAGTCGGCATCAACTGTGGATGATGCGCCCTAGTGTGGTGTCCATTCAAGTTGAGCATCCAGACAGCACACAGATGTGTCTGAAATTTCACAGGTAAACTTGATGGATGGATGAAAGGTACGAATGTAATGGATACATTCCAAGAGCTGGTCATGACTGAGAGACGTCGCACCAGTGCCATCATCAATATATCTTTTATATTTTTCAGGTGTTGTACTTTTGTACTATTGTTGGATTTGCTGTTCCAAAAATCCCATGAATAAACAGGCATAGCTTGGGGCCAGTTTTTGTACCCCCATAGCTACTCCACTGATTTGTTAAAATATCTTCTCACCAAATGAAAAAGTGTTCACTGTCAGGACCAGTTCCACAAGTCAGGATAACCGCTGATGCAGAATGTATCTGATCACGTATTCATCAAGATCTATATTGCTTCAGAGTGAGGTATATACAGTGGTAATAACAGTCAACAAGTATTTGCGCGTGAAAGTGCTCTCTTTATTTATCTTTCTTTTTCAATCAAGTTCAGTGCACAAAACAGAAATATGGAACAGACTGAGATCACTCTTTTAACTCACAACCTCACTTCCACCCCCACCCCACCTCCCTCTTTTATCTTGTGAAGGACTCTTCCCCCTCCAAATAAAAAAAAATTACACTTTCAACCAATAAATAGACAAGCAACACACCCAGCTCTCTGTCTGTCTCTTTCTCTCTTTCATGTCAGTTTTCAGGACAACTCACAATTCAAGGCCACCTCCAGCTTGATGTCGAAAGTGTAGTTGTCACTATGCTGAAGATAAGGTAAAGGAAGTTGGATCCTGCAAACGTCACAACTAGAATTCATTATTTTTGTTACTAAACACTGCAACAAAGTTATCATGATCATACCGATAATCTGAAAAACTTCTCTGCAAAACTGTCTTCATCATTAATTACTTTCTTCTCCATTGTACACATATCGTCTGTTATCAACACTCCCAGTCACCTCATCCCCACACACACACACACACATCACACCACACACACACACACACACACACACACACACTCTCTCTCTCTCTACTCTTTTTCTCACACATCCCATATATGCACCTCTTTTCAATACCACCTCAAGGCATACATGTGCTTTAATCATTTTCAAAAAATCTATTTCAGGACAGTTTTCATGAATGTTCTGAAAACAAAAAATCCCCAATAACATGCAGCCAATGCTTCATATTGATCTCTTCTTCTGGTAATCCAGGACAAGAACAAATATTTCAACTGTGGCAAGGGATAGATTTGTATGGAAGCCATGATTGCCAACGCCATGCGGCAGGGCACATGATGATGATGATACACAATTCTTTACAACACAGACAGAGTGTTCCATTGATATACCGATACAAAGATACGACATAAAACCCATAATGCTATATAAACCTCAACACTTTGCCATAGGGCTTTGTGCAATAATCCATAATGCTAGATAGACCTCAACACTTTGCCATAGGCCTTTGTGCAATAATCCTCAATGCTAGATAGACCTCAACACTTTGCCATAGGCCTTTGTGCAATAATCTCAATGCTAGATAGACCTCAACACTTTGCCATATGATAAGGATTCGTGTAATAATCGACAATGCAAGACAGACTTCAACTTTTTGTCATAGAGCTTTGTGCAAAAACCCAAAATGCTAGACAGACCTCAACACTTTGCCATAGAACTTTAAGCAATATCTACAACATTACACAAGACTTCAAAACTTTTGCCACAGGGCTTTGTGCAATCTTAACCCCGGTTTACCGGGCTGACATAATCAAGTTAGTATACCGAATGCCCGGTAAACCTGTCTTCTCAAAGCCACGTGGATTGATAGCACATGGGTCTAAAAATAGGCAACCAATCACAGCCAATTCTCGTTGTTAGTGCAGGATTTCAATTATGCAAATCGTGCAGTGCTTTCTTCTTTGTTGTGCACGAATTTTTCACCTTTTTTGTAAATTATGAAGCGGTCATGTGAACCGAGTGAACCCAGAACTTCAACTGGGAAGAGAGCAAGACCACAGCGTTTCACAACACAACATCCACTTGAATTAGTGACACTTTCTTCCGATGAAGAGAACGAATTCGACAAAGATTACATGCTTAGTAGCAGTGAGAGTGATTCGAGTGAGGATGAAGAAAGTATCGATGAAAGAGGGGAAGGGAGAGGAGTTAGAGAAGGGAGGCGTGGCCCGCAAACAGCTGATGGTGGATATCAAAGTGCAGATCCAGGTTGGAGTAATTGTTTCACTGCAGCTGCTGTTGATTTGAATTTCAATGATGATAGCACAGGATCAAAGAACATTCCAGATAACATAACAGATGAAAGTCAGCCTTTTGAATTCATTTCTCTTTTTGCTGATGACGAGTTTTGGAGGAATGTGACAGAAAAAACAAACCTACGTGCGAACAAGTGTGTGCACTCAAACCGAACTACTACCACATCTGTGTAGTATGCAGTGAAAAGCACCAAAGACTCAAGAAGCAGAATCCAGGAGTGGCATACAAAGACATCCCAGTGAAAAGAGTCAAGACTGCCATAGTGTGCTCACTATGCAAAAAGTACTTGTACATCAAGAGGGGGTCGACATGCTGGGTGGATTGGCATACCAAGGTGGAGTACTGGCGTTAGATCAAAGGTCTGTCTATTGGCTGTATTGTATTCAAGTTTCATGTGTCTGTCAGTTCTTTACCATGAAATCAATAAATATGCTAGCTATACGATTTTAACCATTTTTTTGCCCAGGAGACCAGGAAATAGATGCTGTATTCCAAGGGTCATGAGGTCTGAGAGGATTAAGGCTTATGCCATGATCATTTTGGATCTTCCCCACCACATCCATGGCATCAGAGCATGTAGAATTTATTGTGACGGGACACTTAAACTTGAAAAACCTGAAACTGAGACAGAAGCAATTCTCTGCCAAGTCTGAGGGACAGTGGATAACATACCTGCTTAGGATTGTCGATGGCAAAAGGCTTCAGAGCGTCCATGGTGACCACCCAGGGGGAAATGCTTGTACCAAAGTTTTTGGCCAGGAATGGACCCAGGGGAACGTATTCCCATTTCTGAATGTCTCGTGCTGTGCAAACAATGAATCCGTTGACACTCTCCACTTACCTACATCTGTACCTTTCAACGATAAATTGCACATGAAATAACCCTCCGACTCCTACACCCTGTCCACCACCAGCAAAAATTTAACCCTTTGATTCCCTCACCCAATCCATCAGCAGGACGCCAGGTTAAATTTTTGCTTTGCTGTCATGGATGACAAAGCAGGATGCTAGTGGACAGGCTGAGGAAGTCAAAGGGTTAGGCAGCTGCCAGAATGAAAGCTGACTTGCTCCAACTGAATTCTGGTTGACTGTTGTGTTTACTTCTGCTGAGTATTTGCATCCGTTGGCAACTATCCTAGCACCAGCTTACTTGATCTCAAGGAAGAAAGTTTCAGAATAAAACAAACAATGATAAAGAAATGTTGCTTTATAGATGGTTGACTGTTCAAATTCAAAAAGTTAATCAATCAGTTCATTCATACTTTCTTTTCTTTTCCGGTCCCATCTTTCGCTCCATATCTGTGTCATCATGCCCCATGCCACTCGTTTATATTAAACTCTCAAGTTGGACCTCTAAACTTATTGAAACTGAGGTAAGGTAACCATGAAAGTAGGGCATGATGGGTACCGAATGTGGGACATAATGTTCAAATGTTGTGATGTTTCAACTGAGCTAGTTTTACCCACCCACTGAAATTTATGCGACATTGTTACTGTTCCGTTTCCTCCAGTTGTCTTGTTTTGAAAACATGTTAAACGTGCTGTTCAAGATTACTGGTGAAGTTAACAAAGAGTGAGGACATCTTTCATATCCACCAGTCTGTCTTTTGTCAAGTTTCTTTCAACTGAACCAGTCGCAGTGGTGTTGTGGTTAGCACAACAGACTACCGACTGGCAGTTGTAGGTTTGAATCCCCATCAGTCCCTTCAAAAATCATTGTGGGATTTTTGGGCTTTAACTGGCTCCTACCCAGAGCTGAGCATGCTACGGGCTCATTGAAAAGACCGGGACCACACAGCTGAGTCTCATCCAATTTATGGATGCGTCATTAAGGATATCGGTCAAATCTTCTAACACCACAGGTACCTATACCTCTTGGGCCTGGTTGATGCCAAGATAGTGTTACTTTTTGTTTAAAGCCCAGCCGACTGAGCAGAACCATATCAGACTATAATCATTTCAAAACATACACAATACTTCAACAGGAAAAAAAGGGGAAAAAATTAAGTACATGTATCAATGCATTTGCAAACATAAATTAAGAAGATACCACTAGTGCTGATCACTCCGTCCAATTCATCATACATGGGATTTACAAAACATACTCAAATACAAATTTAAACATAATTAAGGACATTAGAACACACATAAAAACAGGCCTAAATTACCTTAAATTCCTTCTGCATATCTCATTTCCCTAGAGCTAAAAATGTACTTAATACATGCACCCAATAATCAGTCCCAAGAGAATGTATGCAAGACTTTATTGAACACATACAGGTAAATGGACCAGCAAGGCAGAAAATGATAGGAAGAAATGACAGAAAGCAAAGGAATAAAGGAAAACAAAGAGTGACAGAAAAGAGGAAATTTCTAGCACAGACATTATTTATACTGAAAGAGCCCTTGGTATCCCCACGGGGGAAGACGCCAGGATAAATTATGATAGTAAGTATATAGTACAGCCCTGTCATGCAGTCTCAGTCCTAGATGGAACTCCACAGCATCATGATTAATAATATAAATATAATATATTACAAATTTATATAGCGCAAAATCTCGATAAAAATCAAATCAATTATCATCGTCATCATCTTTGCATTGTTAAAAAGAAATCTGTGCCAGCTGCTGTGGCATTAACCCTTTTCCTACCAAGAAAACAGGTCACTGTACTAACTATGACCAAATAATGTTAGGAGAGACTTCAGAAACACTCAAATTACGCCTGTTTTTTGCCATTTTTGCCGCTTCAAACGTCGTGTAAACGCAGAAAGGAAATGACAAGAGTATACTCCCTTTGCCAGAAAAGGATTCACATCAGCAATGTGGTCATTTTCTATTTGTATACTCGAAACTGAAAGTAGGTTCAGGGCACGAAATCCTCGTGATGCGGTCCCGGAGAGAGAAAGCTGAGTCACGAGGATCTCGTGACGTGGTACAGAATGTGTTAAGGGGACAAATAAAATGGGACCAAAAAAAAAAAAGTTTCTTTCAACTGTGTTTGATCTGAAGATCAACATCTGTGTCTCAACCATTCTTATGCTCATTGTGAAATTTTGTTTTGTGGTGTCACATAATTAGTTTAGCAAAAAGGCAAAGTATGGAAGTTATGAATGTTTAGCAAAAAGGCAAAGTACAGAGTATACCAATACTACTACCATTCCTCTGACAGTCACCAGACTACTTACCACTCCAATCATTCATGAGCACCATTCCAAAGATATGGTCTTGTGCTCTGTCGATGGGAATATTCTCCCCAAGCTTTGTGGCAGGACCAGTGAAGAAGGCCATCTCCAGTTCTATGTCCAGCAGCTTACAAGGTCCGAACACTGGGGGTTGGCTGTCAACATGAAACAGAACATTCTGATGTAAAAGTTTCATTAGAAAGCAAGGTCTTCTGGCTGAATTTCCAATAGCACATTTACTCTAAAGCAAATGAACAATAACGGCAAACAAAATCAACCAACCAACCAACAACCAACCATCCAACCAACCAAAATAAACCAACCAAATAATAAACCAACACTATGCAACCAAGTAATACAGACAGGAGATATTTCCTAACAAAACGAAAAATCAAGTCATTCCACATTTCTCTTAAAAACCTTCTGCACTTTCTGGTATCTTATCTTTGAGGGACTGTGACTGAAGATATGTACAACTCCAAATAAAATTTAGATCAGCAACCAGACTTTTGCTTTCTTTTCTTGCTGCCTTGTTTTTTAATAAATACACCAGCATCACTCCCCAAACTACATTCAAGAACATCCACAAAACTCATTAGTCCCTGCTGATACACAGGAGATTTCAGTGACTATGGATTTATTCTATTACATACAATTTAACAGGTTTATTGTCTTCCTCTCAACTTCTTCTCCTCTTAACAGCATCAGATTTACTATTACAGATTAAGGTTTAAGGCCATATAACAAGCAAAGAGTTATTCTTTCCCATTCTTATGGACAATTACATACATATCTGAATAATTTTTAGTCTCTGTATGAAGCACATGAATGTATGTTTACAGAGAAGGCCATTCAGTGCAGCTCACCAGGCTGCACATGCTCCCTTTCTCTCTCTCTCATACAAAAACATACAAACATGTACACACGTGTACATACACCTATACCATTCATACATGTCACATACACATGTCACATACACATGCACACACAGACACACACACAGACACGCATACACAGGCTCACACCTTATAACATCCACAGCACAAATCACCAAGGGTCCTGCATGGTTAGGACAAAGGGACAGTTACCCTACATCTTTGTCTCCATATCATCCATGAGCCTATCACAGCACTGACAGAAAAGTCATCTTGGTAATGGGTAGGCCTTCAAGACTTAAGTCTGCTTGTGAACTGACAGTGGAGATAGCAAAGTGATCCCACAATAAGAACAATAATTTTACATGATAGCTCATGTCACCTAAAATGCACACACACACACACACACACACACATTATTTAGGTCACTCACTTTCATCAGGCCTCGTCTGACCCACAGGACGATGAATGGGAGTGCCAGACACCACCACAGAGGATGCCCTGCCGTGATAGCCCACAGGTAAATGGGTCCTGCACACAACCAGCCGGTGTACTACAGTCTAATTTTTCCATAAATTTACCATCAAAAAGCATATATCATAAGCACAGAAGACAAACAGCATATGTTATAAGCAAAAAAGAAATACTGTCAGAATTGTTATTGTTATTGTTGTTTAAAGTCCAGCCCTCTGAGGGCTATAACCATCTCAAAATGTACACCATACCTCATTAGAGAAAAAAAAATTGCCTGGAAAAGAAAACTCAGTACACATATCAATGCATTCACGCACATAATCTAAGGATATGCTCTTGGTATTGACTGCTCCATCTAGTTTATCATCATGGGATTTAAAAATTCAAACCTGAGTATAAATATAAACATACCTAAGGACACTAAAACATATATAAAACATGACTAAATTACCTAAAACTGCTTCTGCACATCACATTTCCTTAGAGCCAAAATACCACTTAATACATGTATCCAATTATTAATCCTAGGAGAAAGTATATAAGGCTTTACAGAACACATACAGGTAAATGGACCAGCAAGGCAGAAAACAGTAGGAAGAAGAAATGACAGAAAGCAAAGGAGCAAGGGAGAAACAAAGAGAGTGACAGAAAAGAGGAAATTTCTAGCACAGGATTTCCAGAAGGAGGGGATACTATTTATACTGAAAGAGCCCCCAGCATCCCAACAGGGGAGGCACGGCTGTTTAAGGGTGATCACTTAGTTTCATCCTGCGGCGGCAGCTGTAGCAGCGCGAAGCCCACTGAGTGCTGCCCTGACCTAGAAATACGAGCTCGTAGCTCCGCCTTGTTTCCGGCGATCTCGCTACGCCGTATAAGCGCAGTAGTAACTATTACAAACAAGTAACTTCAGTTTTCCACTAATTTTCTCAAGAGCTTTGTTTGTATTGGTCTGTAATGTGCATCATTAAAAAGATGAGATTTTTCTCTATAAAATGATATGTAACTCAACACGTTACGTGCATGTAAGTGTCTAACTAAATGCACAGAGAAGAAAGAGAATGAAAGACGGTGTTGACATGATTTTCAATCTTCGACCGTGAAATGATCAATGTTCTAACGCCGGTAAAATCCAAATGCCAGTTCTCGAATAAAAGTAAAGGCACACATTAGAAGAATGTTGTCTGTAGAGGACGGCTGTTTTTCATTTTTCAAGTTTTGGGGCTCGGGGGCCACGTACAGCGTATCGTAATAACACATGTGACAGCTAAGGTAAACAGGGATGCCGGCGAGGCGGTTGGTGGTTACTGGTTCTGGCAGCTCATTAATCTTTAGAGTCTTCAATGAATGTTGGTATCATTTCAGTCCTCTGGATAACGCTTACCACGTACTCACTGTGGCAGAATTCCTTTGTGCTCGATAATTGTGTATAGTGTTGCCTTGGACATTTTCGTTTGAAATATAAGTGTACTGAGACGACCAGAGTCAGGTTTTGCATGTTGTAGTCGTTGATTATCTCTGTTTATTTTCTTTTGTTTTTGTTGTGTGTGTGTGGTGTGTGTGTGTGTGTGTGTGTTGTGTGTGTGTGTGTGTGTGTGTGTGTGTGTGTGTGTGTGTGTGTGTGTGTGTGTGTGTGTGTGTGTGTGTGTGCATATTTCATGAGTGAGACAATTAATAAGGGCCCAAAGACATTAAGTGAAGTGCAAAGTATTCCTCTCTCTCTCTCTGTCTGTCTGTCTGTCTGTCTGTCTGTCTGTCTGCCTGTCTGTCTGTCTGTCTATATGTCTGTCTGCTTGTATGTTTAAGTGTATGTATTTCATGAATGAAATAAGTAATTAAAGACTTTTGAGTATTATTATCATTGTTAAGCAAAATACATAGTATTCTTGTGCGTGTGTGTGTGTGTGTGTGTGTGTGTGTGTTGTGTGTGTGTGTGTGTGTGTGTGTGTGTGTGTGTGTGTGTGTGGAGAGAGAGAGAGTGACAGACAGGCAGACAGAGAGATTTCAGTGTAGTTAAGTGGGTATGATATTCAGGAGTTTTAATTTCTTTTTAATACCAGTGAACCTAAAGTTCTCGTAAATGTATTGTCTTCTCTCCCCCCCCCCCCCCCTCTCTCTCTCTCTCTCTCTATCGCTCTCTGTGTCTTTCCATTTTTTTTAATGAATGGTCGTCTCAGTATCGTGATCCCAATCTTGACTCTTGTACGGACATGTGTGTATACGTTCCTACTATGGCAGTAAGGAGATTGCGGTATACAAGACTATCACTATCAGTGAAATGTTGGTTTTAGTGTGAAGGATAATGGAGTCTATGCCGTTATCAGTGATCTCGATTTACCCACCGCTACCTCCACAAGAAGCCACGGAACATCTGTCTGGTAAGTCAGTCTGTTAAAACATACTTTACTCTTCCTCTGTATGTGTTTCTTTCTGCTGTAATAACTGGTGAACTCTTGTTTTCGTTGTTGGAAGTTGGCTTATTTTTCTCATGAAACAGTGAAGGCGCGATATTTTCAGAATCGTTCTCCTCCTTTTCTATGTAATCCTGTTACGCATTATGGCAACAAACCAGTTCGTGTTTGATATGTATGTGTAGGGGAGAGAGTCTACTTTTCGGTAAGATTGATAATTACATATATGGCTAAATGACCAAAGCAGTATTGCGAGAAATGTAGAAACAGTAGTAATCACGTCACACAAAGGCAGCCACACAGTACCGCTTGCCTACCGATGACTCACAGCTCCAAAACCGCTGACGGGCCGTGTAGCGCAGCGGGTAAGCAGGAAAACACGCCTCTCGCGTGCGAATCGCTGACACCGTGTCCGAAAACTAAGTGATCGCCCTGCGGCCGGTTTAAACAGCCGTGGAGGGGGCATAGGTTGCTAAATTTAAGTCTCGTTCATTTTCTTTTCCTCGCAACAATAAAAATCCAAAGTCAGTACCAACCAGTTTGGCATCAGCGCATTTTCTGGTCCTCTGAACATTGTGCCCACATTGAAAGCATGGTTCTTGGAGGAGTAAAAGTCGGTGTAGTCTCCTGAAAACCACATCACCATTTTAATTTTACAGTCAGTTTGCTAAGGCAGCCATTGCAGGTTTGTAAATGTTTTCATTAATTTAATTTAAAAAACAAAAATAAACAAACAAGCAAAAAACCTCATGTTACATCACAAAAATGGGGAAGAGGCCAAGTGATTAAAGCATCCATCCAGGAGGTGAGAAACCCCCACAGTTCAAATCAAGGATCGAACAAGAATTTTTCTCTCCCCTCCTCCCCACCTCTCTTCTAGATTTTCAATGTAAGTTTTGGTTAATACAATAATAGTCTTTCTCTTCCTCCCGCCCCCCCCCCCCCCTCTTCTAGACTTTTAATGGTAGTTTGGGTGATATTCTTTCTCTGCCCCTGTCCCCCCCCAACTCTCTTCTAGACTTTCCAATGGTAGTTTGGATGACAGTTTTTCTCTCCCTCTGTCCCCCACCCCCACTCTACTCTCTTCTAGATTTTCCAATGGAAGTTTGGGTGATAGTCTTTCTCCACCCCCCTCTCGTCTAAATTTTCAGTGGTAGTTTGGGTGATAGACTCCCCCCCCCCCCCCCTTCCAGACTTTCAATGGTAATTTGGGTGACAATTTTTCTCTACCACCCCCTCTCTTCTATACTTTCAGTGGTGGTAGTTTGGGTGATAGTCTTTCTCTCCCCCTCTCTCTTCTACACTTTCAATGATAGTCTGGGTGAGTCTCTCTCCCCTCCCCACCCTCTCTTCTATACTTTCCATGGTCAGTCGGCAGATAGTCTCTTGGATGAGACAGTAAATCAAGTCCGATGTACAACCAGAGATGCCCTTGGCCATATTCAGTAGAAAAACCCACTTTTGAGGGTAAACAAAAATACAGAAGAAGAGGACAAAATGGATGGTGCTAGTCTATGGTGCAACAATTTCATCAAAAAGAACAACTTCATCAAAATGAACAACTCGCGATTTACTCCAAAAAAGAATCAATCCAATCCAACACCATACAATGCAAGTCCAACAGAACCATTATTAGTGCAATAACCCTGAAAGTAAGTTATTGTTGCTTAAAGCCCAGCCAACTGTGCAGCGCCATATCAGGGCTATAACCATCTCAAAAAGAATATGACACCTCGCTGGTAAGGGGGAAAACCCCACATGGAAAAGAACATTTAAGTACACATATCAACGCATTTGCACACACAATCTATGGCATTAACCACTCCATCCAATTTATCACCATAGTAATAAAAAACCATAACTAATGACACTAAAGTGTGAAAATAAATATGACACTAAATTACCTAAAACTGCACATCACATTTTCTAAGAGCCAAAAGCTTACTTAGAATTAAATTATCAATCCTAAGAGAAAGTATGTAAACCCTTATAAGTGAACAGACCAGCAATGCAGAAAATGACAAAATTTCCAGAAGATGGGGATACTATTTCTCCTGTAACGAACCCCCAACATCTCCACGGGGGTATCTTTAATATTCATATTTGATATTCTGCATGTCTACATATATACACATCAGGGGTTATCCAAGGAGGGTCAGGCACTGGCAGTTTGGCATGCATGTTGAACCTGGGTGACTGAAAAAAAAAAAGAAAAAAAAAGAAAAACAAAAACAGGCAAGGCACCCTGAAATGGATTAAACCTCAAACTAGTAACATAACACAAACTGACAAAGTCAACTCACCAATCTTGGCAGGCAAGTGCATGGTAGCCGTGGCCTGTGGCACAAAAGCTCTGCACATAAAAAATGAATTAAAAAAAGTTTACTAAAAAAACTTTTATGTGGTGAATTGTTTTGTCTTATTTCTCTATTCCAGAGTTAGATTTAGGTATGGATTTGTATTTGATTTCTTTAATAACCTTCTGCTGACCTGATCTGATTAATTTTGTCCATAATTTACATTTGTTTACTTGGTTAGACTTTTTTATTTCCTTGTCTTTTCTTCAAGACTCTTTTTCAATTTTTTTTCTTTTCTGCACTCTCTTTTTTTTTTTTTTTTTTTCAGGGGGGAGACTGTTTCTTCTCAATTGAAAAGATGTGTGTGTGTGTGTGTGTGTGTGTGTGTGTGTGTGAGACTATGTCTGTGACATAAAAATGTAAATGACATTTTTTTCAGCCTTTTATGGGTGAATCTGTATCTGTTTGGTCAAAACTGTAGATGCTGAAGAGTTGCAACAGCTTAAAAGGTAAAGCTCCAAAGTCAAAATACCTGACTGAAAAAGTGCCTAAAAACAGTGCTTTTTCAAAAAAATGTGTGAAAAGTACATTCTCAAGAAACACTGGAAATAATTCAAATTTGTTCTCAATGTTGTGACTGTCTATCACTATCCTCAAAATACATCAAGTTCTATTTCAGCTGAAGCTTTCTAGGGGATTTTCTGCTAGATGTTTTGTATAAAATAGGGAGACTGTCACAACGGCTTGATGAGACTGTCTTGATCTCTCCCCCACCCCACCCCGCCCCACCCCAATACGCCGCATTTATTTACCTGGTTCTCAACTCAGCATTGTCCCGAAGGACTGGTTCTGAAGCAGACAGAATTTTCTGCAGAGTTGCTCGAGCTTCCTGCCATGCTGGACGTCCCAGACCCATAAAGGCGTTAAGGGTGGGCTGCAATATCACAAGACATTTGTTCTGACTTTCGTTGATTTTGTTTGTCTATGCATGTTGGGAAGAGGTGATACAACACAGAAGTAAAGAATGGAAAATAATCAGTGCTTCTGGAGAATTATCTCCCTTTGATTATCAGGCGAGGGTAAAGTAAAAAAATAAAGGTGGTCTCAGCATCCTACAATCATAGGGGAGTGAGGTGGTGGACATGTCACTTCTCTTGGTTCAGCCAGCCAAAAGTGCATGACAGTGTTCAATTCACAGAGACAATCAAACGAACTTTGCAAAACAGACCTGGACTATCAAAAAACAAGCGCCACCTATATCTGACCAATTTACCTCACAAAAGCATGAATTATTTCCTGAAGAACATAATATACAAAAATCTATAAAACAATGTTCAAAACATAATCTTTGTAAATCTAACAATACACACTACATAATCAGTAATCACACACATTCATACCCCAAATACAAGATTAGTACCAGCTGATCATAGATCTTTCATTCTTTGTAACTTATGTCCTACAGAGAGGTACTGAAGGTGTGAGAAAAATTCATGTTAACATTATATTTACCTACCTCATCAAAGACATGCTGTTGTTTACTCAGCACAGGTCCATCAAACAATGCCTTCACTGCACTCAGCTCCAAAATTTGGTCTCCAATGGCAACACCAATTCTCGGTATGGCCTGAACAAATGAAATGTGTATCATAAGCAATAACGTTTAATTTTCTATAATATCCATTATCATTATTGACACAAATGGATAAAATCTTACATTACATGCATGCATGTGCATGCGCACAAGTTGTGTACATGTTATCAGTGGAATATGCCTACAATGGAATTAAAAGGAACAGGCATGTGTTCATTACATTAGTAGTTCATAGAAGTTACAAGTAAGAAAAATCAGTGTCCTTACACAACACTGATTGCTTGCTGCCTTGCTGGCAGAGTTCAGATGTTACTCATTACATTCCTCATTTTATACATCATCATTATGACGTTTATCAGTCAATATCAATTATTATGTCTCAGTTATTCAAGTGCCCCATGCAGTCTTTAATTACGCTTGAAGAAATTTAGCACAGTACACCGATCGCTGTATATATGCAGTATATCATACTGAGCAGTAGTCTTTAGCACTTGTTCACTGCAGGACATGATTATATAGTAAGCTTGGCTTTTGGGGAACACCTCCATGTTCGTACAAACTAGAACTGGTTATAAATGTACAATAACAGATTTTGTTCATTATACTATTTATAGAGAGGAATTTACAAAAGGGAAAGAGAAGGAAATGGGAAGGTAAAATAAAAGAGTACGTTATTGCTGGAAATTTGTTGCAGGCACTGAGGCAGGTTTGCTAAAGGGGGACTCCCACTGTATGCCCAGTTTGTCCACGTATCACTCTGAAGCAAATCTCATGATGTCAAAGATATGATTCAAACCAGGAGTTGGGGTGGGAAGGAGATAATTATGTACATGTGTGTGTGTGTGTGTGTGTGTGTGTGTGTGTGTGTGTGTGTGTGTGTGTGTGTGTGTGTGTGAAACTCTGCATACGTGTTTGCACTTTTATCAACATTACATGTAGGCCTGCTGGTTGCTGTATTGTTAAAAGTCGTTTCAGTGATATATGGTACAGAACTGGATGGCGGCTAAAAGCTTTTTAAGTAATAGCTTTATAAATAGCACAGCTAAATTCAGCATCCTTTTTTCATTAAGTACACAAATTTTGGTGACAATTTGACTTCATTCAGGCCTGCAAAAGAGTTTTTTTTTACAACTACTAGTTCTTTATTGGCGGCAGGCTAAGGCTGACCAGAAGTTCAGGCAAAGGCGGGGTCAGTCACAATAGTGTTAAAGCCCAGCCGACTGCGTAGAGCCATATCAGGGCTATAATCGCCTCAAAACATACAAAACTTCAACAGGGGAAAAAAAAAAAGAAGAAAATTAAGTACACATATCAATGCATTCACGCATATAATCTAAGGACATGCCCCTGGCGTTGACCATTCCGTCCAACTTATCGCACAGGGGATTTAAAAAAACACCTGAATACAAACTTAAGTTAAGCATACAAAAGGACACCAAAACATATAAAAACTGGCATAAATTACCTAAAATTGCTTCTGCATATCTCACCTCCCTAGAGCCAAAAATGCACTTAATACATGTACACAATTATCAATCCTAAAAATTAAAGAAAAAGTAGCCTACAGAAGACTTTATCGAACACATAAAGGTGAATGGACTAGCATGGCAGATAATGATAGGAAGAAATGACAGAAAGCAGAGGAGGAAGAAAGAACCAAAGACAGTGACAGAAAAGCAGAATTTTTTTGCACAGAATATCCAGAAGGTGGGAGGGAATACTATTTATACTAAAAGAGCAACACGGGGGACCTGGTTGCTGTTAGGTGTACACATGTCCAGTTTTAATTACATTAAATTATAATAGATAATACAAACAGAAAGAAATATTTATGATCTAAGACATATTGTCCTCATAAACCCAGAAACAATGAGCAATGAGCTGAAAATGGAAATCAGATGATGTTTTCTAATCTTGGCAAGTTAAAAACTGTCATGACACTTCGTTCCAGATTCCAATGACCAACTGTCACCAAGGTCATGGAGGTGTGAACAAACAGTGAACTTTGATTGGTTGACTCGAGAATATTTGCCGACAACATGTTTACAGCAAAAACTCAAGAAGTTCTTACGTTCTCAGCTGTAGAAAAGACACCATATGGCAAATTCTGGATTGGGAAATGGCTGTCCGGTGCAACGCTGATGAAAGACATTCTGAAAACCGCAGCAAAATGAGAACGTCGCACTCGTGTAAATCTCAGTCGCGTTATGCGGTTATCGACCCCAGCACATGTGACATGTGTCAGCTTGACAACAGACAAAGCTGCTTTACTAGCAGCACTTTCGTATCTACACACAGCATGCAGCTTAATCCCATGCTCTTTCTCCCCCTCTCCCCCTCTCCCCCAACAAAGTTTTAAAAGAATATTTACGATAACATGGTATTGGTCCAGTATCAATTAAGCACTGTTTACTTCGGGAAAACGAAAATTTAAAGAAGGGAGATTACTTTGGTAACTTGACAAGATGGCGAGCTTGAGGTTGTTTCGGTCTTGTCGGCTGCTTCACTTCAGTTTTGCGCGCCTGTGTGCTGTCCGATCGTTTCACCACGATGCCGTTGTGCCTGTTGGTACTCAGGTTGATAAAGAATCGGCTGAATTCAAGGTCTCTGTTATGTTATGTGTTATTATTACTGTTATAATGCTATTATTGTAGCTTCATCTGGACTTCGTAGGTTACTAACTGCTAAGTGAGCTTTGCCCTTCAAGTTCAATGGCTTCATAAGTTCATTGGCTTCAAGTGCAACTACTTCCAAAAGTTTAAGACAGACTTTCGTCTTCTTAGGCCAAGCCCCGCCCTCATTGCTACCCTCCCAACGCCTTCCACTCCGTGGCCTTGTCGCGTTCGCATCTATCATTCTATGCTGACATTCACATTGTGACAGTCACAGCGTACTCGTACTTGGTCGCTGGGTAGAGCCTGAAGCCGTGAAAACTGAAGGCCTCAGGGTGCAGCATACAGAGGAAAGAACAATTTCAACTGCACAGAGCAAAATACAATTGACATAATAGTTGAGATGTCAGGAGGATTTGGGGTCTTTTTATTTTGTTCGTGGGCTTCTGTTCATGCGTGTGCTTGAATATAATACAAGTGGGTGTTTATGTGCATGGCTTCTTCCGTGGGGATGCTGGGGGCTATTTCAGTACAAATAGTATCACTCTCTTTGTTCCTGCCTTGTTCCTTTCACCTTTGCTTTCTGTCATTTCTTTAACTATCATTTACAACATTGTTGGCCTATTCACCTGTTTTAGGTGATTAAGACCCGTTTTTGTGTATGTTTTAGTGTCCTTAGTTATTTTTGAATTTATATTCAGGTGTGTTTTTTGGATTTCCTGTGTGATAAATTGGACAGAGTGGTCAGTGCCAGGGGCATCTCCTTAGATAGATTGTGTGTAGGAATGCATTGATATGTGTACTTAATTTTCTTTCTATTTTTTCCTGTTATAGTGTTGTATATGTTTTGAAATGGTTATAGCCCTGATATGGTTCAATTTTCTTTCTATTTTTTTCCTGTTATAGTGTTGTATATGTTTTGAAATGGTTATAGCCCTGATATGGTTCTATGCAGTCGGCTGGGCTTTAAACAATAATAACAATAACATGCATGGCTTTTTTTTTTAACCTCGCCAGTAACCATGCCAGCAAAGCAAAGAATTAAACACCAGAAGGTCTGCACTTACAATTACATTGATGGGAGAAGAGAAAAATCCCCACCATTTGCCCATCAGGCAGTACCCAAACAGAATCAGACCCAGATCTTCTAGTGGGAAGACCATGTGAATATTGCACCTGTCATAAGGAGGTTTTTGTTTGGTTTTTGTTCTTTCCTGGGCTGTAGTTTTCACACACAATCAAATATAGAAAGGACTTTTACACATGTGGCTGTAGTTTTTTTTTAATTTGTGATAAAGGCAATCATATTTCATTTTCAGGGATTCTTCTAGAGGGGATGAAGAAGAACCTTTGATTCTTTTGTAATTTATGAGCATACAATAGTGTGTGTGTGTGTGTGTGTGTGTGTGTGTGTGTGTGTGTGTGTATGTGTGTGTGTGTGTATCATTGTATGTGTGTGTGTGTGTGTGTGTATGTGTGCGCGTGTGCACGCGCAAAGGGTGGAGGGAATTCATGATTATTTTTGGTTTGGTGTGTTCTGAGCAATTTTTTTTCACATGTATTTATGCACATTGTTCTGGTTGTTTGGCACATACAGTTTTAGGCATCATGTTACTGTACACTAGTACAGTCTGCACATTCCATCTTCAGTAGATTATCCCATCATGTGTGCAGTCATGCTCTTTTTTTCAGGGGTGTGCATGCTACTGCCATGATGTATAACTATAGGATCTTTAACGTGTGTATTTGATGTTCTGTGTGGATATATATACAAAAGAGGTTCATGCACCAGCAAAAATCTCCACCTTTTATCCAACATATGCTACCCATCTAAGATGGAACCCTGTCCACCTGTATCCTTCATTGTCAACCATGCTAGCAAAGCAGAGACTTAACCCTTTGACTCCCTCACCGTATCCACCAGCTGTGGACCGTGTCGGTGTTTGGAGGGTTATAGAAGAAGAAGAATCTTTTATTTAATGTCTGTTCACAATAGTTATTTTAAACACACGCACACACACACACACACACACACACACACACACACACACACACACACACACACACACACACACACACACACACACACACACACACACACACACACACACACACACACAAAAAACCCCACAAACACACCCACCATGCACAACCCTGAAAAAACTATGACTGCCTTGACCCTTTGACTCCCACACCCTGTCCACCAGTGTCCTACACTGTCAACCATGCTAGCGAAGCAAAAACTGAAATTGATTCACGCACCCTATCTATCAGCTGCAGAAACTTAACCCTTTGAGTGGTGGATAGGGTCTACCACTCAAAGGGTTAATTTTTTGCAGTTGGTTGATAGGATGTGGGAGTCAAAAAGTTAAAAACTTGATTTGAAATCTGTTGTAGGTGACTTGGTTATCATGCCCATCAAGTGCAGGATATAAGTTTTTATGCTGTTTCATGATTTCTTGTATGTTTTGCCTTTCTTTCAGCTGACTCTAAGTTATAGTGCTAGGGCTTAACATAACAGAGGGAGAGGTTTGCTACACTAATTTTATCATTATATATGTACATGTATGTATTTCTTGCCTTTTGCATCTATATAGTAATAATTGTTCATATTTATAATTTATGTGTACTGTCCCTGAAACAGTGATTGATTGATTGATTTGGTTCAGTTTTTACGTCGACACCCACCTCAGGTGATATGGCCGATGGGGATAACCATCCCAGGGAAGTGGTGGAAGGGGGACCTATCTGATCCTATACTGAGACCACCAGAACAACAATGATGTTAAGATGGGACAGTGAGATGGCCAGTTTTAATATAGCGCACCCCAGGATTCGAACCCACAACCATTAGTATGTGAGAATCCAACGCTCAAACCAGCTGAGCTACTGGGACCCGCTCCGAAACAGTGTAAATATATATCACTGTATACATGTTTGCTTCAGCATAAACCATACTTTTGTGAAGAGCTTAGGACTAAAAAGTAAAATTGTGAAATGAGTCACCGTGTAAGTCAGGTCTACATTATTATAAAATAGGGATTTGGAGATCCTGAAAATTGTTTCAGTATTTGATGATCATAGATTATGTGTTCTGCATATCATATCACAGTTGTTTCAGAAGGCAGTGTGCATCTGTGAGACACTTTGAGTTTGATAAACATTTTAAGGGAAAATCACCTGTGTATATAATTTGTGTTTCCTCAGAACACAGTGCATCATCAGGACTTGTTCAGATGTGTACATGGACAACACTGTATCAGATTTGATTCAGAGATTGTTAACTGATAATCATATCATTCCAACATGTTTTTCGTTTTCATGTGATTCTGAAGATTACATTTTAACTATGTATTCACATGGTTCTGAAGAGTATGTTTTTGGATGTATGTTCATCATTTTCAGGAAAACTATGAACGTATGGAAAAGCTGGTCACTGACTTGAGAACTACAGTTTCCAAAATTATTGAAGGTAGTTTGTTCTTATCGTCTGACTCTGCCCCTCTCATTTCACCCTCCCCTCTCTCATTTTCCTCCTCTCCTCATTTTTGTTGAATGATGATATACCAGTAATGCATTGTCATTGAACTATGCAACCTCTCCACTCTTTCCATACCCAGAAATCAACCAGCTTGAAATGCATTACTAGCCTACTAGATATTGTTCTCTATGTGGTATCTTCATTCTCTGCATGGTAATATGAACAATCTAAGTCTTCAAATATCAGATTTTTGATGAGTGGGTTTATTTTGTTTGTTTTGGTTTCTTTATTTGAACGTGGGATACATTTTTGTTTGTTTGACTGTTTTTTTTTATAATTTCCAGAACGTAGGGTCCACACACAGTGATGACAGCAGTGCTTATATGTGTTCTTTGTTTGCAGGTGGAGGAGCAAAAGCTAGAGAACGTCATATCTCAAGGAAAAAGATGTTGCCAAGGGACAGAATCAATGCTTTGTTGGATCCTCAGTGAGTCAGTGGTTGATTTATTTATTTCTTGCTGTACAGTGTGCATTCAAATGCACAACTTCAAAGTTTAACCCTTTGATTCCTGCACCCTGTCCACCAGCATCCTGCATTGTCAACGATACCTGACCTCAGGATCTGGCCAGCTCATGGGTTTATGTGCAGACTTAAGGCTTGTGCCATGATCACCATACTCATGGCACCTGTGACGTTAGTGTGTATGGAATTCGTTACGAGCGCAGAGATGTTGTCTTGAGAAACTGAATTGTCAACCATGCCAGCAAAGCAAAAACTTAATCCTTTGACTCTCTCACCCTGTCCACCAGCTTCCTGTAGAAAGGGGCACAGGGGGAATGGTATGAGGTGGGAGTGCTTGTTCAAGCAGTATTTTTAGTGCAAGACTCCAATAAAATTCTGCCAAACAGATTTCACACATAGGCCAGAAAAAACAGTAAAGGGAAGTCACTTGATAATCATGGTCTGGATTGAGAAATAATAGATATGTTGAATTACAAGTATATTCAGATGTCAGCACTGAGTGACACTCTGCTTTTAGAGTATGTCTTAATACTTGTTCTTCTCATGACTTAGTACTTTCGTTATGTGTGTTTCTGGTTGTTCTTTTACGACATTGCCTTTTTGCTGTAGTTACCAACAATGCTTCATCGCTAGTAGATATCTTATTTAGTGGGTTAAAGGCTGCTGAGACTAAGTCCTGAAAATATGACAGTTATATCAGAATTTGTCTACAGCGCAAGTTAACTAGTAGCACCCACCCTAATTCTGGACATAGCTGCTTTCGTATGTGGGACACAGAGCATTTGATTTGGTATTTGAAATTTGATCAAGAGAGATTGATCACAGGTTGACAGTTTTGTACATTCTCCCAATTGATCTTTAACAATCATATACAAGACATAGAAGACTGCTCAAGTGTGTATAAATCTCTATATGTGTGTGAACTCTTGAGATTGAGTTTGGGGTTGTTGGGCAGAGAACACTGACAGTGATTGTCAGTCTTTGGGACATCTTTTACATACTCTTGGCTTCATGAAGATTCTTGTCAAGGACTCAGTATGATGACTTTGTGGGGTATACTCTGTCAGCACAGTAATTTACACAAATTGCTTATTCAGGATAAAGGCTTCTGGCAAACAGCCAGCATGCAAAGCTTATAACCTGAAAAGGCATGGTTCCAGAGGGAAGGGGCATCCTAGGAATAAATGGATAGAAAGCTTGAAAGAAGCAGCTGAAAGAATCAACCTCTAACTGAAACTGAAAGAATCAGCCTAACTAGGTAGACGTTACTCTTCTGGCCCACGCCCGAAAACTGCATCTCTCCTCGATGTTTATGGCACAGAAGGACAGAAAAAGAAGAAGAAATAACAGTAATGATTCAGGACTAAATTTTGAACTGTACATTGTTATTCAAGGTCCTAGAATTACAGTGTTTCTCATTATTGAACTAACGGTTGCATTTTCGAATGTGCTCTATAACGAACTCAGATAATTTCACTAAGTTTGTTGTCTTGTTATAGTGCTGCTGTGGTATCAAAGTCTTTGTGTAAAACTTTTTGTTTTATGTAGTTGTGGTGTTAAGCTCCGTGAAGTATATTGTATTTGTGCGTGTACAGGTCTTCCTTTCTGGAACTCAGTCAGCTGGCTGGTTATCAGATGTACGGCAAAGAGGAGGTACCTGCTGGTGGTATTATCACCGGCATTGGTAGAGTCTCTGGGTATGTCACTTGATATATTGTTTGTGTGTGTGTTTGTGTTTGTGTTTGTTTTTGTGTGCTTGTGTGTGTGTGTGTGTGTGTGTGTGTGTGTGTGTGTGTGTGTGTGTGTGTGTGTGTGTGTGTGTGTGTGTGCGTGTGTGTATGTTTTATATGTGTTTGTGTGTGTTTGTGTGTGTTTGTGTGTGTGTGTGTGTGTGTGCAAGTATATGTGTATGCGTGTATGTGTGTGTATGCGTGTGTTTGTGTGTGCGTGTGTGTGTGCGTGTGTGCGCGTGTGCGCGAGTGTGTGTGCGCATGCATGTGTGTAACATGAGATGACATTAACTAGCTGCAGACCAAATTTCTTTGCTGTTTTGGAAAGGACTGATACATATTTTCAGGTTTGTATCTTGAAAATCACATAGCAGCCTTTGGAAAATAAACTCAATAACCCTTTTGCCTAAATGAGTTACATGTGCATATTTCGTCATTGTCATTGTGTGTATGTGTGTATTGTATGCATGTACAAATGCGTACCATGTCATAAAGCGATCGTTGTGCATGCATGTGCATTATCATCATCATCATCAAGTGCCTTGCCACATGGCGTCGGTGATCATGGCCCTCCATATGCATCTATTCCTAGTTGCTGCAAGCACATCTTCCATCCTCTCTGTCCTCAGCCACTCTGCAAGTCTGTCCGATATTTTTTCCCTTGGTCTACCTGATGCTTTCTTTCCCTCCAGTTTTCCTGTTGTGACCAGGTGCTCCAATTCCCCTTTCCTCATAAAATGGCCTATAAATGTTGCCTGTCTTTTCCTAATCTTCCTTATGAATGATCTTTTTGTGTCTGCCTCCATCAAACTGTCTCGTTTGTTTTCTTTGCTGTCCATGGAACTCTCAACATTCTTCTGAGAAACCACAGCTGGACTGCCTCAATCTTGTTCTGGCATTGCTTGTTGACTGTCCACACCTCACAACCATATAACATTATCGGTTCTATATAACATCCAAGAACTCTCTTCCTGATGTTAATTGATAGGCATTGTTGGTAAGAATGCTTTTCATCTTCTTGAATGCTGTTTTGGCTTGGCCGATTCTGCAGGCTATTTCTGATGTGTGTGTGTGTGTGTTGTGTGTGTGTGTGTGTTGTGTGTGTGTGTGTGTGTGTGTGTGTGTTGTGTGTGTGTGTGTGTGTGTGTGTGTGTTGTGTGTGTGTGTGTGTGTGTGTGTGTGTTTGTGTGTGTGTGTGTATGTGTGTGTGTGTGTGTTGTGTGTGTGTGTGTGTGTGAGCATTGTATACATGTGCAAATGTGTACCACTTCATAAAGCAATGAATTCTTGAAATGTGCTCATTTTGACTGTGTTTGCCCGTCTTCAGAGTGGATTGCATGATTGTAGCCAATGACCCAACTGTCAAAGCTGGCACATACTACCCCATCACTGTCAAGAAGCACCTCAGAGCTCAAGACATTGCTCAAGAAAATCATCTTCCATGCATATACCTGGGTAATCTGTTTGTTGTTGTGTGATATGTATGTGTGTGTGTGTGTGTGTGTGTGTGTGTGTGTGTGTGTATGTGTGTGTGTGTGTGTGTGTTTGTGTGAAATGTTTGCTTGTGTACATATTCTCAGTGTGTGTGTGCGTGCGTGTGTGCGTGCGTGCGTGCGTGCGTGCATGCGTGCGTGCGTGCGTGTGTGTGTGTGTGATCTGTTGAGTTCATACAGAATAGCTAGTTGTGTTGTGATTCAGACCTTTAATTATTTTATCTATTCACTTTATATGTATGTTGCTTTTATGAATGTAAGATACACACGTACACATGTCATTTACATGTAGCCAAGAATATTCCAGTGGTACTGGTAGGCTGATAAAAAACCAGTATAAGATATAGACAAGGTAAAACATAGTCTAGGTAGGGCCTAGGGACCTGGCCAGCTCATGGGTTTGTGTGCAGGCTTAAGGCATGTGCCATGGTCACCATACACCTGGCACCTGTGACGTTAGTGCATATGGAATTCGTTCCGAGCACGGAGACATCATCTCGAGAAACTGAAACTGATCTGTTTGTGTGCTTGTGTACGTGTTCTCACAAGTGTGTGTGTGTGTGTGTGTGTGTGTGTGTGTGTGTGTGTGTGTGTGTGTGTGTGTGTGTGTGTGTGTGTGTGTGTGTGTGTGTGTGTGTGTGTGGTGTGTGTGTGTGTGTGTGTGTGTGTGTGTGGTGTCCCCCTCAGCCATATATTTTATCCATTCACTTCGTCTGTTACTCTGCATGCATGCATGTGTACTTTGTGTGTGTGTGAGTGTGCTTATGTGTGTCTGTCTTTGTGTTTGTGTGTATATGTGTGTGTGTGTGTGTGTGTGTGTGTGTGTGTGTGTGTGTGTGTGTGCATGCACGCATGGTGTGTTGTGTGTGTGTGTGTGTGTGTGTGTGTGTGTGTGCATGCACGCATGTGTGTGTGTGTGTGTGTGTGTGTGTGTGTTGTGTGAGTGTGCGTATGTGTATGTGTGTCTCTGTGTTTGTATGTGTGTGTGTGTGTGTGTGTGTGTATGTGTGTGTTGTGTGAGTATGCATATGTATATGTGTGTCTGTGTTTGTATATGTGTGTGTGTGTGTGTGTGTGTGTGTGTGTGTGTGTGTAGTGTGTGTGTGTATATTTGTGGTGTGTGTGTGTGTGTGTGTGTGTGTGTGTGTGTGTGTGTGTGAGTGTGCATATGTGTATGTGTGTCTCTGTGTTGTGTTTATATGTGTGTTGTGTGGCGCACGTGTGTGTGTGTGTGTGTGTGTGTGTGTGTGTGTGTGTGTGTGTGTGTGTGTGTGTTGCAAGATAAGAGAAAAAGAGAAAGTGTGATAGAAAGAGTGGGTGAGAGAGAGACAAACTCATATTTATATATTTTTAATGAAGTAGGCTCGTTTTGACATCTGTCACCTTCCCAGAAATAAATCTGTCTTTCAGGTTTAATCAGTAAAGCATTCATTTATGTATTCATTCATTCATTTATTTATTCTGTGTCACACATTGAGTGAAGTACATTTACATGGTGAGTGACAAGAGTGTAAAACTTGTGACCAAGACATAAAGATAGTCACAGTGAGTGGCAGTAGGTTTACATGGTGAGTGACAAGAGTGTAAAGTTAATGCCCAAGACATAAAGATAGTCACAGTGAGTGGCAGTATGTTTACATGGTGAGTGACAAGAGTGTAAAGTTTAATGCCCAAGACATAAAGATAGTCACAGTGAGTGGCAGTAGGTTTACATGGTGAGTGAAAAGAGTGTAAAGTTAATGCCCAAGACATAATCATAGTCATCGTGAGTGACGGTAGATTTACATGGTGAGTGACAAGAGTGTAAAGTTAATGCCCAAGACATAATCATAGTCACCGTGAGTGATGGTAGGTTTACATGGTGAGTAACGAGAGTAAAGTTTGTGCACACGACATGATAGCTCACACCAGTCACCATGTTTTAGTGCTTAGCGCAACAGAATACTGACTGGGAGGTTGCAGGTTTGAATCCCCATCAGTCCCTTCAAAAATCATTGTGAGATTTTTCAGCTCTAACCAGCTCCCACCAGAGTTGAGCACCACACAGTCAAGTCTTATCTACTTCACATATGTGTCATTGAGGGTGTTGCTCAATTCTTTTGACCAACGCCACAAGTGTCTCTATCTCTCAGGCCTGGTTGATGCCATGATATATTATGATATCAAGCGTACAGTACAGCCTTGTCACTCAGTCTCAATTCTAGATGGAACTCCATAGCATCATGATTATCATCCTCATCGATCATCATCATCGCATTGTAAAACTGTGCCAGCTTCTGTGGCCATTAGGATGACAGGAAATGGGACCAAAAAAAAAAAAAAAGATGAGCACAAAGGTAATCTCCCTAAGTGCGATGGTCTTAAAATTTCAGTTACAGTTTCAATTTCTCAACATGACATCTCCACACTCGGAATGAATTCCATATGCACTATAGTCACAGGTGCCATGTGACGGAGAAAATCCAGAATGATCACGGCACATGCCTTAAACCTGCACATAAACCCAACAGCTGGCCAGGTTCTGAGATCCTACCTAGATAGTTCCATAACCCTGAGGTTGTAGAGGAGTGAGATGACAGAGTCCCCTAAAGATATAATCATAATGATAGCTCACAATGAGTTACAGTAGGTATAGACTTACATGGTGAGTGACAAGAGTGTAAAGTCTGTGCAGGTGATACATAATGATACCTCTATTTTACAGTGGATTCAGGGGGGGCCAACTTGCCAAGACAGGCAGATGTATTTCCTGACCGCGATCACTTTGGGCGTATCTTCTTTAACCAGGCTAGCATGTCATCACTGGGCATTCCACAGGTGGGTTCCTTTTTCCGTCAGAAAGGATGGTGATGTTGGTCAAGATACATATGTCTGCGTCAGTGTGTATGGTGTTGGGGTGCATGTGTGTGCATGCACTCGTACCTCAGCATGACTGTATGTGTTTGCAGTATTGTATGTGTATCTTGTGTGTGCTTGTGTGTGTAGTATGTAGCAGTAGTATTTTGTCAGATGTTTTAATGTTTTGATGGAGAATGTATACGTGTGTGCAGATTTTTACTGACCATTTCATAAAAACATCAGGGAGAAAGGTAGCAGACTTTTGCCTGCCATTAACTAAACGAGGTTCCAGGGTTCATTTCCCATTGAGGCCTCGACTTAATTCAGTTTGACCAGAAAATCGAACTGAATGTCTAGTCCTTCAGAAAGGGACAAAAAATGAGTGGGACCTGTGTGTCTTCTGGTCTGTACACACTAAAAGATCCCAGGGCAGTTGAAAATCATGAAGTGCAGGGCATTCACCCGGTGCCCTACATAAAACACTGAAAAGATAGGTAAATCCTGTGTGTGATAAATTGGACAGAGTGGTCAGTGCCAGGGGCATATCCTTAGATTATGTGTGAATGCGTTGTGCACTTAATTTTCTTTTCCATTTTTTTTTCTGTTAAAGAATGAGGTTATGTGTGTGAATGTATTGAGCACTTGAATTTTCTTTTCCGTTTATTTTTTCTGTTGAAGTATGATGTACATTTTTAAATGGTTATAGCCCTTATCCCCCCGTTGGGTTGCCGGGGGCTCTTTCAGTATAAATAGTATCCCCACCTGGAAATTCTGTGCTAGAAATTTCCTCTTTTCTGTCACTCTCTTTGTTTCTGCCTTGTTGCCTTGCTTTCTGTCATTTCTACTTATTTTCTGCCTTAATGGTCCATTCACCTGTATTTTTTCGATAAAGTCTTACGTACTTTTTCTTCGGATTGATAATTGGGTGCATGTATTAAGTGCATTTTTGGCTCTAAGGAGGTAAGATATGCGAAAGCAATTTTAGATAATTTATGCCTGTTTTTATATATGTTTTGGTGTCCTTATGTATGCTTATATTTGTATTCAGATGTGTTTTTTAAATCTCCCCTGTGCGATAACTCGGATGGAAAGATCCTATGCCGGGGGCATGTCCTTAGATTATGTGCGTGAATGCATTGATATGTGTACTTAATTTTCTTTTCTTTTCTTTTCCTGTTGAAGTTTTGTGTGTTTTGAAGCGGTTATAGCCCTGATATGGCTCTGCGCAGTTGGCTGGGCTTTAAACAACAATAAAAGTAAAGTAAAGCCCTTATGGAAGTATTGTGTATGTTTTGAAATGGTTGTAGCCCTGATGGAAATATTGTGTATGTTTTGAAATGGTTATAGCCCTGATGGAAGTATTGTGTGTGTTTTGAAATGGTTGTAGCCCTGATGGAAGTATTGTGTATGTTTTGAAATGGTTGTAGCTCTGATGGAAGTATTGTGTATGTTTTGAAATGGTTGTAGCCCTGATGGAAGTATTGTGTATGTTTTGAAATGGTTGTAGTCCGTATGTAAGTATTGTGTATGTTTTGAAATGGTTGTAGCCCGTATGGAAGTATTGTGTATGTTTTGAAATGGGTGTAGCCCTGATGGAAGTATTGTGTATGTTTTGAAATGGTTGTAGCCCGTATGGAAGTATTGTGTATGTTTTGAAATGGTTATAGCCCTGATGGAAATATTGTGTATGTTTTGAAATGGGTGTAGCCCTGATGGAAGTATTGTGTATGTTTTGAAATGGGTGTAGCCCTGATGGAAGTATTGTGTATGTTTTGAAATGGGTGTAGTCCTGATGGAAGTATTGTGTATGTTTTGAAATGGGTGTAGCCCGTATGGAAGTATTGTGTATGTTTTGAAATGGGTGTAGCCCTGATGGAAGAATTGTGTATGTTTTGAAATGGGTGTAGCCCTGATGGAAGTATTGTGTATGTTTTGAAATGGGTATAGCCCTGATATGGCTCAGCACAGTGGGCTGGGCTTTAACCCTTCGAGTCCAGCACCCTATCCACCAACAGCAAAAACTTAACCGTTTGATTCCCTCACCCTATCCACTGGCTTCCTGCAGGAAGCTGGTGGATAGGGTGAGAGAATCAAACGGTTAAGTTTTTGCTTTGTTAACATGGTTGACAATGCAGGATTCTAGTGGACAGTGTGTGGGAGTCAAAGGGTTAAACAGAAGTAACAATAACTCTTAGTGAAGGTGAAGCGTCATGAAATATGCTGTGTGGAACAGATAGCGGTGGTTCTAGGCAGTTGTACGGCAGGAGGGGCCTACATTCCAGCCATGGCTGATGAGAGCATCATTGTGAAAAAGCAGGGTACTATCTTCCTGGGTGGACCCCCTCTGGTATGGAATTAAATCACTTTCTGTTTATTTGTTTTTGTTTTTTGTTTGTTTATTACATTTTTTGTGTTCATTTCTTTGAGTTTTTTTGGTTTTTTTTTAGGGGGGGGATATGTTTTGAGAGTAAGGTGGGATTGTGTGTGTGTGTGTGTGTGTGTGTGTGTGTGTGTGTGTGTGTGTGTGTGTGTGTGTGTGTGTGTGTTTTAACTCTTTTCCCGCCATGGTCGCAATCAAGCGACTTCCCGTATGACCGCCCTGGTCGCATTTGTGCGACTTTGGAGGGGTCATGCTAAACCATAACTTTTCATGCGGGTACAAAGCTTCTGTCAGCTCCACTGGTGAATGCAGGTGACGTTGCTATCTTTAAACTATACCCAGCGACCTAGTTTTTTAGCAGTAAGGCCGAAGTATGGCTTTGTTAACTGTTGGAATTTACGTCACGTTTTTTCCGAAGCGTTTTCTCCAAAATGGCAGCAAATCGACAAGCATTGTCTACCACTCCGAGTAGAATAAGCAGACAGCTGACTTTGTGTGTAGATTTTCCCTTGCTTTTCCTCATTTATTATAATGATATCTGGCGCACAACTCACGAAATAAGGTCAGTGGTACAACTAATAAACCATATGAAAATAAATGTTTGTTTTTCTTTATAATAAAATTATCTGTGGAATAATCAATCAAGCACATAAACGTAAGCAAGCATTCATGTATGAATACATCTGCCCTTTCCACAGCAAAAAGAAAGTAAGTGAAAATCTTTATTAGTCTTTGAGATATAAGCTTTCGAAAGGCATTCTGCGCTGCAAAATTGGCTGCCCAAAATATACTTGGCACTGAGGAGTGACGTTTCAGGGGAAATTTGGCGGTGAAAGAGTTAAGCGAGAGATAGAGAATATTGATAATCACATTGCATAGTTAGAATGTGTTTTGTGTGTGTGTGTGTGTGTGTGTGTGTGTGTGTGTGTGTGTGTGTGTGTGTGTGTGTGTGTGTGTGTTTAAGTGAGAGTTACAGAGAATCTTGATGATCACATTGCTTAGAATGCATAGTGTATGTTTGTGTTTATGCGTGCATGCATGCATGCGTGCGTGCATGTGTGTGTGTTTGTGTTTAAGTGAGAGTTACAGAGAATATTGATGATCACATTGCTTAGTTAGAATGCATGGTGTATATTTGTGTTTATAAGTTTTGTGTGTGTGTGTGTGTGTGTGAGTGTGGGGTGTGTGTGTGTGTGTGTGTGTGTGTGTGGTGTGTGTGTGTGTGTGTGTGTGTGTGTGTGAGTGTGTGTGTGTGTGTGTGTGTGTGTGTGTGTGTGTGTGTGTGTGTGTGAGTGTGTGTGTGTGTGAGTGTGTGTGTGTGTATTTGTGTGTGTGTATTTGTGTGTGTGTATTTGTGTGTGTGTGTATATGTTTAAATGAGAGATACAGAGAATATGGATGATAACATTGCATAGTCAGAATGTGTAGTGTGTGTTTGTTTTTTTAAGGGTGTGTGCGTGGGTGTGTGCGTGTATGCGTGTGTGTGTGTGTGCGCACGCACGCACGTGAGCATATATATATGTGTTTGAATATGTTTAATTACACATACTATACCGTGGCTCACTAATGCAACTAGCGGCAGCGGTTTGCCATTTCTGCCTCATAACAATAAAGTCCGAAAGGACCGTAACTCTGAGAGTATCCGTGTCTTGCGCATGCGCGTGTTCTTCCTTTTTTCTCGGCAGCCATCTTACAGCTCGCCTCGTATGCTCTGAGCAGCTAAGTATTTTTCAACTTTGCTTGCAATCGATCGATTGTCGTCGCTGTTTTGTGATGTCTTGCCTATGTTTTCGTTTAAGGGAGAAACTTACGTGAAGCGTTTGGGTGGCAAAGTGAGGGTTAAGAAGATTTCGTCTGCCAAATTCTCCAACCCACAGACTGGTGGTTCGCCTGGTGCACCAAAACCCGCTCTCTCTTCATCTTTGTCTCTCCCTCCTCCGTCTTCTTCGTCTTCTCTCTCTCTCTCTCTCGACCAGTCATCGCAATGCAGCTACGGTTCTGTTGCGGTGACCACGAGCCCTCAACTCAGCTGCAGCTCTGTTGACTTTTCGTCATTTTGCGGCCTTCACACTGCCCCTCATGGTATTCAACTCAGCTGCGGTTCTGTCGATTCCGTACTCGCCCCCTCCGTACAGCTCAACACCGGTTCTGCTGCTACCGTTTCAGCCCCAATGGCTGAAGGGCGACTTGGGTATGGGTCTCCTTCGGGAGGCTGGAAGGCCAGCACTTTGGCAAACAATGGCTCACCCCCTGGTTCGCCAGGTGGGACACCCCCTGGTTCGCCAGGCGGGACAAGGGAGACAACCCCCCTATTATGGGCGTCAGATCGTCGATCCGCCCCGGTTGTCTCCCTTCCTCCCCTGCAGCCTGCTGCTGCCCCTGCTCCAACCTCTCTGTCCCATTCTGGACAGAGCGCTTGGTCGCCTTGGCAAATGGCCTCGTCCGCGGCATGCACTTGGTGGCCTGGCTTTATGTCCGGTGCCCCATCGGCGCAGGCTTCGGCCTCGCCTGCCCACCCGACCCCCCCCCCTGGTGTCGGAGCCCCCCCCCAGGGGTACTTCCCGGGGCCTCGTACCAGGGTCCCCCTGGAGTTGCACCCCGTTCGGACACTCTGCAGTCCCTCGCCTCCTCTATAGGCGGGCCAGGGGACACAGACTCCGACAGAGGATGAGGGCTCTGCCCCCACGTCCTTCTGCTTCCCAGAAGCGATGGACTGGCTGGCATCCCACGCGCCTGGAGCCCTGTCCACTGCACAGGAGGATGAGGCTCCCTGCCCTAGCTCGGCTGAACTCGCCCTGGGCGCACCTCCTACCTCAGCCCCGCACTCTTATTTGCTAAAAGAGTCGGGCATGGTGGCAGATTCTGTGCAGCGAGTCCAAAGCAACACAAGGGGAAAGGTGGCACATAACATCCTCCCAGGCTCCGTGCCTGACTTCCCTGGAGCTATGCCGTTCAGGAAATTCCTGAGGCCAGTGCAATTCCCTTTCCAAAGAAAGGCCTTACGGCCTGTGAGGCCATCCCCGAGTCACCGCTCTCCCTCACACAGGAGGACCTCCTGTTAGTGCAGGAGAGGTCTCGGGCTCAGCAGCAGCACATCTCCCTCCCGGAATGCTGCCTGGCTGACTGGGAGGAGAATGCGAGGCGGGGTCTGGTGGCGGTCTCCGCTATGGATTCCTTCTTGGGTGGTCTGGTGTCCGCCCTTAAGGACC
>JAPXFY010000027.1:41839826-41849826 GCA_030674185.1 Monoplex corrugatus | reverse complement strand
AAATTAGATGTTTTGGGAAGCCCATCTTCTTCATGGTATCAAAAAGATGATGGTGTATGACACTATCAAACACTTTGTTGAATGTATGACACTATCAAACACTTTGTTGAAGTCGATGAAAGTAATGAAGGCATCTAATGTAGTACATAAAAAAAACCTTACTCCCAGGAGTATTTAGAAGAGTGGTCTCACCTGTCTCACCTGTCGGCGTCACCGGGAACAGTGTTGGCCGCTGCACATGATGTCCTCACAAGTTGCCTCCAACACTCTCGATCTTGGCTAAGTCTGACCACCTCCTGGAGTTTCTTGCCACTGATGTTTGTGATGTTTCTAGCAAGTGATGCAGGTGGCCGTCCTCTGTTTCTCTTTCCTTCCACTTTACCTTGGAGGACAGTGGACATCAAGTCTGTTCTCTCATTACGGATTGCGTGTCCAACATATTTCAGTTTCCTCCGTTGTATGAGTACTAGAAGCTTGCGTTTAGTACCCAACTCATTCAGTATGCTTTCATTTGAGCGCCTATCCGTCCATTTGACCCTCAGCAGTCTTCGGTAAAACCACAGCTCTGCTGCTTCCACTCGTCTTTCATCCTCTTTCTTCATTGTCCATGCCTCGCAGCCGTATAACATCACTGGCCAGACAAGACATTTTAAGAGTTTTATCTTAAGGTCTGCTGTTATGCTGTGGTCTTTCCAAATATTGTTCAATTGAACCATACTGTTCTTGGCCATTCCAATTCTCATCTTTATGTCTTTTGAGCATGTTCCATCGTGTGTCTTGACTGAACCTAAATATCTAAAGTCCTTGACATTTTCTAGAGGGACTTGGTTTAGCATGATCTGGTCCTGTCTAGTGTTATATTTGCCTGCAACATGCATAACCTTTGTCTTCTTTGAATTTAAGTCCAGCCCAGCTGCCTTTCCAACCCGGTCTACCCTGTACAGGATCCTCCTAGAGCCTGTAATGTTGTCTGCCAGTAATCCTGTGTCATCTGCGTAGCGTAAATTTTAACAGGTTTCTACCACCAATATTTACTCCCATGTCTTCTATGTCTGCTTCTCTCATGATATGTTCAGTGTATATGCTGAAGAGATGTGGAGACAGGATGCAACCTTGCCTTACCCCTTTAGTGATGTTAAAAAATTTGCAGTTTTGATTATTCCATCTGATTGTTGCTTTTTGATCATTATATAATGAAGCTATGAGGGAAACCAGATGTCTTGGAAAACCCATTTTGATCATGAAGTGGAAAAGACTTTGGTGAATCACGCTATCAAACGCTTTGCTGTAGTCAATGAAAACGATGAACATCTCTTGGTCTGTGTTTCTAATCTTTTCTATCAATATCTGGAGTACAAACAGCATATCTATTGTTCCCCTGTTTTTCCTATAGCCTGCCTGACAGTCGGATAGCTCTTCCTCTACTTTTGGCTTTAACCTGTTTAAAATTATTATCAGCAGTATTTTACTGGCATGACTGATCAGTGCAATTGTTCTATAATTGTTGCAGTCTTTGACATTTCCACTCTTATGTAACATGACAAATTCTTGGAGCTTCCAGTCTGTAGGCCACTGACAAGTCTTCCATATCTTGCAGCATAAGTGATGCATTACTTTGAGTCCACCATCACCTGAGTGTTTCAACAACTCTCCAGGAATATTGTCAAGACCAGGAGAAGAGTGGTAGGGGTAGATAACTAGTCTTGTTTGAAATGTAAACTTTATTTGAAAATCTGATCGTGGGTTATTCATGCAAAACGTCCATCCCTATAAACTGACACATTTGGGAAAATGTAACATAAAAAAGATGGTAAAAGTAACATCAAACTGGTTGCTGTTTGCAGGTGATAGCAAGAATAGTGGACGGCAGTCGATTTGACGAATTCAAAGCCATGTATGGAGAAACATTAGTCACAGGTATGGTCAGAGTTTTGATTTGTTTACTTGATAATAATGATGATGATAGTAATAATAATAATGATGATAATGTTAATTATTATTATGACTTTGAATAATGTGTGACTTTGTGAGTGTGTGTGTGTGTGTATGAGTGTGTGTGTGTGTGTGTGTGTGTGTGTGTGTGTGTGTGTGTGTGTGTGTGTGAGAGAGAGAGAGAGAGAGAGACAGAGAGTATGTGTTTGTGGTGTGTGTGTGTGTGTGTGTGTGTGTGTGTGTGTGTATGTGTGTGTGTGTGAGTGTGTGTGTGTGTGTGTGTGTGTGTGTGTGTGTGTGTGTGTGTGTGTGTTTTAATTTATGCTTCTTTTCAACAGGATCTGTTATGTTAGATATTTTCTGTTGTAATGTATCACTTCATGTATATGTTGTAGGTTTTGCTCGGTTGTGGGGTTACCCAGTGGGAATTATTGGAAACAATGGTGTTCTCTTCTCTGAGTCTGCCATGAAAGTAAGCCACTAGGACAACATGCTGGCTGATGCTCAGCTTTTGTTAACCCTTCGTCTCTTGCACCTATCCACCAGCTGCAAAAATTTAATCCTTTGACTCCTTGAACCTATTCACCAGCTTCATGCAGGAGGCTGGTGGATAGGGTGTGGGAGTCAAAGGGTTAAGTTTTTGCTTTGCTAGCATGATTGACAAATGCAGGATGCTGGTGGACAGGATGTGAGAGTCAAAGGGTTAATTTGTTTATGTGTATATGTGTGGGCGTTTGTGAGTGTGTGTATATGGCTGTGTGTGCTTGTGTTTGTGTATGTGTGTGTGTGTGTGTGTGTGTGTAAAATGAATGTTTGAATGTGCATGTTTATAGGTGTGTGTGTGTGTGTTTGTGTGTGAGAGAGAGAGAGAGAGAGAGAGTGTGTGTGTGTGTGTGTGTGTGAGAGAGAGAGAGAGAGTGTGTGTGTGTTTGTGTGTGTGTGTGCATGCATGTATGCGCTGTGTAAGAGAGAAATGTATTCATTGCAGGTTTTTATTTGTTTGTTTTGTTGCTTGACCGATTTACATATGGAAGTGGATTGTTTATCATAATTTTTATCACTTTTTTAACATTCTGTCATTTTCTTCTTCTCACATGACTTCTTGAAGAGTCACTGGGGTGCCGTACTAAAGAACTTCTCAACAGATTTTCAGCTCTGTCGGTTGTGTGCCATTGACATCACTGTGACTCCCCTCTTCTTCTTCTTGTTTAGTGTCCACAATCAGCGCGTTGATTATTCTGACACTATCACAAGGGGGGGTACGCACAAAAAAACACACACACAAAAAAAAAATTCCTGGGATTTGTGTATTTTGCCAAAATCCACCTGGACCATGTTGTTAATAATTTTGTACATCATAGTGAGCCTTGCGATCTTACGTCGGCTTTGTAGAGATATCCATCCGAGGTGGTGTAACATGTTGGTGACGCTAGCGTTTCTTTTATAGCGATTTAAAACAAAACGTGCTGATCTTTGTTGCACGGCCTCAGTTTTTGTGATCTGTCCTTCTTTGTACGGGTCCCACACAGTACTTGTATATTTGAGAATGGGCTGCACCATAGCCTTATAGGCTGTCTCTTTGAGTCCGATGTTACTGACTCTGAGGTTTCTTCGCAAGAACCCTAACGTTTTGTTGGCTTTGTTCGTGATGTTTTGAACATGGAGATCCCAATCTAGGTCTTGTGTGATCGTAATCCCCAGATACTTCGCCGAAATGACATTGGCGAGAGTCTGGTTGTGCAGCTGGTATGATGGTGTCAGCAGCTTTTTCTTTCTCTTGGGACTGATAACCGGGAGGGTGATGCATTTCCCAGGGTGGAAAGACATGTTCCAACTTTCTTCCCATTTCTCTAGTTGCTGGAGATCTGTTTGTAGTTGTGCCTGGTCTTGGCCTGTTGTTATTGACCTGTAGATGGCGGTGTCATCTGCAAAAAGTCGCGTGGATGAGAGGACAGTTCCGGGCAAGTCGTTTATGTAGACCAAGAACAAGCTTGGCCCAAGAACGGAGCCCTGGGGTACTCCAGATTTCACAGCGACTGAGTCTGACTTCGCACCGTCAACCACCACAGCCTGCTTCCGCTCACGTAAAAAGCCTCCGATCCATCTGTTAACATGGCCTCGAACTCCATAATGGTGCAGAATGAATGATTAACCTTGTTGAAGGCTTTTGTGAAGTCCATATTCTCGGTCAGCTCCTCCATGAACTCCAGCAATTGGGTTTCGCAGGATCTTTTACGACGAAAGCCATGCTGTCTTGGAGAAAGGATGTTGTTCTTCTCTAGGTGGTCCATGAGTGAACTAACAATGACATGTTCTATATCTTAATGGGATGCTGGTCAATGATACGGGGCAATAATTTGCTGGATCTTCTCTCAGTTCCTGTCGTCCTGTCTTCTTCAGCTTCTTATAGACCCTAGCTCTCCTGTTAATGAGCTTCTTTATATCAGGTGTAACCCAAGGCTTACTACGTTTGGGACGTGCTTGTTTACGGGGGACATAAGTCTCTTCAGCTTGTAAGTATGCTTCCTTAAAGCGCGTCCATAATTCTTCTGTAGCCAGGTTTCCCTTTTCCTCTACAAGGCTGGAGTGCAAGGCCTTCATTGCTTCTCTCATGCCGTCCCAATCTGCTTTGTTGTAAAGTTTAATCCATCTGGGGCTCTGCTTGGTTTTCTCCACCGCGATGTTGTACTCACAGTAGACTATCTCATGGTCAGAAACAACCCAGGATGAGGCCTGGTGAATTAGTGAGGATAAGGTCAAGGGTGTTCCTAAGCCTAGTGGGCTGAATCACCATTTGCTCAAGTCCATGATCTCTAATTAGCTCAAGGAACTCCCGGTGTTGTCCCACAGCTGGGGCGTGAGGTTTCAGTGTGGCTGTCTCCCAATCAAATCCAGGGAAGTTAAAGTCACCTCCAATCAGCACGTGTGCATTTGGATTGGTAGATAACCTATCAAGAGATTCTCCAAATTTCCTCAAACTTTCGTGGTCAGCATCGTCAGGACGGTAAAATGAGCATAAATACAGTCTTTTTTCCTTTTAGTTGCAATGCTGCCCACTCAATTTCACAATCAGTTTCCAGTTCTTTCACAGTAAAGCTGTTCAGGTTCTTATGCACTGCCACAAAGACCCCCCCCTCCCTCCCTGTCACGATCATTCCGATAGAGTAGGTAAGGTCCCGGTAATGCTTCTGCATCCGAAATGTCATTGTCTAGATGTGTCTCTGTTCCGAGTATAATATCCGGGCGGAGACTATCAATAACATTTTGCATTGGTGCCCTCTTTGCTATGCATGACTGAAAATTAATGTTCAGAATACGCAGTGGACGACCTTTCCATTGTCTTGTTGACTGGCTCTAGTAGGCGTTGATGCGTGCAGGGGGTGAAAGTTCTTCTCTGTTGGCGTTGTGCACGAAATATCCTTTTCAGAACTGCAAGTAGTATATCCGGATTGATCAGTTGAGAAGAATTGCCAATCGTTGACATGCAGATTAAAAACTATGATGCTATTTGGGTTACTACATAGAGCACAGTACCAGGAGACAATAGTTTTAGAGTCACTCAATTTTGCGTAATGTTCGTCTGTAATGCTTTGACAACTAGCATGAAACCAATGACCGCAGGTTTCGCATTGGACACCTCTTTGTCCCCAGGTAACTGACAGGTCACACTCCCCACATGGGCAGTGATCCTCGGAGTTTTCTGGTAGGGTGGCAGAAATGCTATCGGGGCCTGGGTTTGGTTCTGGCGATAAGAGTTTAATAACAACAAAACAATCAGGTACAATTTCACAGTCTTTCGTTTAGGAAAGGATCTACATCTTTCTGTGTATCTGCAGGCAGCAAGAAGGTGGGTGACTAGACTCATGCATGTGTTGGTACTCCTGAAGACTGTTTTATCTGCAAAACCCGAGTGTAGCACATTGTTACAACTGTCTGGACTTTTGGCCTCTGAAATTAGCAGTCTGTGCCCCAGAAGAGCAGCCACAGCGAACAACAGCGTAATGCATGCCATGGCTCATTTCGAGAGTTCATACATGAAGTTTACTTTAGAAGAGAATCAGCATACTCGCAATTTTGTATCTGTAGTCCTCAGAGAACAAGGATAAATGTCCATCAATACGCTACCGGACAAACCCGGTCACACTGTTCAATAATTGTTATTTCTGTCCTCCAGTCCAAACTCCAACGTGAGCAACAATACAACGTGAGCACTTTAGCAGACGTGAACACTCCCGCAGACTTCTCAACAAACTTTAAAATAGCATCTTGGCAAAAACTTTTACCTTTATCCTCCAGTCCAAACGTGAAATACAACACAAAGTGAACACTCCAGCAGACGTGAGCACTCCAGCAGACGACTCTTCAGACGGGAATTACAAGTATCCTACGCCAAAATTCCGAGAAAAACACTAAATTGTTTCTAAATTATGTCATTAGACGAGGATCTCAATTCACCAAGAACAAATTTACACACAAATAAACGCAAAACAAAACATTTTTTCAAATGATTTAGACGCAGCGATGTTGAAACACGTCTGCACTCTCGCGCATGCGCCCCCCATGGATGCCAGTATCTCTTTCAGTATTAATAAATTCTGAAGTAGCACTTTCCTCTTTTCTGTCAATCTCTTTGCTTCTGCCTTGCTCCTTTGCATTCTGTCATTTCTTCCTGTTGTTTTCTGCCTTGCTGGTTCATTCATCAGTATGTGTTTGATAAGGTCTTACATACTTTCTCTTAAAATTGATATTTGGCACATATATTGCACATCACAGCAGTTTTAGGTAATTTCGGCCTGTTATATGTATGTTTTAGTGCCCTTAATTATATTAAAATTTGTATTCAGGCTCGTTTTTTTTTTAAATCCCAAGGGGCATATCCTTGGATTATGTGTGCAAATGCGTTGATATGTGTATTTGCTATTCTTTTCCATTTCTTTCTGCAGTGAGGTATGATGTACTTTTTGAAACGGTTATAGCACTGATATGGCTCTGTGCTTTAAACAACAATGACAATAACAATAACACTGTGAAAAATAAAACAAACAAACAACCACCCAACACCAGTCACTCATGGCATCCTTTGTCTATTACCACCAAATCTGTCTTCCTGTAGTTTCTACTCATGCCAATTTTTATCTTTCTCAAATGCTCTCCCTATCTTTTTCTGCTCTTCCATTCTTTTTTCCTCTTTGTCTCCCACATGTTCCGTTTCCAGCAGTCAGTAATGCATGTATCTGTAATCATCATTCATTTATTGTGCAGGGAACACACTTCATTGAATTGTGCAGCCAGAGAGGCATCCCTCTTATATTTTTACAGAATATCACAGGTAAGCGTAATGCAAAAAATGACATGGCGAGTCGTCGTCGTATAATTGTGCATTTTAATGGTTGGTCAACAGTTTAGTGAGTAAGTCATTTCAAATAGCCGCAATGTCCACCTGTTTCACCATATGATTTTCAGTCATATACCAAAATGATCAGAAAAGAGTGTGGATTTAAAATTATTTATGCCCCAACTCAAGTCTGTGATAAAAATATCTATGGCACTAATTTTGATATACAAATCAAATCAAAGTGCACAATTCCTCACTGAAACATTATTTCGCAGTGACGAAAACTTAAGAATATGAACACTGGGACAGGTAGGACAGGAGGGGAATGGGGTGAAGCATTGGGTGTGTAGATGGAGAAATCACTGATGGAAAAAAAGGTTTGTCTTCAGGTTAGACTTGAATAAAGACAGAGCATGTGACTGTCAAGGAGACAGGCGACACTCATTGCATGGACCGAACATAAAAAATGAGTGGTGACCAATTGTGGAACGTCTGTATTGAGGAATTTGTAAACAAAGATGTGTCACAAGCAGAATGGAGAGGTTGGGCTGGGGTGTACATTTGAAAATGGTCACCAAGGTAAATAGGTGCAATACCATTAATGGAATTGTAGCATAATATATTGATTTTGTGTGAAATTCTTTGACTTACAGACAACCAGTGGAAAAAGTGAAGTTAACCTTTTTATGTGAAGTTAATAACCATTTCATTTATGTAATTCAAATGGCCCATTTCAGAGCATTGCACACCACATTGTAATGTGTATACTGATATTTTACTGATGGGTTACATATGTTATCCTTGAAACGTGTGTCTAGAGTTGGTTATGGTCAGTGTTGGCATATAAACATGTGTCTAGAGTTGGTTTTGGTCAGTGTTAGCTTATAAACATGTCTAGAATTGGTTATGGTCAGTGTTGGCATATAAACATGTCAAGAATTGGTTTTGGTCAGTGTTGGCATATAAACATGTCTAGAATTGGTTATGGTCAGTGTTGGCTTATAAACATGTCAAGAATTGGTTATGGTCAGTGTTGGCATATAAACATGTGTCTAGAATTGGTTATGGTCAGTGTTGGCTTATAAACATGTCTAGAATTGGTTATGGTCAGTGTTGGCATATAAACATGTGTCTAGAATTGGTTATGGTCAGTGTTGGCTTATAAACATGTGTCTAGAATTGGTTATAGTCAGTGTTGGCTTATAAACATGTGTCTAGAATTGGTTATAGTCAGTGTTGGCTTATAAACATGTGTCTAGAATTGGTTATAGTCAGTGTTGGCTTATAAACATGTGTCTAGAATTGGTTATAGTCAGTGTTGGCTTATAAACATGTGTCTAGAATTGGTTATGGTCAGTGTTGGCTTATAAACATGTGTCTAGAATTGGTTATAGTCAGTGTTGGCTTATAAACATGTCTAGAATTGGTTATGGTCAATGTTGGCATATAAACATGTGTCTAGAATTGGTTATGGTCAGTGTTGGCTTATAAACATGTGTCTACAATTGGTTATGGTCAGTGTTGGCATATAAACATGTCTAGAATTGGTTATGGTCAGTGTTGGCAGTGGTGCAGATCCTTCTAAAAGTCAAGGGTTTTCATACCCCCACTAAAAAAACTTGAGGGTTTTCATACCCCCAATAATTTTTTTAGGGGGTTTTCATACCCTTTGCCAAAATTTCTGGGGGTATGAGCCACCGATGCAAAGACTCGGTATTTTGTTTTCCCAAGTGATTTTTTTGGCCTAATGGTTTAAATAAATTAAATTATAAAAAAGCAAGCAGCATGGCCTTCTACTAAATTAGAATAAAGATCAACTCTTTACAGTGACACATGCCAGTTTCCACACTGACACAGACAACACAGGACATTCAGTAGAAGAACAGTTTCAAAAGTTGGCAAGTCAGCGCGTGTGGTCGTACACTGAGGAAAGCTTTTCCTCGAAGGGCTGCTTTCGGTTTCCGCTGCATTTTCATTGGCCCAGGCAAAGAGTTGTAGAAAAGTGTGACGTAGCCTAGTTACTATTTTTATCGCTAATGTAATGCCCGACCCCAATGCTGCATGTGCCGCGGCGGGCAAGCTAAGCGATGTCGGTCGCGTCGTTAGCTTGCCCGCCGCGGCTAGGCGAGCGAACGGAGCGATAGGTCTATACCCCCACGGCTCAAAACCTTTACGTGATGAGACCGGCAGAGGAAAAATGCTTACGTGACCATACCCTCAAGACGACAAAGTCTTATGTGTTCATACCCTTTTGACATAATTTTTGTACGTGATTTCCATCTTCCTTACGTGATTTACCCCCATCTCTACGTGATCTGCACCCCTGGTTGGCTTAACAGGTTTCATGGTGGGGAGAGAGGCAGAGGCAGGCGGCATAGCAAAGCACGGAGCAAAGATGGTGATGGCCGTTGCCTGTGCTAAGGTGCCCAAACTGACACTGATCATTGGTGGTTCCTACGGAGCAGGCAACTATGGCATGTGTGGCCGAGCTTATGGGTGAGCTGGTATAACATCTTTTGTGTACAGTATTCATGATTTTTGGTTAACTCTAGCTCCCACACCCTACCCGCCAGCTGCAAAAACTTCACCCATTCGCTCCCTCACCTTATCCACCAGCTTCCTGCAGGAAGCTGGTGGACAGGGTGAGGGTATGAAGTGTTAAGTTTTTGCGGTGATGTCATAGCTGATGATGCGGGATGCTGGTGGATAGGGTGAAGGAGTCAAAGGGTTAAA
>JAPXFY010000027.1:41824826-41834826 GCA_030674185.1 Monoplex corrugatus | reverse complement strand
CTGTGATAAAAACTTCCTCTTTTCTGTTACTCTTTTTGTTTTTCTTCCTCCTTTGCTATTTGTCATTTCTTCCAATCATTTTCTGCCTTGCTGGTCCATTCACCTGTATGTGTTCAGTAAAGTCTTATATATTTTCTCTTTTTTTAATCCACTGTGTGATAAATTGGATGGAATGGTCAATGCCAGGGGCAGCTCCTTAGATTTAATTTTCTTTTCCTTCTTTTTTCCTGTTGAAGTATTGTGTGTTTTGAACTGGTTATAGCCCTGATATGGCTCAACACAGTCGGCTGGGCTTTAAGCAAAAATAACAGTAACAATTCAGTTTCTTTCAGCATAAAATGGCATTGCAGTGCTGGGAAGATTCTATGCGCGTTTTTGCTGCTGAAGATTGTTTCATGCCGATATCGAGTTCCCATTCTACTTTACACTGTAGCTAGTCTGATTGTTTTGGGGGGTAGGTCTGGCACAGGAATAACTGTTAACCTGAAAGAAGTTAAGGATGAAGTTATTTGAAAATGGGATTAGCGTGAAATTGTGTATGAGCACGAAAGTTTAGCGAGTGAATCTGCAGCAGGTGTATCGTTGTGACTTCGTTTTTAATGTGAAAAAAGAAAAACACACCAAACTTGTGACAGCATGACAAAAGGTGAATCAAGTGTCTTGCTAGACTGGATTGTATCAGTCAGTTGAAACAGTGAAAACAGCATGTTAATGTCTTGTGTGTCTGTCTTAGTGCAAGGTGGTTCTTATACAACCAGAGCATATATTTTGTATTGTATCATTATTTTGAGGACCGATAAATTAATCATGTGCATATGTCTGTAATGTTTACCTGTCTCATGCTATGACACTGCTAATGATTTTGATTTGCTTGTTGATTGAATGCAGTAAATGCTGGTATGTTTTTACACCCTCAAGAGAAGGAAAATTAGGATTGTCTCCCTTGCAGTGGTCAGTACAAACAGAACATCAAAGACAAGAAAAAAAAAGAACTGTCAGGTTTGAAACACAAAACGAAAAAAAAAAAAAAATGTGAGAAAGACAATGCTGTAATAAAAAAACATTTTGTTGGGAGTTTGGGAACAGCTGACCCTCCTAGAATACACTGTCGGTATTTAGGTCCTTTGGGTTGGCTGTTGGTTTCTATGTGGATATATTTGTGGCATATTTGTTAGAGCTGTGGACTCAGAGGTTTCTTATCTGAAGTTTGGTCCTACATTGCAACATAAAAGTTGACTTAACCCTTTTACTTCCGCATCCCGTCCAGCATCCTGCATTGTCAGCCATGCTAGCAAAGCAAAAACAAAACCCTTTGACTCCCTCACTCTGTCCACCAACTTCCTGCAGGAAGCTTGTGGATAGGCTGTGGGAGTGAAAGGGTTAAGTTTTTGCTTTGCTGTCTTGGCTGACAATGCTGGATTCTGGCGGATAGGGTGAGGGTCAAAGGGTTAATGCAGCCACCAGTTTTCTAAGATAAAAAAAAAGGTAAAATCTGTAGGAGCAGTTTTGTGGGAAAAAAGTTCAGTTGGAATAGTGTACATCAGAAGCATTGCATGAAGGTCTGTTAAACCTTCAGTTTGTCATTTCCTCATGTTTTTTTTTTTTGTGTAATTATTATGATCCTGCTTTCTTGTTCTGCTGTATGTCTGTTCTGTTTTGGTCCTTTTTGTAGACCTCAGAAACAGTTTGCTTTTACAAGTAAGGTGCAAGATTAGATTGAGGTTATCCAGGTTTCAGTCTTGTAACATTAGCTTTAGTTTTTGCGTGCATTTTTTTTTCAAAATGCTTGTCTACACACATTTTAGACATTGACTACCCTTTCTGGTAACATTGTATTCCTGTCTGCCTAAGCCAGAGCTCTTTATAATTAAATTGCTCTGCTTGAAGTGGGAGCAAATGGATGAGACTTGACTGCGTGGTGGTAGCTTCCCAACAAGCCCGTAGCTCGCTCAAGTAAGGGTAGGAGCTGATCAGGGCTGAGTTATTGTTATTGAGTTATTGGAGTCATTTCAAGAGGGATTCACCACGCTCATACAACTCCATATGCGCTCCTCCCAAATCTGCCAGCAGTTATCCGACAGATTTCCTGTGCCTGCACAAAACCATGTGCCCTGGCAAGGTCTTGAAACAGGCAAAGGGGAGAAGGGACCTATCAAACACTAAGCTGACACCGCCAGAATGATGGAAACATTAGCTGGGCAGCGAACAGGCCAGATTTTAATGTTGTAGGCTGGTACTGAACTCATGATTGAGTCCATGGCTCAACCAACTAGCCCACGCAAAAACTAGGCTGAAAAATCCCACAACAAAATGAGTTTTGCATTCTGGACCTCCCGGTTGGTGGTCTGTTGTGCTGACCAGTTTGCCACATTGAATGGTTAGTTTGCTGATGTTGGACAGTCAGTTAAACACAAAGTTGGGGTTCTGTCTCCTCCACTTGATCGCTATGTAGTAAAAAGAAAGGATGATTTCTGACTCTCTCCCACCCCCCACCACACACACACACACATGCACCTACTTTTTTCTGTTTCTTTAACTCTTTGACTCCTGCACCCTATCCACCGACTGCAAAAACTTAACCCTTTGACGTCCTCACCCTGTCCACCAGCTATTTAACCCTTTGACTTGCTCACCCTGTCACCAGCTTCCTGCAGGAAGCTGGTGGACAGGATGAGAGAGTCAAAGGGTTAAGTTTTTGCTTTGCTAGCATGGCTGACGATGCAAGATACTGGTGGACAAAGTGCAGGAGTCAAAGGGTTAATGCTTGATTTGGGAAGAGATTTCTGCAGCGGTCATATGAAAGCTGCTGATGAACTGTTGCTTGGGATCAGTGAACTGTTGCTTGGGATCAAAGTGTATGGATCACTTGTGTTTTTGCCACTTCGTGTGCCAGTCACTTTGTTTTTTAAAGAATGAAAATCATGAATTGCTTAAGAGGAACAAAAGTGTTGATGAGTGTACAAGGCAGTTTTTCTTTTTTTAATATATGATTGATGTTATTTTTGTTTGTTTTTGCTGTAGGTGTGTTGACGGCCATGTTTACTGCTCACATGTATGCAGAGAGTGTGTGTTCATGTAATTGCACTGATCAGTCTTTGTGTGCATGTGTATTTATGAAGAAGGATGAAAATAACAGTTTCAGTTAGGATGCAAAAAGAGGGCAAGGCATGCATTAAGTTCTGGAAGCATTACACTTCTTCTGCAAAGCCTTCAACAACACAGCATCAATGACTATTTCAGACATAGGACCAGTCAGGTCTACTTGGTTGGTAGGGTGGGGAGGGGGATAGGGGTAATGGGAAGCGGATTCATACTACTCGTTATATTGTATACTTCAGACTTCTTTACTTTGCTGAGTCTGCAGAGGAAGATTAAGACAATTATAAGATGGAAAGATTGAAGACTCCTGGTGTAGTTGCGCCCTGAGAACTTCCATTCATTATCAACATTTCAGAATACATGTTCACAGTGAACGTTGTTGAACTTGTGGCAGCAAAAATCATTGTAGTGTATGCTATCAATAACTTTAAATCAAGTGAAAAGACTTTAAAAAAAATGGGGGGGGGGGGGGGGGGGGAGAGCGAGCAAAGTTCAGGTGGGCTGGGGTGGAGAGAGATTGATCAGCGCAGATCATGGTGAGTGGAAGTGATGTTTTGTCCTGTGAGGTGTGACTTGTGTTAGTACTTTTTAAATCAGGATGGGCATTTATGAGAAATGTGTTGTGAACTGTATCTTTTTTATTATTGTTGTGAAACGTGTAAATGTTAAGTAATAGACAATAATAAATTTGGGATGCAGTTTATTTTGCTGTTCATCAGTGTGTTTCATTAATCATGACTGTCACCACCACCCCACCACCCATGTTTCTTGTATAGTCTTCCTTGCTGACTGTCTGTATTTTCCTTTGTCTGTCTGCCATCCTTATGTCTGTCTGTCCATTGTTTTCTCTTCTTCTCTCTGTTTCTGGGTGATCAATGGTCAGCGAAACTGATTGGACTAAAGACTAACACTGTGTTATTGTCTACACACAGGGTACAGAAATTCAATTTTCAGCATGTGCTTGAGTAAAAACAACAAAAAAGCATAAGACGAAAAAGTTAGACATTTTTCTTTAAGCAGGGCACTTGCGCGCACACGCACACACACACACACACAAGCACACACACACACACACACACACACACACACACATACACACACACACCGCCATCCCCAGTCCGCAATTGTACAATGTTCCCCCCCACCCCCTGTCAGAAAAGAAAAACTGTAAAAGAAAGGAAGAAAAAAAAGGGGTGGTGGTGGAGACCGTTATGATGGGTTGACCGTCTTGTGTGTTATCCCTTTGACCCCCTCATCCTATCCACCAGTTGCAAAAACTTAACCCTTTGACTCCCTCACCCTATAGGAAGCTGGTGGATAGGGCGAATGAGTCAAAGGGTTAAGGTTTTGCTTTGCTACCATTGATGACCACGCAAGGTGCTAGTGGGTAGGGTGAGGAGTCAAAGGTTAAGTTCTACTATTGATGACCACGCAGGGTGCTAGTGGGTAAGGGTGAGGGGGTCAAGGTTAAGTTCTACCATTGATGACCACGCAGGGTGCCAGTGGGTAGGGTGAGGGAGTCAAAGGGTTAAGTTCTACCATTGATGACCATCAGGGTGCCAGTGGGTAGGGTGAGGAAATCAAAGGGTTAAAAGCACTTGTCCTGTGGATGTCATGCATTAATGGTTGTCGTGTCACTAAACTACATGTTGTGAAAGCCAGAAAGGTTTAGTGATGTTTCCGCCACATATATCTGTGTCAACACTGGCAAAAGATAACAAAAAAGAAAAAAAAGCTACACCTCAAAATAGTGGGGAAGTCAAGTCATACGATTGTGCACTTTTTAGTAGAGACATGTCCTCTTACACACAAATAGTATGGACCATGACGAACATATCTGGAGGTGGAAACACGATCACAGAACCCTGTGTAAGGCGCAGTGATCGATCAAAGTTTCCAATCAGTGTATTCTTAACACGGTCAGGACACCATAGGGGCAATAAGACCTGTGTGTTGGGAGCAGACCTGCACGTGGATGCAGTGCGGGCAAGATCTGTCATCATGGGCTTGGCACCAGCGGCGGTGTAAACCTGGCGGGTTAGACCTATGAGAATTTATTCATTCGGTTGATATTTTATATACAATCCGTCCGTTTTCGAAATTTTACAAACTGTTGAAATAAACTGAAATGACAAATGTATTTTTACGAGTTCTTAGAACACATGTAGTTGTAATGGGGCGATCTGCTGATATAAAAGGATGACTATGAATAATTTTTAGGGGGTGCAGAAAAAGAAGTCACCGTGTACGGCAACACATGTTATGAAGGGCCGGGGAAACTGACGTAGTGATTTTTTTTCAATGAATGCGATTTGAAGACTGCCGATTTCATGCTGTATTTTGGTTAAATGATATATTGTATTATTTGAAAAATAGAATACATTCCATTAATTCTGAAATTCATACAGCTATTTCTTGCCTTTGTCAGCATCACATAACAATAATAACAATATGTACTGACCTTGTTTATCAAAACAATTGATAATCATTAATAATCAACATGTATAACACTAAATGTTTAAGTTGTGTTTAAAATATTAACATTTATTGGAACCATATCAGTTGAACCTGTGCGTTTGTTTTATTTGAGTGAAATTTGCCTATGTTTCTCTGTTGACGGCCATAATGAAATGTATGGTGTTCCTTACGAATCAAAAAAAAAAGCTGTTTTTTTTTTTTGTATGCATGACCGATCTGATGAAATGAGCCAGAATAAAATTAATGGTAATGTCTTGTGATTACAAACTAATCGACAACCCCATTCTACCGTTTCCAATTGAAGGAGACGACGAATTGACTATTGACTGGAGAGTGTGTGCATTGTGCCAGAATCCAGCTAACAAAGCGTCACTTATATGTCCATTCAAGGGCCAAGGAGCCAATGGGGATGGTGCAGGATGCGTTTATATTGCCCAGATTTTGAAAGCATTTCAGGAAATAGGCGGGAATCCACTTTCTGTTCCTTTATCTAAACTGAATGATGGATCTGGGTTTGAAGAGACTGAAAAAACATAAAGTTTCTTGGCACATACCATGTTGTGCGAAAATAAGCGACACTATTCTGAACAGAAAGAGAAAGGAATGATAAACCTAGCCCTGTGAAAACACAGACAGAGGCTTAGAGATGATGGTGGTAGTGTTGCAGACGAGAAAGGAAGTGAACCACAATGTCTGTTCTGCAATGGGTCATCTGGCACCACAGGACTATCTTTGGATTTTGTTTCAAAGTTCGTGTTCATGCCCAGGGACTGAACGACATAGAGCTGCTTGGGAAGCTTGCTGTCAAAGACATGGTGGCAATGGATTGCCATTATCATGTAAAATATCTGTCTGCCGTGTATGGACGTGTTCCAGCAAATCAGTCACCAGAATCAGAAGAGAGCATTGGCGTATTAAGAGCACATGCCATTGTGCTTGCTGAGTTTGTGGCATACATTGAAAACTTAAGAGATGATACTACTACATAGCCCCAGTATTCAGCATGGCTTGTCTATCTCGTCTATACACCTCTTGCCTCTCACAGTTTGGTATAACAAACGCGAAGGTACATTCAACATGCCTTAGACAAAAGATAGAAGCAGCCATCCCAGATACTGCATGTACAAGTCAGGGATGAAATGGCATTCGTCTGTTTGACAAAGATCTTGGAAACACTTTGAAGAAAGTATGCAAGTCCTGAATCTGAGGTCCTTCAGTTGGTCAAAGCAGCCCACAAATCATAAGGAAAGATTTATTTCAGAAAAATAATAACATTCAGTGGAACGTTTAATGACCGCTGCCAAGAAGATTCCATCCCAGCTTCCCTGAAAGCACTTATGAGCTTCACTCTAGATGGTCCAACAGCTATATAGAACAACCAGCGTCTGACACAAAGTCAGACAGGCTAGCTGTTCTCACGCTTTCCCAACTGATTGCTTTCAACAGTCGCACGACTGCAAAAGACTCAAAACTGGTACAATAACCACTTTGACATTATATGCAGAAAGAAAGAAGAACTTATTGGCACACTCCTACTAGAGCACACTCCCTGACCTAGGAGCACACTCCCTGACCTAGGAGGACTGGGGATTTCGTACGACAGGGTGATGTCAGTTTCATGTCAGATAGCGCACAGTGTCTGCAGAAAATTCGAGAACACTCAAGGTAGTTTAGTTGTCCCAACAAACATGAGAAAGAGTTTGTTCATAGTTGGCATGGTTGATAATATAGATAGACCACAACCCCAGCTCAACAACTTCATCTGACTCCTTCCATGGAAGCAGCATCTCCCTCATTCAGCACAAAGTGACACAGGATGATGGTGAGGAGCAATGGAGACTACTCATTGCTGATGATACAAACAACCGAATTCGGAGAATTCCTTTGTTGCCAGCTGATTACACCAATGTTTTCCTTATGCCCCTGACCCTAACAAAGAACAATTGGTGCCTCCACCATCAGGGTGTAAGCAGCCAGACATCATCAGTTCTGAGGTTCAAAATTGTGTCACTAGTTTGCATGGTTGAAACATGTGTCAGCTACGTTGGAAACATGGCCAGTAGACAACGGTGACAAATTGTCGTGGGCTGCATACCACATGCGTCTCTACAGCCACAAAATGATGTTCCAACTGTCATCATTGGATTGCTGCCTATCCTCATCGACAATGCTCATATTACTGCATCAATCAGACATGATCCTGGTAAAAAAAAACCCAGCTATCCAACACCTGAATCTTGGACAAACACCTGTGCTAGGAATGGATCAGCCACTGTTTTATGCCATAACAAAAGGAATCGAATGGATCTGGCCTGACACTTGGCGAAAAAACATTTTGTCATCATGTTAGGAGGGCTTCATATAGAAATGGCTGCTTTCAAAAACGCTTGAAGTTTGGTTGAACGGTTCAGGGTGGAACAATGCAAGCAGGAACTGCATCTTCTGGCGTTGCCAATTCATTAGTCAGGGCAGCTCACTTAACGAGAACAAGGCATGCCCACCAATCACGGCTGCTGCACTCTACATTTTGCTATGGCGAACCTATTCAAAGTTCCTGGAGTCGGATCAAAGCATCATTTTAGATTTCCAGGACTGGAGTAAAAAGATGACAGATGAGCAGCCATAATTTGCATTAGTGGGCTTAAAAAAGTTCTGTATTTCCAGTTGTGCGTCATTCAGCTGGTCTACTCAAACTGGACATGAATTTTCAGAATGTATGTAGTGTTCTGTGCTTGACAAGGCACGCCTGGGATGTTTGCCCTGCCTGGACCACGTGAACTATGCTGGCTGTTCACATCCGCGAGACCTGGCAATGCTTGAAGAATTTCCCACACCCCGCTGTATTCCATCATTTCTGCCCCGGGGCTCTGCACCGCCTTCTGTGCTTGTGGTGGAGACTGCTATCAGGATGTCTAAATCAGTCAGACATGTGAAACGGTCTTTTTTTCTTTTTCAGTTTTGAAACCAGTCATTTAATAATTAAAGACATTAATTTGTATATTTTATTATATAGCTGGACTGATTGATTTCTTTGATGTAAAAAACTATTTTGTCATTTTGTTTCCATATATATATATATAATGCTTCGGACATAATATATTGCTATATTAAAAGAAGCTCAGGGTTTCATGAAAAGAGGACCCCTTGTAATTCACATCAGTCTGATATACTGTATATATAAGATAACCAAGAAAATACAATCTGAAAGTGATCACAGACGTGGTTAGCGAAAAAACCATGACCCCAAACGCACCAATTGCTATGACAACGTTCTACAAAGCAGGAGGGAAACAGGTCTGGCCCGAAAGTGCTATGACAACCAGCACATTGCCAAAGGGTCTTCTGGATGGAGCAGTCGACTGGGAGTGTACAGCAGACCTCCCAGAGTGGAGAAATTACCCAGATGTCATCAGCAAGACAGGCATGAGACCAGACATCGCTCTCCACTCTGACTCCTCGAAACAAGTGATTCTGATAGAACTCACTGTGCCATACGAAAGCAGAATGGAAGAAGCACATATCTACAAGACCGAAAAATACGCCGGTCTTGCCAGCACCCTGAAGAAAGCAGGTCTGCGGGTCAAAATCTTCGCCATAGAGGTCGGGGCAAGAGGGTTTGTGGGCACCTCCACCTCATGAAACAACTCGCCATTTCTGGGAAGAAGAGGACTAGAGCCCTTAAAGCGATGGCAGAGGCAGCAGAAAGGAGCTCAAGCTGGATCTGGGCAAGGAGGAACCAAAAGTGAACTTCATAAGGATTAAATTCCCTACAGATGATGTGTGCCCCGTTAGCACATTGGTAAAACCGCGTACCGCAGTTTAGAAGCGCAGAATCGCCCAGGTTCGCTCCCCGGCGTGGGGGAAAAAAAAAAAAAAAATAGACAACAGCAGAAGGGCATCCAGGAGTCATGACCTGGATGTGGCCCGGCCCCCCGAGAGTGTAAGGAATTCAGGGCCGAAACACTTGTCTAAAGGGGGGTTACTTCTCTGAAGACCTTCTGTTGTCTAGCTCTCCCTAGAGTTTCTTTCTACCTTCTACCTATATGAAAAGAGGACCCCTTGTAATTCACATCAGTCTGATATACTGTATATATAAGATAAGCAAGAAAATACATAGGTAAATAAATAAGTGCTGAGTGTCTCAGCTTTGTTTTATAAGATCAGTTTTAAATCAGGCAAAAATAAAAAAACAAAAAGCATGTGGGAATGAAGCAACCAAAGTATGAAAATCACTTGACCTACTTATTAAATTTTCTCTTGTATCATGCTGTCTATTAAAAATAAATATGTGAACAGTCTTCTACGATAAAAAAACGAATACAAATAAAAACTAAAATGTTTTTTATTCTTTACAAATATGGTCGGATCTCAGTTTTATATATATATATATATAATATATATATATATATATATATATATATAT
>JAPXFY010000027.1:41802326-41819826 GCA_030674185.1 Monoplex corrugatus | reverse complement strand
GAATAAATAAACAAATAACTAAATGAACAGGCGAATAAATAACTAGATAAACTCTCTTCACTACAGGCCTCCCCTCTCTCATAACTATGTCTGTCTGTCTGTCTGTCACTCTCTGTCTCTGTTTCTGTCTGTCTGTCTGACTGACTGTCTGTCTGCTCTGTGTGTGTCCCTCTCTGTCTTTCTGTCTGTCTTTCTTTCTGTCTGACTGCCTGTCTGTCTCTCTGTCTGTGTCCCGGTCTCTCTCTGTCTCTCTGTCTGTGTGTGTGTGTCTCTCTCCCTCTTGCTCTCACTCACTCTCTCTCTCTCTCTGTCTCCCTGTCTGTCTCTTTGTCTCTCTCCCTGTCTCTTTGTCTCTGTCTTTGTGTGTGTGTCTCTCTCTCCCTCTTATTCTCACTTTCTCTCTGTTTGTCTGTCTCTGTCTGTCTGTCCGTCTGTCTCTGTTTCTTTCCGCCTCTCTCTCTGTATGTTTGTCTTTCTGTCTGTCTGTCTGTCTCTCCTCCCCCCTAACAGTGTATCTCACACACACACACTACTCTGCTGCTGCTACTACTACTTCTGCTCCTCCTCCTCCTCCTACTACTACTGCTACTACTACTACTGCTGCTACTACTACTACTGCTGCTACATGAACCTATACATGTGAATCTCACTCCGAGTGGTTACAGGCTTGCTTCTTTCCATCGCTCATCCCGAGGTGGTGGTATCGCCATCCTCTACAACGACTCACTCCATTCCCGCCTGTCTTTCTCGCAGTCTCTGCCTTTCTCCCATCCTTCTTTCGAGCACGTTGAAGTATCCTTCCAATCCACTCCTCACCCCATCACCTTCTCCTGTGTCTATCGACCTCCACCTTGCTCTGCCAACAAGCTCACCACATCCATATTTCTCTCTGACTTTGATCAACTTCTTGATTACTACTGTCTCTTACCTGGAAATCTCATCATTCTAGGTGACATCAATGTCCACTATGACAACACTCACCGTTATGACACAAGACATATCATCAACTCTCTGTCCAATCACAATATGACTCAACACATTTCTGAACCAACCCATCAAAAAGGTCACATTCTTGACTGGATCATTTCTCGTGATCACCACAATTCAGCTACTGATAACTGCTTAGTTCTTTCTACCCGTCTAACTTCAGCCCTTCCATCTGACCACTCTGCAATTCTCTGTTCTCTTGACATTCCTCCTCCTTCCCGTACCATGCGCACAGTGATTCGACGCAATCTCAAATTTATCGACCTCTCCTCATTTTCATCTGATGCCTTCCGTCTCCTTTCTGAAAAGTCACATAACCTTGCCGATGAATTCTACACTACTCTCCACCATCTTCTGGACACTCATGCTCCAGCCACAACCCGTCTTTTACCTGACCGCCCCCCTACCCCCTGGCTCACTCATGAGATTGCCTGTGCAAGACATGCCCGCCGCAGAGCAGAGCGCGCTGGCGCAAATCCAAACTCACTGTACATAGGCAACTTTTCCAAGCCTCTAAAACAAAAGTATCCACCCTCATTGCATCTGCAAAAACAAACTATTTCCAAACCAAAATCCTGAATGCCTCTTCTTCAAAAGAACTCTTTACAACCATGAATCATCTCCTTGGCACACGAAAAGATTTACCTCTCCCAACAAAACACACAAATGAAGAACTCCCATCTGTATTCTCTAAGTATTTCACCACTAAAATACAAACTCTTCGTGACAGGCTCGACAGGACACCCTGTCAACCATGCCCACCTGACCCTTCCTTCTCTGGCACAGCTCTTACTACTCTTACCCCAGTCTCACAAGAAGAAATTCTCAACACAATCAGATCCATGTCGTTCAAAACCTGCGAACTGGATCCTCTTCCAGGTTCTCTCTACTCTGACTGTCTCCCTACGCTCCTCCCATTCATCACTGACATCATCAACACTTCTCTCCAAACTGGAACTGTCCCAGATTCTTTCAAGTCTGCTATTGTTCACCCTCTCTCAAGAAATACAATTTAGACCCAAATGAACTGAAAAATTACCGGCCTATCTCTAATCTCTCTTTCTTGTCAAAACTGCTTGAAAAAGTTGTCCTCAACCAACTGAACTCTCACCTGTCTGCCAACAATCTCCTCAATCCTTTCCAGTCAGCCTACCGCCAGTGCCATAGCACTGAAACTGCCTTGCTACACATTCTCAGCAATCTCCTCCTTGCAACTGATACTGGCAAAGTCTCTCTCCTCACACTCCTTGATCTGTCTGCAGCCTTTGATACCATTGATCATGGTATTTCCTTTCTAGACTTCATCATACTTTTGGCATCTCTGACATTGCTCTCTCTTGGTTCACTTCTTATCTATCAAACAGAAAACAAACTGTTCTCATCAATGGCACTTACTCTCATTTAGTTATTTGTTAACCTGCATACCTGACCTGTGGTGTTCCACAAGGATCTGTCCTTGGCCCTGTTCTTTTCACTCTTTACACCTCCTCCCTGTCCACCATCATCAACTCCCACTCTATAAAACACCACTTCTATGCTGATGACACTTCAAGACTTCAAGACAGTGACTCACCTGACAATATACAGCGCCTCCTGACTCGCACCACTGAGTGTTACTAGGACATCAAAAATTGGATGACATACAACAAACTTTAGCTAAATGATGACAAGACAGAAGCTATCCTCATTGGCACCCGTCAGAAACTTTCTCAGCTGCCTCCTTTTTCTCTCCCATTATGTAACACATCAGTCCCAATTTCTGATTCAGCTAAAAACCTTGGTGTCTGCATTGACTCTACCCTCTCCATGAACAACTTTGTTTCTCAAACTGCCAGATCTTGCTACTATCACCTCCATCATATAAGCCTGATCAGGAAGTATCTCTCTGTGGAAACAACTGCAAAACTCGTTCTCTCCTTCATAATGTCTCGCATTGACTATTGCAATTCACTCCTGTCCGGTCTTCCTGCCTCCACCACTCACATCCTACAGCGCATTCAAAACAATGCTGCACGCCTTGTACTCAAAAAGAAAAAAGCTGACCACATATCTCCTCTCCTGGCACAACTTCACTGGCTCCCTGTATCAAAGCGCATACAGTACAAACTAGACACCATGTGCTACAAAAACCTCAATAACGCAGCCCCCGATTACCTGTCAAGCCTACTTGAGATCTATGTTCCCTCACGTACCTTCCGCTCTGCCTCCGATCCTCTGACTTTTCGCTTTCCACGCACTAAGCTCAATACCTATGGTCCACCAGCCTTCTCTGTTTCTGGTCCGCTCTCCTGGAACAAACTTCCTCTCTCAGTCCGTCAGCAACCTACTTTTGTCTCCTTCAAGTCCGCTCTCAAAACTCACCTTTTCTCCTCTGCATAAAATCCTGACCTCACTCAATCCCCTCTGCAGCCTGTCTCCACTCGGAGGGGAATCACATTGCAATATATAATTGTATATAATATGCTCTCTATAATTTTCCATTGTTTTTATTCTTTCTCCCCATTTATAACCGTGTGTGTGTGTGTGTGTGTGTGTGTGTGTGTGTGTGTGTGTGTGTGTGTGTGTGTGTGTGTGTGTGTGTGTGTGTGTGTGTGTGCGCGTGTGTGCGTGTGTGTGCGTGCGTGCGTGCGTGTGTGTGCGTGCGTGCGTGTGTGTGTGTTTCAGCGCTTAGATTTGATTTTATCAAGATTTTGCGCTATATAAATATTGTAATTATTATTATTATTACTGCTACTACTACTACTATTACTACAACTACTGCAGCTGCTACTACTACTACTGCTGCTGCTGCTACTACTACTACTACTACTACTACTTCTACTACTACTACTGCTTCTACCCCCACCACCACCACCACTACTACTACTACTACTACGACTACGACGACGACGACGACTACCACCACCACCACCACCACCACCACCACCACTACTACTACTACTACTACTAGTAGGCCTCCTTCGGTCATGACTGACCATGGACAAAGTACATCCGTTCTAATGTCTAGATGGGCTGTCAGCTTGGTCCAAGCAGCGTCGCCTGTGACTGTACAGACCAATGCGAGAGAGGCAGTCTCTGTCGCAGCGGTCGCATGTGTATGCTGATGCTGGTCTGTTGGCTGTCATCCCTTTTCTGCGAACTCGCTTTTCTGCTGCAGCAGCTGACAGTTTGTCCTCACCAATCCGCAGCTGTTTTTTGAGAGTAGTTCTCCAGCTGTTGCGGTCGTCTGCGAGGTCCTCCCAGGACTCAGTGTTGATCTCAAGCGCCTTCATGTCACGCTTGCAAACGTCTTTGTATCTCAGCTGTGGGCGGCCAATGTTTCTCTGCCCTGTGGCAAGCTCACCATAAAGGATGTCTTTTGGGATGCGACCATCTTCCATGCGGCGAACATGGCCCAACCAGCGCAGCCGACGCTGTCTCAGCATGGTATGCATGGTTGGGAGGCCAGCGCAGGTTAGGACTTCGGTGTTGGTCACCTTGTCTTGACAGGAAATGCCAAGTATGCGCCGTAGGCTTCTCAGGTGGAAGGTATTGAGCCTTTTCTCCTGATGAGCATGCGTGGTCCACGCCTCGCTGCCATACAGCAAGGTGCTGAGGACACAGGCGTTGTATACAGCCATCTTTGTCTTTGTGGTCAGCTTGGGATTTGTCCACACCCTTTGTGTGAGGCGGGCTAGTGTTGTGGCTGCCTTCCCGATCCTCTTGTCGACCTCTGTGTCAAGGGAGAGGTTATCGGTGATGGTGGACCCAAGATATGTGAATTGATGGATGGCTTCAAGCTCGTAGTCATCAATGGTGATGGCTGGTGGAGATGGCGTGTCTTGGCCCAGGACGTTTGTCTTCTTAAGACTGATGGTCAGACCAAAATCTTTGCAGGCCTGGGAGAAGCGGTCCATTAGTGACTGCAAGTCCTGCTGAGTATGGGTCACAACTGCGGCATCGTCAGGAAATAGCATGTCTCTGATGAGGGCTTCACGGACCTTTGTCCTTGCTCTGAGGCGGGCGAGGTTGAAGAGCCTGCCATCTGATCTGGTCCGCAGGTGGATCCCTTTTTGCGCTGTGCTGAACGCATGCCTCAGGAGGAGAGCGAAGAAGATTCCAAAGAGGGTTGGGGCAAGGACGCAGCCTTGTTTCACACCGCTGCGTGCGTCGAGGGGCTTGGAGAGGTTTCCGTTGAACTGCACCATCCCTTTCATGTTTGAGTGGAAGGACTCAATTAAGCTGTGCAGTTTGGGGGGGCAGCCGATTTTTCGGAGAGCCCTGAAAAGGCCATCTCTGCTGACTAGGTCAAAGGCCTTGGTGAGGTCAATGAATGCCACATACAGGGGCATCCGCTGCTCTCTGCACTTCTCCTGGATTTGGCGAAGGGAGAAGACCATGTCTACCGTGGATCTCTCTGCTCGAAAACCACACTGTGATTCCGGGTAGACGCGTTCAGCCAGTTTCTGCAGGCGGATTAGGAGGACCCGAGCATAGACTTTGCCAACAATGCTGAGGAGCGAGATACCTCTGTAGTTGTTGCAGTCGCTCCTTTCGCCCTTGTTTTTGTACAGGGTGACGATCTTGACGTCCCTCATGTCCTGTGGTACAGCTCCCTCATTCCAACACTGACAGAGAACTGCGTGCAAAGGGTGCAGAAGAGAAGTCTTGCAGTGCTTGATGAGGTCTGGGGGAATTCCGTCGTTGCCAGGTGCCTTCCCTGATGCCAGGCTATCAATGGCCTTGCTGAGTTCGTCCGCAGTTGGCTCTGCGTCAAGTTCTTCCATTACCGGCATGCACTTGATGGCATCGAGGGCTAAGGGGGACACCATGTTCTGTGTGGAGTAGAGGTCGGAGTAGTGTTCCGCCCATCTTTCCATCTGTTGGCTAGGATTGCTGATTATTTCCCCAGTGGAGGATTTGAGGGGGGCGATCTTGCTCTGTGTTGGTCCCAGTGCCTTCTTGATGCCATCATACATTCCTCGGATGTTGCCTCTTTCAGCAGCACTCTGTATCTCTTCGCTGAGCTCTGTCCAGTACTCGTTTGCGCAGCGCCTGGCGTTAAGCTGAACCTTACTTCTGGCAGCCCTGGAGGATTTGCAGGTTCTTCTCACTGGGTGACCGCTTATACTTGGTGAGTGCGGCACGCGTGGCCTCAACAGTGGGAGTCATCTCTGATGATTTGGCCTCAAACCAGTCGTGGGACTTCATAGTTTTCTTCCCAAAGGTGGCCATAGCAATGCGGTGCATGGTGTCTCGTAGCGTTTCCCATCTCTCAGTGGCAGAGTCTCTGGGCTGCAATGCATCGTATTCTCTCTGAAAGGCCTCTGCGAACTGTTCTACAAGATCTGGCTGAGACATCTTGCTGACGTCAATACGAGGGTTCCCTTGTTTCTTTGAGCAGTGGAACTTCTTTGGTTGTAGCCTGATCTTGCAACATACCAGAGAGTGGTCTGTGTCGCAGTCTGCGCTGTGATAAGAGCGAGTGTGGAGAACGTTTTTGATAGCGGCACGTCTTACTAGGATCAAATCCAGTTGGTGCCAATGTTTTGAGCGGGGATGCCTCCAGGAGACTTTGTGCTGAGGCTTCGTCTTGAAGAAGGAGTTGGCGATGCACAGTTCATGGCAGGCGCAAAACTCAAGCAGTCGCTGACCATTCTCATTCATTTTCCCCACTCCAAAGGAACCGAGGCAGAAGGGCCATGAGTCATTGTCTGCACCCACTCTGGCGTTGAAGTCGCCCAGGAGAACAAGTTGTTCTGTCCTGGGGATGTTCCTTATGGTTGATGCAAGATTTTCGTAGAACTCATCCTTGGTGTCTGGAGAGGCGGACAGAGTTGGGGCATAAACGCTGATGAGAGTGACATAGCCTTCGGTGGTGTTGAGGCGGAGAGTCAAGAGTCGTTCTGAACCGCCGCTGCCTGGTTCAATCATGTTCAGCAGGCTGTTCCTTACTGCAAAGCCTACTCCGTGCTCTCTTGGGGCATCAGAACTCTTTCCTTGCCAGAAGAAGGTGTAGTCCCTTTCCTTTAGTGTTCCTGAGTCAGCCAGCCGTGTTTCCTGCAGAGTGGCAATGTCCACATTGAGCCTCTTTAGTTCGCTGTTTATGACGGCGGTTTTTCTGGCGTCGCTGATGTCTTGCAGATCTTGGGAGAGCCCAGGCATCATTGTTCGGACATTCCAACAGCCCAGTTTCACTGCTGATCCTTTTCCTGATCCGTGTCTTGAATTTGAATTTTTCTTTTTGTTTGGTGCGGTAATTAACGACCTGCTTGTCAGATTTTCTCCTAATCTTCATGCACCCAATGAAGAAGGCAGGTCGTGGCGGGACAGCACCTAACTGGCTGGGGACTGCCCAGCTTAGACGGACGGTAGCTGTCCAGTAAGACACGAAGGTCTCTCCCACCGTCAAAAGCAACCCCTGGCGTCAGCTCTACGCCAGTTGAGCAATGACTTATCACCGGTATCTGTTGCTTCCCGTGTTGTGCCGACACTAGTGTTAGTAGCGAGGCTGGAGTGTCCTCTCCAGGTCGTAGGTGCAGAGTGTTTGTGGATGAATGGACTACTACTAAGAAAAGAGGCGATGAAAGTTCGGTGGTTTGTCTTTTCCAAGAACACTGAAATGTCAACACAGCACGAGACTTGATCACATTTTATCTACATGACACTCGTTTGTTTGTTTGCTTTTTTTCCTGCAAAACGGCTTTGACGTCCTCAATTCAATATGCACTGATTTGGGGCAGACAAACAAATTCACACGCAACACAGGAAAATCCCTATGTCCATCACCAAGGGGGTCACTGGCTGGAATCCACCACAAGTGCAGACAGTGGCGTATCTCTTTGTACTCGTGAAATATGAATCACACAATATCAGTTTGTTGAGGTGGCTTTTGTGCTGTGTTGGGTGCCTGTGTACACGTAAAATTACAGACAGCGTATAGCTTACATATTTCTTTACGGATGATATTTCAGTCTGTGAGATCGAGGCACGGCCTCTGTGCAGTTTCTTCCTCTTTTTCTCCCTTAACCCACGAAGAGTCACTGGTGCACCGTACTAAAGAAACAAACAAACAAACAAACAAACAAACAAACAAACAAACAAACAAAACTGTCCATCAGATTAATGCAGCTATGTTGGGTTGTGTGCCAAAGCCTGGGTCTCTGCGAATGGTTTCTTTGTCCATTCTGTCATCAGTTTTTTTTCTTTGTTATCCTATAAGCTTCCCTCCCCAACAATTTCCTGGCGGACTGATCAAGCATGAGCACTTGATCTTGTTCCATCGTCATACCAACGTAGTTTTTTTTTTTCTTATTGAATGATGATGTTAGCAGGTGTTAATACAATCTAGCGTGCTGCGAGGTTTGGCACAGTTGTTCATTGGTGATATAATAAATGTCTCTGATCTTCAGTATCTTGCGATGACAATTCATTTTCACGGCTTAGTATCGTATCAGGCAATATTTACAGGCCATTTTATGAGGAAAGGGGAATTAGAGCACCTGATCACTACAGGAAAGCTGGAGGGAAGAGAGCACCAGGTAGACCCAGGGAGAAAATATTGTACGGACTTGCAGGGTGGCTGAGGACAGAGAGGGTGGAAGATGTGCTTGCGGCGACAAGGGATAGATACATATGGAGGGCCATGATCGTTAACGCCATGCCGCAAGGCACTTGATGATGATGATGATGAAGATGAAGAAGATGATGATGATGATGATGATGATAATGATGATGATGATATCGTATTTCCAAATGTGCTGTTATGGTCCATGTCTCACAGGCATAAAGGAAGATGGAACATACCAGCCCACGTATGAGCCTGATCTTGTGTTTCATAAAGATGTTCTTGTCGTGATATTTTTTTTAAACTTAAAAGCAGTGACATGCTGACGGTCTGGTGTCACCTGCTTACCATCAGTTCCCCTACAGAACGAAGGTGCTCCATTGTAGTCCACTGGAACCCTCATTTACATCGTTCATTATTTGTTAATGTTTTGGGGCATGATTTTTGAGACAAACTGATAAGTTTAAATGTCTGGGAACAGTCACCTCTTCAGACGGCAGATGCACACTGTAAATATCCCAGCACCCTAGGATGGGACCCAGAGCATCAGTGCCTCACCACTCTCCTGACAATCACCTTCGAAGCTCCCGATGCCACTCGATAGCCATATCATCAAGGAAAAAGGAGTGGGGGGGAGGGGGGGGGGCTGTCCATACGTTGCATGACCCATTCGGACCCAGTCATCAGTAACCTTGTTTACAAACCGGATGGCCAGGTGGGGAGTTGACAAACCCCGGGACATAGCCACACAACGCGTACTAACAAGGTTCAACCCAGCCACTGGACTACCAGAACAAGTTTTTCCTTCTAAGGTTGTTTCTATGTGAACAATACCTGTCTTGTATGTATAAAGTGATATCATTTCTGTTATCACATTATTCTTTGTTGCTTGATTATCGTTCAGCAAAGGGATGTAGTTTGTGAAACAGGTTCATATGGGGAAATGTTGACATGCGCTTTGATCTTGATGTTCATTTTCAAACTTCCAGTGTACAAAATATCATTATGTAAAACAAAAAAGTTTGTCCTAGAATAAAACCAGGGGACAGATTTGGATGGGGACACAGGCCACCGACACCAATATCAACCTTCATAAATCAGTGACTGGGGATGGACGGCCTCAGTGCACTGAAGAGACAGCTGCGACTGATATAGCTCAGACCTACTGCGCATGTCCACATACGCCCTTTCCGCTTCCGCTTCATGGGCTGAATGGATAAGCGCCCTTGGACGAGGGTTTACACTTCCTCCATAAAACAAAACATGAGAACTTTATTGCCTGTTCGTAGCTCATCTTTATGTGCAAGTAGTCTTGGTTGAGTGGGCTTGGTGTTTCATAGATCCTGTCCGCTCTTCTTTTCATGACTGCCACTACTTTGGATTTTGCGCAGGCCTGCGGAGTCCGCTAGATAATCACTGGCAAATTTGAGAGGATCACATAATCTAATCTAATCTAATCTAATCTAATCTAAATCTAATGTAATATCGCATCACATCGCATAGCATCGCATCGCATAGTATACATGTAGTGTAGTAGAGTAGAGTAGAGCAGAGAGCAGAGAGCAGAGTACGTAGTGTAGTAGCACCCTTAGCATAGTGTAATGCAATGTCATGTATTGTCATGTACCATACCATACCATACCATACCATACCATACCATACCATACCATACCATACCATACCATACCATACCATACCATACCGTACCGTGCCATACCATAACATAACATAACATACCGTATCGTACCGTACCGTACCGTACCACACCATACCACACCATACCACACCATACCACACCATACCATACCACACCATACCACACCATACCATACCATACCATACATACCATACCATAGCATAACATAACATAATATGACATAACACAACACATCATAACATATATCATGCATGATATGACATTACATCACGGACATATCATATTATATCATCATATATATTAATAAATATATATATTAATAATATGATATATAATATGATAGATATATACATATATATAAATATATACATATATAAATACAATATAATATAATATAATACAATATAATAAATATAATACAATATAATATAATATAATATGATATGATATGATATGATATGATATGATATGATATGATATGATATGATATGATAATGATATGATATGATATAATGTGACGTGACCTGACGTGACATGACAGAAAAGAATAGAATAGAATAGAATAGAATAGAATAGAATAGAATAGAATAGAATAGAATAGAATAGAATAGAATAGAATAAATAGAATAGAATAGAATAGAATAGAATAGACGTGTCCAAGCGTAAAGAATTCTTCGTGAATAAATTCATATCCTCCTCATCATCATAATCATTCTCCTCATCATTAAACAAAACAAACATCAAGCTAATCAAAAACATAAGAATGGACAAGAACTACGGCCCAAATAGTACTTTATCTCAAAACTATGGCCCACATGGTACTTTATCTGATAACTATGGCCCAAATTGTACTTCATCTGAAAACTATGGCCCAAATTGTTTTGTATCTAAGAAGTACGGCCCACTGTCTTTGAGGATTCTGACCAAAATTTGCACTTTCTCTAAGAAACCTCCGTCAAGAAAGTGTTTCGGCCCTTAACTCCTGACACTCTAAGGGGGCCGGGTCTTATCCAGGTCATGACTCCTGGATACCCCTCTGCTGTCGCCTTTTCTTAATGTGTGTGTGTGTGCGTGTGTGTGTGTGTGTGTGCGTGTGTGTGTGTGTGTGTGCGTGTGTGTGTGTGTGTGTGTGTGTGTGTGTGTTGTGTGTGTGTGTGTGAGTGTGTGTGTGTGTGTGTGTGAGTGTGTGTGTGTGTGTGTTAATTTGTCCTCGACCTGGAATCGAACCCACGCATCCTACTGTTGCTAAAGATGTAAACGTCTTTGTTGGTGTACACATAGCGGAAGAGCTCTCGCTTTCCAGTTTGACTGTACGGGTTCAAATCTGACTTGATGTGTGTGAGTTTCAGTCCCTCCCCCCGCCCTGCCCCTAAAGAAAAAAAAAGTATCTTTCAAGTGCAACGAGCATTCTCTAAAATAGACTTGCACAATAAAAGTGAATTATCACTATGATATTTGAAATGTTGGTCTTCATACGTTACAACCTTATCGTTGTCTTGATACGTTGAGACCTTATCATTGGTGTTGATACATTACAACCTTATCAATTGTCTTGATACGTTATAACCTTATTATTGGTCTTGATACGTTACAACCTTATCATTGGTCTTGATACGTTACATTATCATTGGTCTTGATACGTTACATTATCATTGGTCTTGATACGTTACAACTTATCGATGGTCTGATAGTTACTTTATGGGCTGATACGTTAAACATTATCATTGGTCTTGATACGTTACATACATGGTCTGATACGTTACAATTATCTTGGTCTTGATACGTTACATTATCATTGGTCTTGATACGTTACAACCTTATCATTGGTCTTGATACGTTACATTATCATTGGTCTTGATACGTTACAACCTTATCATTGGTCTTGATACGTTACATTATCATTGGTCTTGATACGTTACATTACATTGGTCTTGATACGTTACATATCATTGGTCTTGATACGTAATCATTGTCTTGATACGTACATTATCATTGGTCTTGATACGTTACATTATCATTGGTCTTGATACGTTACAACTTATCATTGGTCTTGATACGTTACATTATCATTGGTCTTGATACGTTACATTATCATTGGTCTTGATACGTTACATTATCATTGGTCTTGATACTACATTATCATTGGTCTTGATACGTTACAACCTTATCATTGGTCTTGATACGTTACATTATCATTGGTCTTGATACGTTACACCTTATCATTGGTCTTGATACGTTACATTATCATTGGTCTTGATACGTTACAATTATCATTGGTCTTGATACGTTACATTATCATTGGTCTTGATACGTTACAACCTTATCATTGGTCTTGATACGTTACATTATCATTGGTCTGATACGTTACAATTATCATTGGTCTTGATACGTTACAACCTTATCATTGGTCTGATACGTTACAACCTTATCATTGGTCTTGATACGTTACATTATCATTGGTCTTGATACGTTACATTATCATTGGTCTTGATACGTTAACATTATCATTGGTCTTGATACGTTACAACCTTATCATTGGTCTTGATACGTTACAACTTATCATTGGTCTTGATACGTTACATTATCATTGGTCTTGATACGTTACAATTATCATTGGTCTTGATACGTTACATTATCATTGGTCTTGATACGTTACAATTATCATTGGTCTTGATACGTTACATTATCATTGGTCTTGATACGTTACAACCTTATCATTGGTCTTGATACGTTACATTATCATTGGTCTTGATACGTACATTATCATTGTCTTGATACGTTACATTATCATTGGTCTTGATACGTTACATTATCATTGGTCTTGATACGTTACATTATCATTGGTCTTGATACGTTACATTATCATTGGTCTTGATACGTTACATTATCATTGGTCTTGATACGTTACATTATCATTGGTCTTGATACGTTAACTTATCATTGGTCTTTATACGTCAACGTTGATACTTACATTATCATTGGTCTTGATACGTTACATTATCTTGGTCTTGATACGTTACATTATCATTGGTCTTGATACGTTACATTATCATTGGTCTTGATACGTTACATTATCATTGGTCTTGATACGTTACATTATCATTGGTCTTGATACGTTACATTATCATTGGTCTTGATACGTTACATTATCATTGGTCTTGATACGTTACATTATCATTGGTCTTGATACGTTACAACCTTATCATTGGTCTTGATACGTTACATTATCATTGGTCTTGATACGTTACATTATCATTGGTCTTGATACGTTACATTATCATTGGTCTTGATACGTTACATTATCATTGGTCTTGATACGTTACATTATCATTGGTCATGATACGTTACATTATCGATTGGTCTTGATACGTTACAATTTACTAATTCTACATTGGTCTTGATACGTTAAATTATCATTGGTCTTGATACGTTACATTATCATTGGTCTTGATACTTACATTATCATTGGTCTTGATACGTTACAACCTTATCATTGGTCTTGATACGTTACATTATCATTGGTCTTGATACGTTACAACTTATCATTGGTCTTGATACGTTACAACCTTATCATTGGTCTTGATACGTTACACCTTATCATTGGTCTTGATACGTTACATTATCATTTGGTCTTGATACGTTACAACCTTATCATTGGTCTTGATACGTTACAACCTTATCATTGGTCTTGATACGTTACAACTTATCATTGGTCTTGATACGTTACAACCTTATCATTGGTCTTGATACGTTACATTATCATTGGTCTTGATACGTTAAACCTTATCATTGGTCTTGATACGTTACAACCTTATCATTGGTCTTGATACGTTACATTATCATTGGTCTTGATACTTACATTATCATTGGTCTTGATACGTTACAACCTTATCATTGGTCTTGATTACTTAGTTGACAAACCTTATCATTGGTCTTGATACGTTACAATTATCATTGTCTTGATACTTACAACTTATCATTGGTTTGAACGTTACAACTTATCATTGGTCTTGATACGTTACATTATCATTGGTCTTGATACGTTACAACCTTATCATTGGTCTTGATACGTTACATTATCATTGGTCTTGATACATTACAACCTTATCATTGGTCTTGATACGTTACAAACCTTATCATTGGTCTTGATACTTTACAACCTTATCATTGGTCTTGATACGTTACAACCTTATCATTGGTCTTGATACGTTACACCTTATCATTGGTCTTGATACGTTCAACCTTATCTTTGGTCTTGATAATTACATTATCATTGGTCTTGATACGTTACAACCTTATCATTGGTCATGATACGTTACAACCTTATCTTTGGTCTTGATACGTTACAATTATCATTGGTCTTGATACGTTACATTATCATTGGTCTTGATACGTTACAACTTATCATTGGTCTTGATACATTACAACTTATCATTGGTCTGATACGTATAAGTTAACCATTATCATTGGTCTTGATACGTTACATTATCATTGGTCTTGATACTTACAACTTATCATTGGTCTTGATACTTACAATCTTATCATTGGTCTTGATACGTTACATTATCATTGTCTTGATACGTTACAACCTTATCATTGGTCTTGATACATTACAACATTATCATTGGTCTTGATACGTTTACATACTACATTATCATTGGTCTTGATACGTTACAACCTTATCTTTGGTCTTGATACATTACAATTATCATTGGTCTTGATACGTTACAACCTTATCATTGGTCTTGATACTTACAACCTTTATCATTGGTCTTGATACGTTACAACCTTATCTTTGGTCTTGATACGTTACAACATTATCTTTGGTCTTGATACGTTACAACATTATCATTGGTCTTGATACGTTACAACCTTATCATTGGTCTTGATACGTTACATTATCATTGGTCTTGATACGTTACAACTTATCATTGGTCTTGATACGTTACAACCTTATCATTGGTCTTGATACGTTACAACCTTATCATTGGTCTTGATACGTTCAACCTTATCTTGGTCTTGATACATTACAACCTTATCTTTGGTCTTGATACGTTACAACCTTATCTTTGGTCTTGATACATTACAACCTTATCTTTGGTCTTGATACATTACAACCTTATCTTGGTCTTGATACGTTACAACATTATCTGGTCTTGATACATTACAACATTATCATTGGTCTTGATACTTACACTTATCATTGGTCTTGATACGTTACAACATTATCATTGGTCTTGATACGTTACAACATTATCATTGGTCTTGATACGTTACAACATTATCATTGGTCTTGATACGTTACAACATTATCATTGGTCTTGATACGTTACAAACATTATCATTGGTCTTGATACGTTACAACCTTATCATTGGTCTTGATACGTTACAACCTTATCAATGGTCTTGATACGTTACATTATCATTGGTCTTGATACGTTACATTATCATTTGATACTACATATTGGTCTTGATGCGTTACATTATCATTGGTCTTGATACGTTACATTATCATTGGTCATGATACGTTACAACCTTATCTTTGGACTTGATACGTTACAACCTTATCATTGGTCTTGATACGTTACAACCTTATCATTGGTCTTGATACGTTACAACCTTATCATTGGTCTTGATACGTTACAACCTTATCATTGTCTTGATACGTTACAATCTTATCATTGGTCTTGATACGTTACAATCTTATCATTGGTCTTGATACGTTACAACCTTATCATTGTCTTGATACGTTACAATCTTATCATTGGTCTTGATACGTTACAACATTATCATTGATCTTGATACGTTACAACCTTATCTCTCCTTCACGATACATCTATTTTTGCATTTTGGTATCTATTTCTAAGTTGATGAGAGCTGAGCTGTTTTATACATATCCACTGTTATTCTGTAATATTTTACCCATAAAAATGGTTTCATATTGTGGGGACGCCATCTTCCCTTTCTTAACCCTTTGATTCACGCACCCTGTCCATCCTCCATCAGCATCCCGCATTGTCAACCATGTAAGCAAAGCAAAAACTTAACCCTTTGACTGCCTCATCCTGCAGGAAGCTGGTGGAAAGTGTAAGGGAGTCGAAGGTTAAGTTTTTGCAGTTGGTGGACAGGGTGCAGGAGCCAAAGGGTTAAATAGGGGGCGGGGAATGAAGATACCAGGTGTCTTATGTATAATGCAAAATTACATATAAGTTTATGTATGTAATAGGATCAAGTTGAATGCATGATCTGTACACATCTTTCATAATGCTGACTAAGATACATTGTGTTGTGTTAATTTATTAAAAGTGACAATGATTTAAAAAAAAAAAAAATTTACCTTCTTTACAGAAAAGACAAAACGCAGTCTGTCAGTGAAAAAAAAAAAGTATGTTGACTATGTTGAGAATTGGACAAGGGAAGAAGAGGAGAATGACCCGTTCTCTGACCTCTGACCTCAAAGTCGTGTCGATTTTATATAATCACAACCTCCAACCTTTCCCCTTCCAAGTTCCTAGTTCCCTCCCTTTTCCCTTCCTAAGACCTTGGAAAAATTTCTCTCTTCTCCCCCGCCTATCTTTTATTCCTCATTTTTAGTGGCAGGTGACGCAAAACTGATTTCAACGACACAAACCAAGCGAGCAACGACACAAGGGGTCCAGAGTCAGCCATGCGTGTCGTCACACTGACTTTGAGTTGTCTCCCTCACATCGTCACCACCCAGCCCTTCTTCCGCTGTTATTGTGTGTGTGTGTGTGTGTGTGGTGTGTGTGCGTGGTGTGTGTGTGTGTGTGTGTGTGGTGTGTTGGGGTGTGTGTGTGTGTGTGCGCTGTGTGTGTTGGTGTGTGTGTGTGTTATTGTGTATGTGGGTGTTAGTGTGGGTGTGTGTGTGTGTGTGTTGTGTGTGTATGAGTGTAGTTGTGTGTGTGTGTGTGTTTGTTTGTTGTGTGTGGTGTGTGTATGTGTGTGTGTATGTGTGGTGTTGTGTTTGTTTGTTTGTTTTGTTTTGTGTTTGTGTTGTGTGTTTGTGTGGTGTGTGTGTGTGGCTGTGTGTGTGTGTGATGTGTGTGCCCCGTTGTGTTGTGTGTGGTGTGAGGTGTGTGTGTGTGTGTGTGTGTGTGTGTGTGTGTGTACGAGCGTGCTTGTGCAGAGTGTGTATGCAAGGAGATGTGGTGGTAGTTGCAGTGGTGGATGTGGTGGTGGTGGTGGTGATGGTAGTGGTAGTATGTAGTGTTTTGTGTGTGTGTGTGTGTGTGTGTGAGAGAGAGAGAGAGAGAGGCGACAGAGAGAGAGAGAGTGTGTGTGTTGTGAGA
>JAPXFY010000027.1:41792326-41797326 GCA_030674185.1 Monoplex corrugatus | reverse complement strand
TTACTATTAGTAGTAGTAGTAGTACTGTTGTTGTTCTTGTTGTTGTTCTTGTTATTTTGACCGAAGAGAGGTGTGTGTCTATGTGCGTATGTCTAGGACAAAAATATGTTGGAAAGATTTTCTTGAGTCTCCCCCCCCCCCCACCCCCATTTTTTTTTCTTTTTTGATAGATCTTTACTACCAAATTTGGATCAAAGGTACAGACTGTTGAGAAGTTGAGAATGTATTAGTTTGAAGTTTTGACGCCAAGATCAAGATCACATGGACCAAAGCAGTACTTAAGGTCACCAATCATCTTTTCAGGAAGGTGTCTGAACAGCGATTTCTCAGGAAACATTCTGACAACAGCTCATTTTGTTTTCATTGTCATGCCAGTCTATCATTGCCCTCTCCTGTCGTCCAGTTTTATTTATTTGAAGTTTCTTCAAGGTCACAGTGACTTTGAAAAGAAAACAAAATCTTGTATGGAGAAGGGAAGGGGTGACAGATTTTTGTTTAAGTATAAATTGAGGGAACGGATTGAGTCTGATTCGTCCAGTTTTATTTTATTTAAAGCTTCTTCAAGGTCACAGTGACTTTGAGAAGAACAAAATCTGGATTTTCTACAAAATACTTTTGTATGAAAAAAGGGGAAATTGTTAGAATGGTTTGATGATCTTGTTTTATTTATTTACTTTTTTCCCTCCATTATTACCCTATGACCAAGAAAGGAAAAAAAAAACCCAAACTATTTACGTGTTTGTATCTCTGTCACAGCTTTGTGTGAGTCTTCGCCAGTCATGAAAAAATGTGGATTCATTGTTTGTTAATAAATTAACTTCGCTTTAACCCTTTGACCTCCGCACCCTATCCACCAACTTAAAAAAACTTAACTTTTTGAGGCTTCTCCCATATCCACCGGCTTCCTGAGGATAAGCGTTGCAATTTTGGGTACTTACGTTGTTTGGCTCACACTGCGCAGGTGCTATGTTGCTATGCAGTCTGCATACTCTGTCTTTGGTGGGTATGCATGCTCGGTGTGTTGTCATGTTTCCGTAAACCAGCGGACATTGACATTGCTTCATATTCATGTTCTCATTCATATTCATTTCTTTTTTCATATTGGATTTGCCATGTGAAACTCGACCTGTTCTTCCCAAGTGACGAATTTGTATCAGTGATTTTTTTTTTCAGAGAGATAATTCACCAACCAACCAACCAACCAACCCAACCATCCCCAACCAACCAACCAACCAACCAACCAAACCAAACCAACCAAACCCAACAATCAACCAACCAAACCAACCAACACAAACCAACCAACCAACCAAACCCAACCAACCAACCACCAAACAAAAAACTAACAAACTCACAAACCAAAACAACAAAGGCAAACAAAAGGATATGATGAAACGAGATTCATATTTGCCCCTTTTTTGCGTCATCGCGACTTTGATAATAAACTTGAATAATAACCACACACACAACACAACACACACACACAACAACACACACACACACAAACAGAGAAAAACAGACAGACAAAAATAGACAGAGAGACAGATAGAGAGACACAGCGACAGAGACAAAGACAGAGACACAAAGACAGAGAGAGATGAGTGTGGCCAGTAAGAATGGATCACCACACGCTATGCAGGCGCTGCCGGCAAAATTAATGCAAGCTGTTCCTTGCTTGCTCCCAGGTTTCTGTCCTATCATGTCACGCCTGCCCTCGCCGAGACCCGTGGCTGACAAAGACTGATAGCCAAGAGTGATCTGTCTTGAGAAGGGGAGCTAAGATTAGTCAGATGATGAATTAGTTTTGCCGTGCAAGCTTCGCTACCACAGACACCCGCATTGTTCTAAATGGCGGTATAAAGTGTGGTCGCGTTGAGGGGACACCATACAAGGATGCGAGATATGATTTGTAATATGGACTCTCCCTGCCGTTTTCATAATGTACAAAGTTCATATTTTCCCTGTTAACATTGTAAAGCCATTTTCAGTAGTCCAATTTCCCCTTTCGGGGATGCCGGGGGCTCTATCAGAGTAAACAGTCTGTGCTAGAAATGTCTTCTTTTCTGTCACTCTCTTTGTTTCTGCCTTGCTCCTTGGCTTTCTGTCATCTTTTCCTGTCATTTTTTGTCTTGCTGGTCCGTTCACCTCTGTGTGTTCTATACAGCCTCACACACTTTTGTTTTAGGATTGATAATAATAATAATAATAATTACAATATTTATATAGCGCAAACTCTTGATAAAAATCAAATCTAAGCGCTGAACAGACACACACGCACGCACGCACACACATGCACGCACACACACACACACACACACACACACACACACACACACACACACACACACACACACACACACATGGCTATAAATGGGGAGAAAGAATAAAAGCAATGGAAAATTATAGAGAGCATATTATATACAATTATATATTACAATGTGATTCCCCTCCGAGTTCCATTGGACCTGTCTTACAGGTACTCCTTGCTACGCTACACAAATAACAACGAGAGAGAGAGAGAGAGAGAGAGAGAGAGAGAGAGAGAGAGAGAGAGAGAGAGGGGTAGAGGGAGGGATTGGGTACATGTATTCATTGCTGTTTTGGCTCTGCGGAAACGTGATGTGCAGAATCAGTTTTGGGTATTGTTAAGTCAGCGCCAGATCTTATTGCAGATGATGAGTAACATATCTATCATGGCCTCTCCTCCTGCCTGGACCAGTTCTGAGGGAATGTTGTCCTCTCCTGCCGACTTGCCTTTCTTCAATGATTTTACTGCAGCTTCAACTTCTTCTCGCACGATGGGGTAGCTGTCGTTGTTGGTTGGTGGAGGAACGTCTAGCACCTTGGGATCTCTGTTGTTGTGTGTGTGTATAATTCGGAGCAGTACTCTGTCCACCTCTGCAGAATCTCTTGATCTTCTGTGAGACATTTCCCTGCTTTGTTCTGTATGGTAGTGGCCAACACCTTGGACCCAGTCCCTGATCATCACTCTCCCGAAGAAAGGCAATCTACAACTGTGCCAAAACTACCGTACCATCAGCCTGATCAGCCATCCAAGTAAGGTCATGCTAAAAATCCTTCTGAGTAGACTGAAGCCACAAGCTGAGGAGATAATAAAAGAAGAGCAGGCAGGTTTCAGACCAGGAAGAAGTACCACAGAGCAAATTTTCAACCTCAAATTGCTCTGTGAGAAATACCTGCAATACCAGCAAGGCCTTTACCGCGTCTTCGTGGACTTCAAGAAGGCATTCGACAGAGTTTGGCACGCAGCCTTGTGGGCAACCATGAGGCTGTACAACATCAATGCCAACCTGATCAGAACCATAGAATGCCTCTACGAAAAGGCGACCAGTGCGGTCTACCATGACAACAACATAGGAGAATGGTTCCGAACCACAGTTGGAGTACGCCAAGGATGCCTGCTCTCCCCCACTCTCTTTAACATCTTCTTAGAGAGAATAATGGCTGACGCACTTGAAGACCACGAGGGAACAGTCAGCATCGGAGGTAGAACAATCACAAACTTGCGTTTTGCCGACGACATTGACGGACTAGCTGGGCAAGAGCAAGAGCTGGTCAGCTTGATAAAACATCTTGATTAGGCCTCCACAGCATATGGCATGCAGATCAGTGCAGAGAAAACCCAGTTGGCATCAGCACTGACATTACCATAGACAACAAAAAACTTGAGACCGTCCATAGTTTTAAATATCTGGGAGCTATAGTATCAGATGAAGGATCAAAGCCCGAAGTACTTTCCAGGATTGCCCAGACCACAGCTGCAATGACCAAGCTAAAAGTCATCTGGAACGACAAGAATATCGCAATCGGCTCCAAGATCAGACTGATGCGTTCCCTGGTCATGTCAATATTTTTGTATGCATGCGAAACATGGACCATAACAGCAGACATTGAAAGAAGGATACAGGCAATGGAGATGAGATGCTTCCGCAAACTCCTTGGTATCTCGTACAAAGATCATATAACCAATAAGGAAGTGAAAACCGAATCGAAAACGCCATCGGGCCGTATGAAGGCCTCCTGACCTCAGTGAAAAGACGCAAACTGAGGTGGTACGGGCACGTCACACGATCATCTGGACTGGCCAAGACCGTCTTGCAGGGAACAGTTCAGGGAGGGAGACGAAGAGGCAGACAGAGAAAAAGATGGGAAGACAATATCAGAGAGTGGACTGGCCTTGAATGGAATATCATTCTGCGGAAAGCTGAGGACCGTGAGGAATGGAGGAAGTTGGTTGCAAAATCTTCAGTGGTGCCCCAACGGTCAAGCAGACTACGGGACTGATGATGATGATGATAAGGTCAGCGCGGTTTGTCAAAGTGTCAGTTGATGTCAAATTCAATGTAATCACACAGTGTAATAACGTCATTTTGGGTATAATTGTGCCTGTGATCTGAAGAGGTGCATGTCCATCGCATCTAATTCTACGATTCTACTATGGACTAGCTTATTTCGGATGGGCTCTCTCATCAATCTGACAAATGGGGTAGTCCTACTTTTAGAGAGAGAAAGAGAGACAGACAGACAGACAGACAGACAGACAGAGACAGAGAGACTGAGAGAGAGACAGACAGACAGACACAGACAAACAGACAGAGGTAGAGAGAGAGAGAAAGAAAGACAGACAGACAGACAGACAGAGACAAACACAGACAGACAAAGAGAGAGAGAGAGAGAGAGAGAGACAGACAGACAGACAGACAGACATACACATAGACACAGACACAGACAGACACAGACAGAGAAACAGAGAGAAACAGAGACAGAGACAGAGACAGAGACAAAGACAGAGACAGAGAAACAGAGAGAAAGAGAGACAGAGACAGAGACAAAGACAGAGACAGAGAAACAGAGACAGAGACAGAGACAGAGAGAGACAGAGAGAGACACACAGAGAGAGAACGATTCTGGTGGGATACAACTCTTCAGTCTGCAGGCGTAACATGAGAAAGAGCCCTGCTGTCTTAGGTTATCATTCCGTC
>JAPXFY010000027.1:41774826-41777326 GCA_030674185.1 Monoplex corrugatus | reverse complement strand
TCTTCTAACAATTTTTTACGGGTGATCGGAAGAGTGCAAAAGCAAAATTATAAAAAAAAAAAATTTAAAAAAATAGAAAAATACAGGAGGGATGGGCGTTGGAGGGGCGTGATCTGTGCCTGTGAGTTCACTATTTGTACACTAACCTCTGGTTGACCGATGTTATCCATGGCCACTCTACTAAAAGACGTGACTGCGTGTCACGTTTTGATTTATTTCTTTCTCTTTCTCTTTGTATGTCTCTCTTTGTCTCTCTCTGCCTGTCTCTGTCTCTCTCTAGTCCATGTTTCTGTCTGTCTCTGTCTGTCTGTCTCTCTCTCTCTGTCCCTGTCTCCCCGATTGTGTGTGTGTGTGTGTGTGTGTGTGTGTGTGTGTGTGTGTGTGTGTGTGTGTGTGTGTGTGTGTGTGTGTGAGTGTATGTGTTTGCGTGTGTGTATGTGTGTGTTTGTGTGTGTATGTGTGTATTTGCGTGTGTGTGTGTATGTGTGTTTGCGTGTGTGTATGTGCCTGTGTGTGTCTGTATCTGTGTGTATATTCGTTCGTTCTTTAATTTAACGTCTTTTCACTATAAGTGATATTAGACGGAAATATATGTGTGTATATGTGAATGTGTGTATGTTCGTTTTTCTTTTTCTTTTTTGTTTTCTTGGCTGTCCATGGAACTCTCAACATTCTTCTTAGAAACCACATCTCGGCTGCCTCAATCTTGTTCTGGCCTAAGAAGAAGCTATGATGATGATGATGATGATGATGATGATTATGATGATGATGATGATGATGATAATGACACTGATGATAAGAATTTCCTTGTCGTTGTCAGGCTTTTCTAGACGGCCACGATTTTTGGGTCGGATTTGTGAGGGAGGACAGAAAACGTTTCAAAGTCCTAAGCAGACCTTGTACCTCGTCTTCCGGTCCCGCACACAGCATGCTGGGAGGTCACGTGGTTTCCGGTTGAGAGTGCGAACAGTGCCTGGTAAGCCTTTTATACATTTCATTATTTTATTTCATTGTAATGAAGGTAATGGTGGTGTTGGTTGGTGGTGATGATGACGACAATGCTGATGATAAAAATGAAAGAAGAGGAAGAAGAAGAAGAAGAGAGAGAGAGAGGGGGGTTGGTGGGATGGGGAATAATAATAATAATAATATATTTTATTTATATAGCGCAAAATCTTGATAAAATCAAATCTAAGCGCTGAAGAGGGGGTAGTCGACGGCTGAGACGGGCAATGACGGACAAAAGAACGTGCAAAGCAGAATCCGAAACAAGTGTGACTGCCCGCGTTCAAGCAAACAGGAACCAAAAAAAAAAAAAACACGAAAAATACAACAAGTATTTAATACAACAAGACAACACAGGCCGAAATTTTCGGTCAGCTGTCCTTTGTCTAGCGTAAGATCACAAACAAACAATTAGCAGATACTAAAATTAGGAGAAAAAGACTAAAACTTCACTGCTGCTCCTTCCAGTGTGAGAAAAGAAAGGAGCAGCATAGAAGTTTCAATCTTTTTCTCCTAATTTCTGTACCTGGTGTTTGTTTGTTTGTGATCTTACGCTTGACAAAGACCAGCTGGCCGAAAATTGCACCTGTCTTGTCTTGTTGTATCAAATACGCGATCTTATACTTTTTTCGTGCAAAGCAGAGTTATGTTTTGTTCCTGTTGTTGTTGCTGTTGTTCCTGTTGTTATTGTTATTGCTGTTGTTGTTGTTGTTGTTGTTGTAAAAGACGCGACAAAAACACTCACTTGAGGGATCACACGAAACATCTCTGGCAACTGTGTGAAATGACTCAAGCTTACAAGAAGAGACATTACATAGAATTGAGATCATCCGGGAAACGGTGGAAACAACACGAGCCCACCAGTACACCCAGCAGCAGAGGGTCAAATGGTTTGCCCACCTGATCAGAATACCGCCCACTGACCAACCAGTCTTCAGAGCCAATAATCAGAGGGGTTTTTTCTGGAGTCCGAGCAAGAGGACGACCTGGCAGATGCTGGATCGAAGGCGTGTGTCAGAAACCCTCCATGTTCATGGCCTGTCAGTCACAGAGGCTGCCCACCTGGCACTGACTTGACCGTTGTCTTCTGCCTCTCCGCGACACCTGGATGGTAGAAGATAGATAGACAGACAGACAGACAGACAGACAGACAGACAGACAGACAGACAGATAGATAGATAGATAGATAGATAGATTATATAGATAGATAGATGGTAGATGGATTGATAGATAGATAGATGATAGATAAATAGATAGACAGACAGATAGAGAGATAGATAGACAGATAGATAGATAGATAGATAGATAGATAGGTAGACAGACAGATAGATAGATAGATAGACAGATAGAGAGATAGATAGACAGATAGATAGATAGATAGGTAGACAGACAGATAAATAGATAGATAGATAGATAGATAGACAGACAGATAGATAGATAGATGGATAGACAGATAGATAGATAGATATATGGATAGACAGATAGATAGATAGAT
>JAPXFY010000027.1:41749826-41772326 GCA_030674185.1 Monoplex corrugatus | reverse complement strand
TATGTGTTCGTCCGTGCATTTGCAAGCGTGTGTGTGTTTGTGTTTGTGTGTGTGTGTTTGTGCGTGCTTGCGTGTGTATGTGTGTGTGTGTGTGTGTGTGTGATGTTGTGTGTGTGTGTGTGTGTGTGTGTGTGTGTGTGTGTGTGTGTGTGTGTGTGTTGCTACAGTTGACAGAGAACTCTGGGGAAGATCGTTGTGTGAAGTAATTACTACTGGGATATGTGTAGACAGGAGTATTATGTTGAGCTACTATCCAGATCTAACACAGTTTGCGCTACCCATGCAGCTAGCATAGAAGCAGCTACAAAGCACAAAAACCGAAGCTCAGAACATTCCTCAAAAACGGAATGCCCAAGCCTACCTTTATATTCTGCAACTACCCTACACACAACTATGAGAGAGGAGAGAAATACATACAACATATTCTCTCCTCTCTCATAGTTGTGTGTAGGGTAGTTGCAGAGTGTAAAGGTAGGCTTGGGCATTCCTTTTTTGAGGAATGTTCTGAGCTTCGGTTTTTGTGCTTTGTAGCTGCTTCTATGCTAGCTGAATGGGTAGCGCAAACTGTGTTAGATTCGAGAAGTTCTACAACATGGGAGATAATTCCTACGTGACTCTCAAGAGTTATGTTCTTTGGTTAATATCATAAAAATTCTCCCTGCTTCCCTCTTATTTCTTTGGTAGTATCTACTATCCAGAGTTTTAAATCACTTGAACAGTGTCACCAAACATTACTTATTAAGTATTATAACTTTTTGCTCTTTCTCTATCTCTCTATCTGTCTCTGCCTCTGTTTGTCTGTCTGTCTGTCTGTCTATCTGCTTCTCTGTCTCTTTCTGTCTGTCTCTGCTTCTCTGTCTCTGTCTCTCTTCTCTCTCTCACTCCGTCTCCCTCCCTCTCTCTCTTTCTCTCTCTCTCTCCTCCTTCTCTCTTTCTCTCTGTCTCCCTCCCTCTCTCTCCTCTCTTTCTCTTTCTCACTGTCTCTGTCTCTCTATCTCTTTCCCTTCCTCCCTCCTTCCGTCTCTTTCTCTCTTTCTCTCTCTCTCTTTCATTCTTTCTTTCCCTCCATTGGTTGTACATATTGTTTGATCTTTCAGCTTTCATCTGAACGTAGAGCTGACAGTTTTAGTTGTGTTGTGGATGGTTTATGTTTTACACAGGAACGTGAACTGTCGCTGGTTGCTCAAAGCCCCAGAAGACAGCCGGGTGAACGCCACCCTGCTTCACACAGACATGAAGGGTTCCAGCCACTGCCACCACTTCGGCCTCTATGTGTATGACGGTAATAATCACACACACACACACACACACACACACACACACACACACACACACACACACACACACACACACACACACACACACTTACGCGCGCACACACACACACACACACACACACACACACACACACGCAGACACACACGTACACACACGCACACTTACACATACACACACACGCACACACATTTACACACACGCACACACACACACATACGCACACACACACACACACACACACTTACGCACACCCACCCACACACAAACACACTTACGTACGCACACACACACACACACACACACAATACACACATACTCGCACACACACACACTTACATACACACACTTGGTTTAGGAGTCAGTGAGCATCGCTAGGGCTTTAGAGTCAGTGAGCATCGCTAGGGCTTTAGGAGTCAGTGAGCATCGCTAGGGCTTTAGGAGTCACTGAGCATCGCTAGGCTTTAGGAATCAGTGAGCATCGCTAGGGCTTTAGGAGTCAGTGAGCATCGCTAGGAGTTTAGGAGTCAGTGATCATCGCTAGGCTTTATGAGTCAGTGAGCATCGCTAGGCTTTATGAGTCAGTGAGCATCGCTAGGGCTTTCGGGGTCAGTGACATCGTTAGGGCTTTAGGGTCAGTGAGCATCACTCGTGGGTTATGAGTCAGTGAGCATCGCTAGGGCTTTAGGAGTCAGTGAGCATCGCCAGAGCTTTAGGAGTCAGTGAGCATCACTAGGGTTTAGGAGTCAGTGAGCATCACTAGGGGTTATGAGTCAGTGAGCATCGCTAAGGGTTTAGGAGTCAGTGAGCATCGCTAGGGGTTTAGGAGTCAGTGAGCATCACTAGGGCTTTAGGAATCAGTGAGCATCGCTAGGGTTTATGAATCAGTGAGCATCGCTAGGGCTTTAGGGTCATTGAGCATCGCTAGGGCTTTAGGAGTCAGTGAGCATCGCTAGGGCTTTAGGAGTCAGTGAGCATCGCTAGGGCTTTAGGAGTCAGTGAGCATCGCTAGGGCTTTAGGAGTCAGTGAGCATCGCTAGGGCTTTAGGAGTCAGTAAGCATCGCTAGGGCTTTAGGAGTCAGTGAGCATCGCTAGGGGTTTAGGAGTCAGTGAGCATCGCTAGGGCTTTAGGAGTCAGTGAGCATCGCTAGGGCTTTAGGAGTCAGTGAGCATCGCCAGGGGTTTAGGAGTCAGTGAGCATCGCTAGGGCTTTAGGAGTCATGGGCATTGCTAGGGCTTTATGAGTCAGTGAGCATCGCTAGGGCTTTAGGGGTCAGTGAGCATCACTCATGGGTTATGAGTCAGTAAGCATCGCTAGGGCTTTAGAGTCAGTGAGAATCGTTAGGTGTTTTAGGAGTCAGTGAGCATCGCTAGAGGTTTAGGAGTCAGTGAGCATCGCTAGGGGTTTATGAGTCAGTGAGCATCGCTAGGGGTTTAGGGGTCAGTGAGCATCACTCGTGGGTTATGAGTCAGTGAGCATCGCCAGGGCTTTAGGGGTCAGTGAGCATCGCTAGGGCTTTAGGAGTCAGTGAGCATCGCTAGGGCTTTAGGAGTCAGTGAGCATCGCTAGGGCTTTTGGAGTCAGTGAGAATCGCTAGAGGTTTAGGAGTCAGTGAGCATCGCTAGGGCTTTAGGAGTCAGTGAGCATCGCTAGGGCTTTAGGGTCCGTGAGCATCGCTAGAGGTTCATGAGTCAGTGAGCATCGCTAGGGCTTTAGGAGTCAGTGAGCATCGCTAGGGTTAGGAATCAGTGAGCATCGCTAGGGGTTTAGGAATCAGTGAGCATCGCTAGGGTTAGGAATCAGTGAGCATCGCTAGGGGTTTAGGATTCAGTGAGCATCGCTAGGGTTTAGGAGTCAGTGAGCATTGCTAGGGATTAGGAGTCAATGAGCATCGCTAGGGTTAGGAATCATGAGCATCGCTAGGGGTTTAGGATTCAGTGAGCATCGCTAGGGTTTAGGAGTCAGTGAGCATCACTAGGGGGTTATGAGTCAGTGAGCATCGCTAAGGGTTTAGGAGTCAGTGAGCATCGCTAGGGCTTTAGGAGTCAGTGAGCATCGCTAGGTTAGGAATCAGTGAGCATCGCTAGGGGTTTAGGAATCAGTGAGCATCGCTAGGTTAGGAATCAGTGATCATCGCTAGGGGTTTAGGATTCAGTGAGCATCGCTAGGGTTTAGGAGTCAGTGAGCATCGCTTGTGGGTTGATTCAGTGAGCATTGCTAGGGGTTTAGGAGTCAGTGAGCATCAGTCGTGGGTTATGAGTCAGTGAGCATTGCTAGTGGTTTATGAATCAGTGAGTATTGATATCAGTTTAAGAGTCAGTGAGCATCGCTAGGGGTTTAGGAGTCAGTGAGCATCGCTCGTGGGTTATGAGTCAGTGAGCATCGCTAGGGTTTAGGAGTCAGTGAGCATCGCTAGGGGTTTAGGAATCAGTGAGCATTGCTAAGGGTTTATGAGTCAGTGATCATTGCTAAGGGTTTAGGAGTCAGTGAGCATCGCTAAGGGTTTAGGAGTCAGTGACCATCGCTAGGGGTTTATGAGTCATTGAGCATTGCTAATGGTTTAGGAGTCAGTGAGCATCGCTAGGGTTTAGGAGTCAGTGAGCATCGCTCGTGGGTTACGAGTCAATGAGCATTGCTAGGGGTTTAGGAGTCAATGAGCATCGCTATGGGTTTATGAGTCTGTTAACATAGCCAGGGTTTTAGGTTTCAGTGAGCATCGCCAGGAGTTTGTAAGTCAGTGAGCATCACTAGGCCAGGGGTTTATGAGTCAGTGAGCATCGCTGGGCCAGGGGTTTATGAGTCAGTGAGCATCGCTAGGCTGGGGGTTCATGAGTCAGTGAGTATCGCTAGGCCAGGGGTTCATGAGTCAGTGAGTATCGCTAGGCCAGGGGTTCATGAGTCAGTGAGTATCGCTAGGCTTGGGGTTCATGAGTCAGTGAGTATCGCTAGGCTGGGAGTTCATGAGTCAATGGGTATCACTAGGCTGGGGTTCATGAGTCAGTGAGTATCGCTAGGCTGGGGGTTTATGAGTCAGTGGGTATCGCTAGGCCAGGGGTTCATGAGTCAGTGGGTATCTCTATCGACTGAGGAATCAATAAGCAGCGCTAGAGAAACAAAAGCCAGGCTTGTTGGTACAATCATTAACCAGAAAAAACAACCTCTGTGAAAATAGAATCAGAACACGTATAGTACAACTAGACAAGACAGGCGCGAATTTTCGGCCAACTGGCCTTCGTCAAACGTAAACGTAAGACCACAAAAGAACAAAAATCAAACAACAGATACAAAAAATAGGGGGATAAAGACCAAAATTTCTCTGCTGCTTCGCCCAGTAGGAGAAAAAGACTGAAATAAAATCCAATCTTTGTACTGAATATAACGACCTTTCCTTTTCAATCAGGAAAAACAACATACGACGACAAGCTGTTGGCCTCTGTGTGCGAGAACTCTGCGCAAAGCTTTCAGAGTAGCGGCCCTTACCTGCTGATTGTCTTCTCTTCGGGGTCAATGGTGTATCGCAGTGGAGGTGGTGTTAAGCTACAGTATTCAGCCACACCTGCTGATGGTATGTGTGTGTGTGTGTGTGTTGTGTGTGTGTGTGTGTGTGTGTGTGTGTGTGTGTGTGTGTGTGTGTGCGCGCACGCATGAGAGAGAGATGGAAAGAGAGAGAGAGAGAGAGGGAGATACAGAGACAGGCATACAAAGAGAGAGACAGACAGACAGAAAGACAGAGAGCGACAGAGAGAAATAGAGAGAGAGAGAGAGACATAGAGAGAGGAAAGAGAGAGAGAGAGAGAGAGAGAGAGATTGATTGATTGATTGATTTGATTCAGTTTTACGTCAGCACCCACCTCAGGTGATATGGCCGACGGGATAACCATCCCAGGAAAATGGGGGCAATGGGGGACTTATCTAATCCTATACTGACACCACCAGAACAACAATGATGCTAAGATGGGACAGTGAGAAGGCCAGATTTAATGTAGCGCACCCCGGAGAGAGAGAGAGAGAGAGAGAGAGAGAGAGAGAGAGAGAGAGAGAAAAGGAGAGAGACAGACAGACAGAAAGACAGATAGACAGAGAGACAGAGAAACAGAGACGGAGACAGATACAGACATCTATTTATTTGTTTATTTGTTTATTATTAATTTATTTATTTATACATTTGTTTATGTGTTTGTCTCTTTTTTTCTTTCTTTCTTCTTTTCTTTCTTTCTTCTTTTCTTTTTTTCTTTGAAATGGCGCTGTATAAGATCTCGTCATGATTATCGTCTCTTGTATGTCTCTTTAACTTTTGACTGACTGACTGATTGCTTGATTGATTGACTGATTGATTGACTGATTGATTGATTGATTGATTGATCGATCGATCGATCGATCGATTGATTGATTGACTGACTGATGGACTGACTGATTGATTGATTGACGATTGATTAATGAATTGATTGATTGATTGATTGATTGATTAATTGATCGATCGATCAATCGATCGATCGATTTATTAATCATAACCCATCCTTTTTGTTCACAGTGAGTGGCAGGCAGCTGATCGGGCAGACCTTGTTCTTTGTCATCACAGCCCTCCTCATCCTTCTCATCCTCGTCATCACTTTCCTCGCCGTCATCAAGCTCTTCCTCCTTCCCAGACGACGGGAGCAGGCAGAGCGCAGGCGCAGGGCCTCTAGAGCGAGGCTGACGCGGGTCAATCGCCATGGAAGCAGCCAATCAGATTCGGCGTCTCGTTCAGAGTCCGGGCGTCATCACGCTTCTTGTTCACGCGCGTCTTCGTCCGTATCGGGATCGAGCGTGAGCAGCTATCTGTCTGGGATGCCCCTGACTCGACTGCTGAGTCTGTACGGCCTGAAGAAGTGCCGGCAAGAACATCGCTGTGGTTCCTCCAGAAGGACATCCACCGTGACCCCTTCCTGCCACTACAACGCCCAAAGGTCGGGGATCATCATCCGGGTGCCTGATTTCTCTATGTACGAGGCTCACGGCGTCCTCTCTGGAGAACTTCCTCCCTCTTACGAAGAGGCCATAAGGCAACAGGTCATAGGTCTGGATGTCACAGGTCGAGAAGTCAGCGTACAATTGATCGCTGAGCAAGACGCCACAGAACGAGGACAAGAGCAAAGGACTCTTTTAGCTGAGCCAATACGACAAGAGGTCGAATGGCAAAGAGTTGCAGAACAAGAAGTCACGGGACAAGGGGTCACAGGGCAAGGGGTTGTGGAACAAGAGGTCAGAGGAGAAGAGGGAAGGCAAAGGACTCTTTCAGAAGAAGCCATAGGAGAAGAGAGTGTGGCAGAAGCACTAGAGCGAGCTGTGGTGGCCGAGGTGATGAGACAGACTGCCCAAGAGGACGTCTCGGGACAACCAAGTACATATGCTCTGGATCAAGCTACAAACGATGAGGTCACAGCTGACACTCTGTTGCTGAGAGGGGTGACCGAGCAGATGCCAGACACCGAGCCTTCAGAACAGTCTTCACAGGGCCAGGTTGTAGAACCAGCTCACCAGGAGCAAGATGTGTTCAGAGAGTCAGCAGAACACAGATTATCTGGACAGTCAGCAGAATGCAGAGTGTCCAGAAAGTCAGCAGAACGCAGAATGTCCAGAGAGTCAGCAGAACGCAGAGTATCCAGAGAGTCAGCAGAACGCAGAGTGTCCAGAGAGTCAGCAGAACGCAGAGTGTCCAGAGAGTCAGCAGAATGCAGACTGTCCAGAGAGTCAGCAGAACGCAGAGTGTCCAGAGAGTCAGCGGAACGCAGAGTGTCCAGAGAGTCAGCAGAACGCAGAGTGTCCAGAGAGTCAGCGGAACGCAGAGTGTCCAGAGAGTCAGCAGAACGCAGAGTGTCCAGAGAGTCAGCGGAACTTGGTGAAGTTGAACGAACCACTGAACTGGACCACCTCAAGGCAGGTGGAGAGCACACTACAGCGGACGAAGAGATCAAGCAAAGAGCTACGTCAAGGCCGAAACTGCACGAAGAACTCTCTGTCTCTTCCCCCTCAGCATCACCTTGTCAAACCAGTGTTACTTCCAGACAACGTTCAACTCAGTCTCACCGTCACAGGCCCGACCTCATGTCTGCACGGTCGGCTGAACAGGAACGGCAAGCGGAAAGTGGCTCAGCTACTGATGACGATCTGATCAGAGCCGAGTTAGTGTAACTACACCAGGGACATGAGCTCATTAGTGATATCTCTGAGAGTTGCGCTTTGTCCTGTCAGTGACAAACTATATTGGTACAAGGAAGCAAAAATGGACGAAGCCAAAGACCTAAAGTGACTTTGTATTAATTTCTCCTGTGACATTGATTTTTTGGGGGGGTGTCATTTTTCTTTTCTCCCCCCCCCCCCCCCCCCCACCATTTCTCTCTCTCTGTCTCTCTCCTGTCTCTCTCAGTCTCTGTCAGTCTCTCTGTTGCTGTATCTCTGTCTCGGTCTCTGTCCCTCCGTTTCTCTGTCTCTCTCTGTCTCACTTTTGAAGCAATTTTATCGCAACCCCCTTTGACAGCTGCTTTGGACAAGTGTGTGTTCGTGTATAAAACTTGCAAATCAACAACAGGACCAAAGCAATGTATGTATGTGTGTCCCGAATTGTGTGGTAACTGTACATGTGTAACCCCTGTCACGCTGTTCCGATTTTGACCACGATAGCGCTATGATGTATCCCGATTTGATCGGCCGTCGTGATTGACCCCCGACTGTTTTCAATTGTCGAAAACCCTCTTGGCGCTTGCCAATTGTTCCCGATCGCTCACGAATATTCAAGATTAACTCCTTGACTTCCCGTACCCTATCGACCAACTGCAAAAATTTAACCCTTTGACTCCCTCACCCTATCCATCAGCTTCCTCCGGAAATTGGTGGATAGGGTGAGGGAATCAAAGGGATAAGATTTTGTTTTGCTAGCATGGTCTAGCAATGTAGGATGCTGGTGGACAGTGTGTGGGAGTCAAAGGGTTAATCACGATTTACTACAATAAACCTCCACGACTGATCCCGATCAACCAAATTTTGGGCTATCGTGGTCAAAATCGGGACACTGTGACTGGCGTTAAAGTCTTGAGTCTTTGTCACAGTTCTTAACGGTCGGTCGTCATAGAAGACCTAGAATGCACATGATAAACAGTCTTCAGAAAACACTGATCTAGATGTGGTAATTTATTTATTTATTTATTCATTCATTTATTTTGGTTCAGTGACTCTGGTGCAGGAAGCTGGTGGATGGAGTGAGGGAGTCAAAAGGTTAATTTTTTTCAGTTGGTGGACAGGGTGCGGGAGTCAAAGGGTTGTAGTAGCAGTCCCTCTGCTGAGCGTTTATGGGGCGGGTTGGGAGGAGGTTGGGGAGAAAGATGCTTCAGGTAGATAAATCATGTGTTTGTGTTTGTGTGTGTGTGTGTGTGTGTGTGTGTGTGTGTGTGTGTGTGTGTGTGTGTGTGTGTGTGTGTGTGTTTGTGTGTGTACATACGTGTGAGTGTGTTTGCGTTCATGTACGTGTGCGTGAGTGCGCGCGTGTGTGGTTGTGTCTCGGACAGAGAAAGAGAGAGAGAAAGAGAGAGAGAAAGAAAGAAAGAGAGAGAGAGAGGGAGAGAGAGAGAGAGAGAGAGAGAGAGAGAGAGAGAGAGAGAGAGAGAGAGAGAGAGAGATTATTAAGACGTAAAGAGCAACATTAATTTTGAAAAGAGGAGACCAAGACTTAAACTTGTTGATGATACTGCTGACGAAATGTTGTATGTGTGTTTTTATATCACACATGTAAGAATAGCATACTATGCAAAGTAATTGTATTTATAATATAGCTGGAGTTCTTTGGAGACTTAATGCTATGTGACTCATGAAATTATAACCATGCATCACATTAATATTTTGTTTGTTTCTGTTTAGTGTGTTTGTGTGTGTGTGTGTGTGTGTGTGTGTGTGTGTGTGTGTGTGTGTGTGTGTGTGTGTGTGTGTGTTTGTGTGTGTGTTGTGGTGTGTGTGTGTGTGTGTGTGTGTGTGTGTGAGTGTGTGTGTGTGTGAGTGTGTGTGTGTGTGTGTGTGTGTGTGTGTGTGTGTGTGTGTGTGGGGTGTGTGTTGAAGTTTTTAGAACTCTCTGTCTCTGCTCTGTCTCTATCTGTCTGTCTGTCTGTTTCTGTCTATCTGTTTCTGTCTCTGTCTCTCTCTCTCTCTGTCTTTGTATCTGTGTATATTGATTAGTGAATTATTTATGCTTTTTGGTTTATGCTCCTCATAAACCTCTCTCTCTCTCTCTCTGAAAATGGCAGGGGAGTTAACAGCAGCGTATCATTTATAGTAAATATAGGTGCTCCTTTAGAATGTGGCTTATTTTGCCAAACACCACAAGATTTCTGACACAGCGAGACAGTTTCTTTTGGATTGACTCAACCGCTCAAATTTGAATGAATAATTTCGTCTCATCTCCTTCCAATTTACAGCCATTGCTAGGATAAAAAGAAAGGTGACAAAGCAGCGGGAAGGGAAAAAGCGCGCCAAAGGGGAAAGTACCACAGGCCCACCCAGGAAACCAAACACCCGGGTGATGTAAGGTCACGAGCGCAGCAGACCCGCTGGAATGCGAACCGTTCCAGACCACATCGTGAGGTGGTCCTGGACCATTCCAGATCTTAAATCTTGTAGTGTTTGGCAAACGAAGTCAAGTTCTAAAGAAGCAGCATGGAATAGAAGGAACGGCACTGCAATGCCACACTAAGACAAAAAACAAAAACAAAAAACAAAAAAGAAAAAGAAAAACAAAAAGAGAAAAAAAAGAAAAACCCATATGTAGTACAGAACTGCAGCAGCATGGCGTTTACTGGGTGGGGACATGTTTGTTCCTGAAGTCGATGTTTACCGCACTGCATTCCATACAAGTTTTCTCAGGTTATGCTAGGGGCCAGCACGCTGTCGGTACGCTTTTGTAATGCCGGTGTAAACAGAGCAAAACGGCCCGCAACGGTTCAAATCTTAAACGGTCGCAGAACGTTTCACAAACTGGTCCAGTGTAAATTGCCTTACTACCCCTTTGACTCCCGCACCCTGTCAACCAGCAGCCTTCATTGTCACCCATGCAAGCAAAGCAAAAACTTAACTCTCTGACTCTCTCAGAGGGTTCAGTTTTTGCAGTTGGTGGATAGGGTGCGGAAGTCAGAAGGTTAATTAATGACGCTCGTGCTCGGCCGAGCTATGGACATGAATGATGTGTATGGACGGAAGTCATAATTACCTCCCGTTGTTGATTTACAAGATCAGCATCTTGAAACGATGATTAAGGACGTCATCCTGCAATGTTTTATCCACACACTGTGAGGGATAAGCAGCCGTATCTGTCATAAAACCCAGTTCGTGAAAAGATTTAATCTCCTTTGGTAACGATGAACGATATACGGCACTGTTCTTTAGAGGAACTGTTGTTCTTCTATTCGCCTGATGCTTTGCCAGAATGTGACAACTGACAACTGCTTTAAGGGACAGGTGGGTGCTTTTTTCTCAGTACACATGGCAGTCATTTGTTTCGTTCTGTGCATACTCTGTCTGTCTGTCTGTCTGTATCTCTGTCTGTCTGTCTGTCTGTCTCTCCTTTCTGTTTCTTTGTCTCTGTCCTTCTATCCGCCTCTTCCTTTCTCTGTCTCTCTCTTTGTCAGTCTCTCTCTCTCTCTTTCCCCCTCGCTCTGTTTCTTTGTCTCTGTCCGTCTGTCCGTGTCTCTCTCTCTATCTCTGTCTTTGTCTGTCTCTGTGTGTGTCTCTCTCTGTCTGTTTCTCTGTCTCTGTCAGTCTATCTCTGTGTGTGTTTCTCTCTGTCTGTTTCTCTGTCTCTGTTTCTGTCTGTCTGTCTGTCTGTCTGTCTCTCTCTCTCTCTCTCTGGTTCCAAATATATTCCCATAAGAACGAAGTTATTTCTATTTCTCTCAACAAGTAACGAACGAATCCTCAGAGAGTTTACATAATTTTTTATACTAATCTCTTGAAAGAGGACAAAGATATTCCGCGAACATATATACTTTCCACGGGAAGATCAATCCACACTTTGACCGTGAGATGCCAACGACAACGACAACAACAATGATGTCGACAACGACAACAACGACAACAAGACGACAAAAGCAACGATGGCCAACAACAAGAACGACAACGACAGTACTAACACAAACACCAACACAACGCCACAACCACAACCACCAACACCGACAACACCAACTCCAACACCAACACCAACACCAACATCAACGACGACCACCACCACCACCCTAGCCTCTCTTTCGGCCCCAATGTTTTCATGAAAAGGGAAAAGCTGCTGTAAGTAAGAAGCATCATCATCATGTGCCCTGCCGCTTAGCATTGGTGATCATGGCCCTCCATACGAACCTATCATTCGTCGCTGCAAGTATATCCCCTTCCCCTTCTGTCTTATCCATTCCGCAGATCCGTCAATATTTTCTCCCTGGGTCTACCTGGTACTCTTTTTCCCTCCAGCTTTCCTATAATGACTAGATGCTCACATATCTCTTGCCCCATAAAATGTCCTATACATGTCGCTTGTCTTTTCTTCTTCATTAATGTTCTTTTTATGTTTGCCTCTTTCAAGACTGTCTCGTTTGTTTTCATAGCTGTCCATGGAACTCTTTAACATTCTTCTTAGAAACCACATTTCGGCTGCCTCAGTCTTGTTCTGAGCAAGAATCAGAATATGAATTCAAAATGTTTTAATATTTTGGACTATAAGGCCCATCAACACGGATACGTGAGGTAAGCGGAGTCTTCGCAATGTGGAATTCATATCACGGTAGTACACAAGTACGAATAAGGTCGTGGTTCATCACGACAGTCATATGAACATAATAAACAGGACAGCCGGGCGAATACCCTACTCTTCACGATTTTCAATTGCCTTGGGATTTTTAGCGTGCACAGGCCAGAAGGCGTAGTTTTTCTTTCCGTTCCTAAGGACTAGACGTTCAGTTCGATTTTCCGATCAAACTGAGGAGAAAAGTTGAGGTCTCAATGGGAAATGAACCCTAGAACCTCGAGTATAGTTATTGGCAGGCGAACGTCTGAACCTTTCTGCCACTCTTTTCCCTTTAGTAAGTAAGCAAGCGAGTAAGCAAGTAAGCAAGCGAGTGAGTGAATGAGTGAGTGGGTGAGTGAGTAAGTGAGTAAGTAAAATAATGTACGAACAAATGTGTGTGTATATGACGTTAGAATGGAGAAAGCGCAGACAATGAAGACCAACACGGAATCGAAGAAGGTGGAAGACGTATCTTCTGGCGACTCCGACACTGGTATTGTGTTTTGTGTTGTGTTGTGTCGTGTTGTGTTGTGTTGTGTTGTGTTGTGTTGTGTTGTGTCGTGTTGTGTCGTGTTGTGTTGTGTTGTGTTGTGTCGTGTTGTGTTGTGTCGTGTCGTGTCGTGTTGTGTTGTGTCGTATCGTGTCGTGTCGTGTCGTGCTGTGTTGTGTTGTGTTGTGTTGTGTCGTGTCGTGTCGTGTCGTGTCGTGTCGTGTTGTGTTGTGTTGTGTTGTGTCGTGTTGTGTCGTGTCGTGTTGTGTTGTGTCGTGTCGTGTCGTGTCGTGTCGTGTCGTGCTGTGTCGTGTCGTGTCGTGTCGTGTTGTGTCGTGTCGTGTCGTGTCATGTCGTGTTGAGCTGTGTTGTGTTGTGTCGTGTTGTACATTGATTTGTATTGTATTGTATTATATTGTTTATTGTCCTGCGTTGTGTATTGTATTGTATTGCATTGTATTGTATTGTGTTGTATTGTATTGTACTGTATTGTAGTGTACTGTGTTGTAGTGTACTGTGTTGTATTGCATTGTATTGTATTGTATTGTACTGTACTGTACTGTATTGTATTGTGTTGTATTGTATTGTACTGTATTGCATTGTATTGTGTTGTATTGTATTGTACTGTATTGTAGTGTACTGTATTGTAGTGTACTGTATTGTACTGTATTGCATTGCATTGCATTGCATTGTATTGTATTGCATTGCATTGTATTGTACTGTATTGTATTGTGTTGTATTGTATTGTACTGTATTGTATTGCATTGTATTGTATTGTACTGTATTGTAGTGTACTGTATTGTACTGTACTGTATTGTATTGCATTGCATTGTATTGTATTGCATTGTATTAGATTGCATTGCATTGCATTGCATTGTACTGTATTGTATTGTATTGTATTGCACTGTAGTTTATTGTTTATTATATTCATTTCTGTTTGTCACAATGGATTTACCATGTGAAACTGGCTGCTCTCCCCATTAAGAGCGCGTCGCCGCAATGCAACGCCACCCGGTTTTTTTTTGTTTTTTGTTTTTACTAGGACTTCAGGAAAGCAAGAAGGCTAATTGGCCTTTAAGGGGAGGGACCTGGAATATGAACCTTTCTCTGCAATATTTTTTATACCATGGCAGCCAGGCGAATGCTCTGCTCTTCATGAGTTTCAACTGCCGTGGGATCTTAAGCGTGCACAGACCAGAAGGCATACCGGTCCGACTCGTTTTCCTTCAGTGCAGTGGAGTGTGTGGCCCCGTAATTGGACCTCCTGTCTGGAAAGCAAGAGGTCCGAGTTTCATTCCAGACTGGACAAGAATTGTCTCGCCCTTTATGATGCCGCGAGTTGTGGGTCTTCTGTTTTGTGTGTGTGTGTGTGTGTGTGATTCTCACAGCAAGACGAAAAATGATATATCTGATTTAAAAAGGGGAGAGGAGGGTGGGAAGAGAAATAGAAAGAAAGAAAGAAAGAAGTAGAAACAGTTCTCAATCATGGACTACGAAAGCAGTCCAGGTAGTGCTTACTTCGTGTTCTGTTTGGACTTAATAATGATAATGATAAAAATGATTACAACAACAACAACAACAATAATAATAACACTAATAATAATTATTATAATAACAGAATAATAATAACAATAATAATTATAATTATAATAATAACAATAATAATAATAACAATAATAACAACAACAATAATAATAATGATAATAATAATAATAATAATGATACTACTACTACTACTACTAATGATAACGAATAATAATAATAATAATAATAATAATATGATAATAATAATAATAATAATAATAATAATAATAATAATAATAATAATAACAATAACAATAACAACAGTAATAATAAAACGACGACGACGACGACGATGATGATAAGGCGCCAAATCTTGATTCAAGAATCAAACCAAGACATCCTCTCTCATCATTCATCAAAGCCATCACCAACAACGACCAAAACTCCAGGCACAAAACACACACAGATGTTTCTTGTTAACTTCTTGGTATCACGCAAGACATAAATGCAGGCCTGGTATAGTTGACTTCAGCAATCTATGTTTTCTGTAGAGGTTACCAGCCCTGTAGGTTTCCTGTAGTGGTTACCAACCCTGTAGGTTTCCTGTAGTGGTTACCAACCCTGCAGAGGTTACCAGCCCTGTAGTTTTCTGTAGAGGTTACCAGCCCTGTAGGTTTCCTGTAGAGGTTACCAGCCCTGTAGGTTTCCTGTAGAGGTTACCAGCCCTGTAGGTTTCCTGTAGAGGTTACCAGCCCTGTAGGTTTCCTGCAGAGGTTACCAGCCCTGTAGGTTTTCTGTAGAGGTTACCAGCTCTGTAGGTTTCCTGTAGAGGTTACCAGCCCTGTAGAGGTTACCAGCCCTGTAGAGGTTACCAGCCCTGTAGAGGTTACCAGCCCTGCAGGTTTCCTGTAGAGGTTACCAGCCCTGTAGAGGTTACCAGCCCTGTAGAGGTTACCAGCCCTGCAGATTTCCTGTAGAGGTTACCAGCCCTGTAGAGGTTACCAGCCCTGTAGGTTTCTGTAGAGGTTACCAGCCCTGTAGTGGTTACCAGCCCTGTAGAGGTTACCAGCCCTGTAGAGGTTACCAGCCCTGTAGAGGTTACCAGCCCTGTAGTTTTTTTGTAGAGGTTACCAGCCCTGTGGGTTTCTGTAGAGGTTACCAGCCCTGTAGGTTTCCTGTAGAGGTTACCAGCCCTGTAGGTATCTGTAGAGGTTACCAGCCCTGTAGAGGTTACCAGCCCTGTAGTTTTTTGTAAAGGTTACCAGCCCTGTGGGTTTCTGTAGAGGTTACCAGCCCTGTAGGTTTCCTGTAGAGGTTACCAGCCCTGTAGGTTTCCTGTAGAGGTTACCAGCTCTGTAGGTTTCCTGTAGAGGTTATCAGCCCTGTAGGTTTCCTGTAGAGGTTATCAGCCCTGTAGGTTTCTGTAGAGGTTACCAGCCCTGTGGGTTTCTGTAGAGGTTCCAGCCCTGTGGGTTTCTGTAGAGGTTACCAGCCCTGTGGGTTTCTGTAGAGGTTACCAGCCCTGTGGGTTTCTGTAGAGGTTACCAGCCCTGTGGGTTTCTGTAGAGGTTACCAGCCCTGTGGGTTTCTGTAGAGGTTACCAGCCCTGTACGTTTCTGTAGAGGTTACCAGCCCTGTAGAGGTTACCAGCCCTGTAGAGGTTACCAGCCCTGTAGGCTTCTGTAGAGGTTACCAACCCTGTAGGTTTCTGTAGAGGTTACCAGCCCTGTAGAGGTTATCAACCCTGTAGTTTCCTGCAGAGGTTACCAGCCCTGTAGTTTCCTGTAGAGGTTACCAACCCTGTAGGTTTCTGTAGAGGTTACCAACCCTGTAGAGGTTACCAGCCCTGTAGGTTTCTGTAGAGGTTACCAGCCCTGTAGGTTTCTGTAGAGGTTACCAGCCCTGTAGGTTTCTGTAGAAGTTACCAGCCCTGTAGAGGTTACCAGCCCTGTAGGTTTCTGTAGAGGTTACCAGCCCTGTAGGTTTCTGTAGAGGTTACCAGCCCTGTAGAGGTTACCAGCCCTGTAGGTTTCTGTAGAGGTTACCAGCCCTGTAGGTTTCTGTAGAGGTTACCAGCCCTGTAGGTTTCTGTAGAGGTTACCAGCCCTGTAGGCTTCTGTACAGGTTACCAGCCCTGTAGGCTTCTGTAGAGGTTACCAGCCCTGTAGGCTTCTGTAGAGGTTACCAGTCCTGTAGGCTTCTGTACAGGTTACCAGCCCTGTAGGCTTCTGTAGAGGTTACCAGCCCTGTAGGCTTCTGTAGAGGTTACCAGCCCTGTAGAGATTACCAGCCCTGTAGGTATCTGTAAAGGTTACCAGCCCTGTAGGTTTCTGTAGAGGTTACCAGCCCTGTAGAGGTTACCAGCCCTGTAGAGGTTACCAGCCCTGTAGAGGTTACCAGCCCTGTAGGTTTCTGTAGAGATTACCAGCCCTGTAGAGGTTACCAGCCCTGTAGAGGTTACCAGCCCTGTAGGCTTCTGTAGAGGTTACCAGCCCTGTAGGCTTCTGTAGAGGTTACCAGCCCTGTAGGTTTCTGTAGAGGTTACCAGTCCTGTAGGTTTCTGTAAAGGTTACCAGCCCTGTAGGTATCTGTAGAGGTTACCAGCCCTGTAGGTATATGTAGAGGTTACCAGCCCTGTAGGTATCTGTAGAGATTACCAGCCCTGTAGGTTTCTGTAAAGGTTACCAGCCCTGTAGGTATCTGTAGAGGTTACCAGCCCTGTAGGTATATGTAGAGGTTACCAGCCCTGTAGGTATCTGTAGAGGTTACCAGCCCTGTAGGTATCTGTAAAGGTTACCAGCCCTGTAGGTATCTGTAGAGGTTACCAGCACTGTAGGTATCTGTCGAGGTTACCAGCCCTGTAGGTTTCCTGTAGATGTTATCCCACCCCTTAACTCATGACCAAAAGACACGGTGAGCACAGGGAGGTGGGGGTAGGGACGGGGTGTGTGCTAGGGTCTTAGGCAGCCTTTATCTTCCTGATTGCTCCATCATAGGACATACATGATTTTTTTAAAAGTGCAGTGTCGTATGCGTAGAGTACAGCTCTGTCACACAGTCTCAACCCTAGATAGAACTGCTAGCAATTATCTGGCACGACCCTTAAGCCTGACAGTGAGACCAGATTTGCTCCTAGTCGGAAGAGACTACACCTTCTACTGTATTGGAGAGCCCAAAGATGACTAAAGAATCTCTGGAGTCGGATTCGCCATACGCCTTTCCAAGGTGTTTGATGCCTTGGTCAGATCTACAGCATGTGAAGCTGCTGATTATATTTGTGACATTTCTATTGTAGCTGGCCTGTGACAAACGGAATCGCTAACTGCTTCCTTCCACAATGGCACGCTGACCAGCGTGCAAGAGATGGGAAGACATCAACCTTCTCGGCACAGAATGGAGTGAAACAGGGATGCGTTCTAACGTCCACATTCTTCTCCATCTTCTTTGAAATGATGCTGACTGATGTATTCAGAGACTTTGGCAGAGTGTCTACATCAAGTTCCGCTCAGATGGAACTCTTCAACCTACGGAGACTCCAAGTCCAAACCAATGTGCTCGAAGCTGAACTGCAGGATTTTCTCTTCACAGATGACTGAGCACTGGCCACACACGAGCACGAGGACATCCAGCACATTGCTGACCAATTTGCTGCGGCCTGGAAATGTTTCCACTTACAATTAGCCTCGGTAAAACAGAGGCTATGTTTCGGCCAACATCATCTGAGGCTTCTGGCGATTCACTACCACTGATTATTGGCAACAACCAGCAGATGAATAACATCAGGAAGAGAGTTCTTGAATGTTATATAGAACCAATACTGTTGTATGGTTGTGAGGCGTGGACGGTCAACACGCAAAGTCAGAACAAAATTGAGACAACTGAAATGTGGTTTCTAAGAAGAATGTTGAGAGTTCCATGGACAGCAAAGAAAACAAACGAGACATTCTTGAAGGAGGCAGAGACAAGAACATCATTCGTGAAGAAGATTACGAAAAGACAAGCAACATTTATAGGACATTTTATGAGGAATGGGAATTAGAACAACCGGTCACAACAGGAAAGCTGAAGGGAAAGAGAACGCCAGGTAGACGCAGGAAGAAAATATAGGACGGACTTGCAGGGTGGCTGAGGACAGATGGTGGGGGATGTAACTGCAGCGACAGGGCATAGATTCGTGTGGAGGGCCATGATCGCCAACATGATGATGATGATGATGATGATGATGATGAGCAGATAAAAATGTAGACAAATTTTGCTATTTGGGCTGCATAGTGAGCAGTTACGGATCGCTTGATGCTTATGTAGCACTGCACGTCTCCAATGCTACCTCTGCCTTTAGAAGGCTGACAAATAGGTTGTGACAAGACCCTGACATCATGTTCGCCACAAAGGTTGCTGTGTACAGAGCAGAAGTCTAGAGCGTCCTGTTGTACTACTGCCAGTCCAGGACTGCCTACTGACAATACATTCAACAGTGGAATGGCACCTCGAAAGACGTCTGCGCAAGATCTTCAACATCACTGTCAAGTTTTGAAAACTGTGGTTTGCCCAAGGACAGATTTTCTACTCCTCAAACGCCAATTTCAGCTCATGGGTTTATGTGCAGGCTTAAGGCTTGTGCCATGATCACCATGCACATGGCACCTGTGATGTTAGTGCATATGGAATACGTTCCGAGAGTGGAGACATCGTCTTGAGAAACTGAAACTGAAACAACTTCGCTGTTCGTATGTAAGACAAGTGCAGTGAAAGATGCTTCTGTATGAAGAGCTGAAGCAAGGATACCGTGACTGGAGAAGTCCACTGATGCAGTATGAGGATTTCAGTTTCAGTTTCAGTTTCTCAAGATGACGTCTCCGCACTCGGAACGAATTCCATATGCACTAACGTCACAGGTGCCGATGTGTATGGTGACCATGGCACTCGCCTTAAGCCTGCACATAAACCCATGAGCTGGCCAGGTCCTGAGGCCCTACCTAATCTATATTTTACCTAGTCTGTATTTTATACTGGTATTTTATCACCTACCACTGGAATAATCTTGGTTACATGTAAATGACATGTTATCTGTGTATCTTACCTTCAAAAAAGGAACATACACATAAAGTAAATAAATAAATTAAAAAAATATGAGGATACTCTGCTCTGAGGGCTAACTTCATGAGCTGTGACATCAACACCCTCAATTCGGAAAACATCGCCTGCATCAGAGTAAGATGGCAACAGGAGCGCATGGTGGCCACAGTCACATACTCACATATCAACAACGACAATTAATTACAATCACAGATAACAAAAGTTGTTCGGAAGCTTATATACAAACAAAATGAAGATGACCGCCAGAGACTGTATTGCCAAGTAATGTAAATGTAGGTACGGTGCACAGTCCCAAGAGAGGGGAAAGTAGGATTGTCTGCCTTGCAATCGTAGACACAAACAGAGAGACAAAGACATGCAGAACAAATCAGACCTTTCGTGTACTCGACAGAATAAACGGTCTGATGTGAAGCACAAAGCGAAACAAAAATCTTTGAAGAAGACAAAGCTGTAATGAGAAAACGAACGAGATAACAACAACAACACACACACACACACACACACACACACACACACACACACACACACACACACACACACACACACACACACACACACACACACACACACACACACACACACACTCTCTCTCTCTCTCTCTCACACACACACACACACACATACACACACGTAATCACACACACATACACACACAGAGACACACATACACACACATACAAACACACACACACACACACACACACACACACACAACACACACACACACACACACACACACACACACACACACACACACACACACACACACACACACACAACCTGTTACGGGTTGAAGAGCAGCCTAGGTGACCCTATCAGAACGCTCACTAAGCACATTTAGGTGTGTCAAAGAGAGCACCTTGTACTATTATCATTATCAATGTTATCATTATTATTCCAGACCAACCAGACGCAGGACCCTTATCACCAGAAGACAACGGCACTCATCGGGCAGGAAACCCGACCATTCTGGAAACGTTGCTTGTGTTACTGTTTTCGGTGCTCGAAAATATAACATTTACACATTCAACTAAACAATATGAGAACGTATATTCTCAATTTTTATTACGGGAAATAAAACTTTGGTAGGAGAAATACGTAGCAGTCTCTGTCTTGGGTATGAGAATACGAAAGGTTTTCGTGGGACATGTAAGTGTAAAATGTTTGGGTACACATTATATTTATGCCCCTGCCTGTTTGTATGTTTGTCTCTCTGTCTGTCTGTCTGTCTCTGTCTCTGTATATGTCTATGTGTCTGTCTGTCTGTCTGTCTCTTTGTGTGTGCATAGTATGCTATTCTGAAATGCATGATTATTTAAACATGCACAACATTTCGTCAGCAACATCATCAGCAGTTGAAGTCTTGGTTTCCTGTTTTCAATATTCATGTTTCTCTCTCTCTCTCTCTCTCTCTCTCTCTTTTCCTCTCTCTCTGTGTCTGTCTGTCTTTGTTTCTGTCTCTGTCTGTCTCTCTCTCTCTCTCTCTCTCTCTCTCTCTCTCTCTCTTCTCGTCTCTCTCACTGGCAGGCTCTTTTCATAGAACTGTGAATTCAAGATTTCATACTTCGAGTTCAATCCTGCGCTACAACACAGAACTTGTTCACTGCCTATCTTAACCCTTTGACTCCCTCAGCCTGTCCACTTGCATCGTGCTTTGTTAACCATGACAGCAAAGCAAAAATTTAACCCTTTGACTCCCTCACCCTGTCCACCAGCATTCTAAATTCAACCCTTTAACTGACTCACCCTGTCCACCAGCTTCCTTATGAAGCTGATGGATAGGGTGTGAGAGTCAAGAGGTTAATGTAATGCTCCAGTCATTCTGGAGGAGCGGTTCTTCAAAGGTCCTGTTCCCCTTCCCATTTCAATACCTTGACGGCGCATGGGGGTTTTGTGTAGGCTCAAGGAGTCTCTTTACCAGATAATTTCTGGCAGATTTGGATGAAGCGTATATGGAATCATCCGAACGCGATGAATCCCTTTGGAACAAACTCCAGTCTCCTGACTCGCTTCACTGATGTCGACACTACAACTAATGTTGTATGGAATTCATATTACCTCTTGTTTGAATTATTTGAATTCAGAGACATTTTAACTTTATAGTTCATTGACAGTACCTAAAAAGAATACTTTTTTTCTACAATAAAATTCCTGACGTAGGTCTCCTAATCAGAGTGTTCTTGTATGGAACATTTATGTTGAGAGACATTGTAATTTCCTGGTTTATTACACAAATGATTTTTTTCTATAACACATTTGTTATATTGTTCCGGTACAAAGCATTTAAATTCAAAGGCGTTGTAATTTCATGATTTTTATTTATAAAAGAATATTTTGTTTTCTTTGATAAGATTTTGGGTGTGTTTGATATCTTGTTCTTGTACACATATCTTAGATTTAAAGAGATTGCAATATTACGATTCTTTTCATGAAAGAACATATTCTTCTGTGCTAAAACATCGATTGAATTTTCCATTGTATGTATATTCCTTTATAAGCCATTCTTAATGAGAAACCACGCAAAAAGTATGACTAAATCATCCGTATATCTTTATTTCTATCTTTTAACGAGGGTCCACGCAAAAATGTATAATTACAATTATCCGTATTCCTTTTTTCTATCTCTTACTGGGGGCCATGGCAAAAAAATGTAAGTATAACCATACGCATTTCTTTTTTCTGTCTCATAATGAGGAGCCATGATAAAAAATATAATTACAATTATCCTTATTTCCTTTTTCTATCTCTTAATGAGGAGCTGTGACAAAAAGTGTAATTGTAATTATCTGTTTTTGTCAGGGCAAAAATATAATTGTAATCATCCGTATTTCATTTTTCTATCTCTTAATGAGGAGCTATGACAAAAAGTGTAATTATAATCATACGTTTTGCCTTTTTCTATCTCTTAATGAGGAGCTATGACAAAAAGTGTAATTATAATCATACATTTGGCCTTTTTCTATCTCTTAATGAGGAGCTATGACAAAAAGTGTAATTATAATTATACGTTTTGCCTTTTTCTATCTCTTAATGAGGAGCTATGACAAAAAGTGTAATTATAATTATACGTTTTGCCTTTTTCTCTCTCTTAATGAGGAGCTGTGACAAAAAGTGTAATTATAATTATACGTTTTGCCTTTTTCTATCTCTTAATGAGGAGCTATGACAAAAAGTGTAATTATAATTATACGTTTTGCCTTTTTCTATCTCTTAATGAGGAGCTATGACAAAAAGTGTAATTATAATTATACGTTTTGCCTTTTTCTATCTCTTAATGAGGAGCTATGACAAAAAGTGTAATTATAATTATACGTTTTGCCTTT
>JAPXFY010000027.1:41714826-41744826 GCA_030674185.1 Monoplex corrugatus | reverse complement strand
ATAGGTAAATAAATAAATAATACATAAATAAATGAATAAATAAATAAATAAATACATACATAAATAAATAAATAGATAAATACATAAATAAATGATAGATAAATAAATAAATACAAAGTAAAGCGATTAACGGAGGGCACAAGTGTTATCGGAGACGTAAGATAAATCCGATAAACATCTAAGCGTGACGATTAGAGAAAGTCATGCGTAATCTGCATTCCACAAAGTGTAAAGATAAGCCGCATCATTCTCAAGACCGTGATTGTTCAGCTTGCACCTTATTACCAGTCCGTTAAGGAGAAGGTGGGTAATCTATCTAGACTATTTAGAACAGTTCTCACCATTTATCATGTCTTCAAGTCATGGTCATGTGCTGTTTCTAAATTTGTGTATATTTAAGGGACGGTGATGATAATGGTGAGGATGAAGATGATGATGATGATGACAAGGACCATGACGATAGTATATAATCGTATAAAAGTATAATATATATAATATATATATATGTATATATATATATATATATATACATGTATATATATGTGTGTGTGTGTGTATGTGTGTGTGTGTGTATGTGTATGTGTATTGTGTGTGTGTGTGTGTGTGTGTGTGTGTGTGTGTGTGTGTGTGTGTGTGTGTGTGTGTGTGTGTGTGTGTGTGTGTGTGTGTGTTTATTATACCACTTAGGCCTACATGGCACGGACATGTAAATCGATTTTATTCTACAGAAATACAATTGCATACATTAAAACTGTAAGTGTATAGTCCTGTTATGTAGTACCGATCCAAACTAGACTTTCTATGAAATTGTTGGCACCATTATTGTATTCACCTGTCCCACAGCACTGCAAAAATTTCGTTCAGATTTTGTAACTTCCAAATTTGGATGAATACAGAAAGAGGCATTGTGTTTTGTATTATGTAGCCTTTAATCAACATCAGACTGTACTGTTACCATGAAACATGAACGTAAATATCATTTACAAAAGGACAAAGTGCCAAACACAATCTCTCAATGTGAACCAAGACGAAGAACTATCATCCACAACAAAGAAGAGACGCCATGATGCACCATCTAAAACTACCCCTTCAAGATATTCTAAAAAGAGGCCATCGCTGAGATTGACAGAGCAAGAGCTGGAGGGGGGGGGGGGGAATGGGGGCGGAGAGGAAGACGTCAAGGCATAAGCCAACCTCATCATGCCCAATAAGTCTGTTGGTAGATCCCAGAGACCCAGACCCAGATGAAAGATCCTGTGTGTGTGACGCTGCATCTCGTCAGTTCCATCTGATGATAATACTAGTTCTAAGATTAGATGAGATGATGATGACTGCATCATATCCATACTAACCTCAAGTTTGGTTTCTCCAATTGTCACTCCAATGCCTACAGTCAGTGCATCACGTTTTCTGCAGCATGTAATTGCTCAGGTAGGCTCTGTAGCCATGCTATGGACGAGTTTCTCATAATGACTGTCCTAGCATCACTGGACGTTTAGGAACAGGTTACCATGAAAACAATTTTTTTGTTCATTTTTTTTTTCAAATTTAAATTTAGGCAAGAATTCATACAACATAAACTGCATTTTTGTCGAGCACAACACTTAAATAGATATCACACATGACAATCCAAATATACAGATAGGTATGTATGTTCATTTATGATCAAAACACACACGCACGCACGCATGCACGCACACACATGCACACACACACGCACGCATGCATGAACACACATACAAACACGCCCACATATACACATAATTATACACAGATTGCACATAGACGTACAATCAAATGTACACGCACTATCTAGCTTACATTTGAATATTTTGATAAAGACACGAACAATAAAATAAAGCAAAAAGGGCTTGAGTGTATTCAAACGAATAATCCCATTGTTCGTTTGCAATGTTGTCATATTTGTATAACGTCAAAATTGTTGTAACGGTAATACTGCAGTATGTCAAGTCATAGTCTGCAGAATTTCACTCTAATGGCGACTTATCTGGCTGTGCGTAGTATATGAAAAATCAGACATCTTTAAAAATAATAATTGGGCGGAAGTAAGTCGAATCCATTTCGTACTTTTGAGGTCACCGTGAAAAATAACAAATAAAAAAAAATTAAATGAAAGGAATGAAATAAAACGAAAAACGAAGATAGATCAAGTAAAACAAAACAGAATAAAATCAAGTGGTTGTCGTTATAGTTGAACTCTCCCATCGGCGCATGGTGTAACTTTACACGTGGGATCGACGACCGATCCTAGAAGAACATGTTCTTCCACAGGCACTGCATACGAAAGGGGGCCTGTGGCTCTGAGGTTTGCTTCCCCTTGTTCCACTTCTCTTGAATATCAGCTGCTCTGCTGACTGACACAGAATCATATCAGATCAACTAGAATTACGCCCTGAGTGCACTGCTGTTGTTAGTATGTTTTGTAAGAGGCAGTCTTCTTATCTGGTGGTGCTGACGACATTCCTGTATCACTTCAGTAATCTTCCTGGTCAGCTCTCTGTACAGAAAATCTTTTGGATAAGGGGTGGGGTGGGGGAGGAGTATCTTCCATGCGGACAGCATATCCTGTATAATGAAGTAGGTGCTTAATTCTTGGTAGCCAAACTCTTCCAGAATTTGGAGGTGCAGATCTTACACAAACAACTTTCGTAGAATTGTTACACCTTGGATGTTTCATTTTGGATAGTCCCGATCTCGCAGCATTACAGCGGGGCGCTTAGAACCACACTGTCACAACAGTCTTTCTGGCAATCCTGGTGCCATGGTCTGGCCACGATCTCTTGATCAGTTGTACAAAGGCAGTGCTATAACCTTGACAGCGAGCCTTTGGGACGTACAGCGTCACCACCGCACCAAGGCACCCACTGCTACTCACTGTATTGCCCAAGTGGCACACCTTGTCAACAGTCTTGTGATTCCCACTGTATTTCCCGAGTGGCAGACCTTGTCAACAGTCTTATGATACCTACTGTGTTGTCCAAGTGGCACACCTTGTCAACAGTCTTGTGATACTCACTGTATTGTCAACAGTCTTATGATACCTGCTGTATTGTCCAAGTGGCACACCTTGTCAACAGTCTTATGATACTGTATTGTTCAAGTGGCACACCTTGTCAACAGTCTTGTGATACTATATTGTCCAAGTGGCACACCTTGTCAACAGTCTTGTGATACTGTATTGTCCAAGTGGCACACCTTGTCAACAGTCTTGTGATACTGTATTGTCCAAGTGGCACACCTTGTCAACAGTCTTATGATACTGTATTGTCCACACCTTGTCAACAGTCTTATGATACTGTATTGTCCAAGTGGCACACTTTGTCAACAGTCTTATGATACTCACTGTATTGTCAACAGTCTTGTGATACTCACTGTATTGTCAACAGTCTTGTGATACTCACTGTATTGTCAACAGTCTTGTGATACTGCATTGTCCAAGTGGCACACCTTGTCAACAGTCTTATGATACTGTATTGTTCAAGTGGCACACCTTGTCAACAGTCTTATGATACTGTATTGTCCAAGTGGCACACCTTGTCAACAGTCTTGTGATACTGCATTGTCCAAGTGGCACACCTTGTCAACAGTCTTATGATACTGTATTGTCCAAGTGGCACACCTTGTCAACAGTCTTATGATACTGTATTGTCCAAGTGGCACACCTTGTCAACAGTCTTGTGATACTCACTGTATTGTCAACAGTCTTGTGATACTCACTGTATTGTCAACAGTCTTGTGATACTCACTGTATTGTCAACAGTCTTGTGATACTGCATTGTCCAAGTGGCACACCTTGTCAACAGTCTTGTGATACTGTATTGTTCAAGTGGCACACCTTGTCAACAGTCTTATGATACTGTATTGTCCAAGTGGCACACCTTGTCAACAGTCTTGTGATACTGTATTGTCCAAGTGGCACACCTTGTCAACAGTCTTATGATACTGTATTGTCCAAGTGGCACACCTTGTCAACAGTCTTATGATACTCACTGTATTGTCAACAGTCTTGTGATACTCACTGTATTGTCAACAGTCTTGTGATACTGCATTGTCCAAGTGGCACACCTTGTCAACAGTCTTGTGATACTGTATTGTCCAAGTGGCACACCTTGTCAACAGTCTTATGATACTGTATTGTCCAAGTGGCACACCTTGTCAACAGTCTTGTGATACTCACTGTATTGTCAACAGTCTTGTGATACCTGCTGTATTGTCAACAGTCTTGTGATACCTGCTGTATTGTCCAAGTGGCACACCTTGTCAACAGTCTTGTGATACCTGCAGTATTGTCCAAGTGGCACACCTTGTCAACAGTCTTGTGATACCACTGTATTGTCCAAGTGGCACACCTTGTCAACAGTCTTGTGATACCTGCTGTATTGTCCAAGTGGCACACCTTGTCAACAGTCTTGTAATATTGCCCAAGTGGCCCACCTTGTCAACAGTCTTGTGATACTCACTGTACTGCCCAAGAGGCACACCTTGTCAACAGTCTTGTGATACCTGCTGTATTGTCCAAGTGGCACACCTTGTCAACAGTCTTGTGATACCCACTGTACTGCCCAAGAGGCACATCTTGTCAACAGTCTTGTGATACCCACTGTACTGCCCAAGAGGCACATCTTGTCAACAGTCTTGTGATACCCACTGTACTGCCCAAGAGGCACATCTTGTCAACAGTCTTGTGATACCCACTGTGCTGCCCAAGAGGCACATCTTGTCAACAGTCTTGTGATACCCACTGTACTGCCCAAGAGGCACATCTTGTCAACAGTCTTGTGATACCCACTGTACTGCCCAAGAGGCACATCTTGTCAACAGTCTTGTGATACCCACTGTACTGCCCAAGAGGCACATCTTGTCAACAGTCTTGTGATACCCACTGTACTGCCCAAGAGGCACACCTTGTCAACAGTCTTGTGATACCCACTGTACTGCCCAAGAGGCACATCTTGTCAACAGTCTTGTGATACCCATTGTACTGCCCAAGAGGCACATCTTGTCAACAGTCTTGTGATACCCACTGTACTGCCCAAGAGGCACATCTTGTCAACAGTCTTGTGATACCCACTGTACTGCCCAAGAGGCACACCTTGTCAACAGTCTTGTGATACCCACTGTACTGCCCAAGAGGCACACCTTGTCAACAGTCTTCAGCTCCTGGTTCTTTATGACAATTGCAAGAGTAATAAATGCCAGCAGCTTAAGATGGTGTTGGCTGGAACATAACATGTCTTGCTGAGGTTAACTGCGTGGCCGATTCGTTTGCAGACCGTAGTAAATTGGTCAGTGATGCTCTGGATATCTTCGAATGGATGCTCGGCCAGTGCACAGTTATATGCGAAGAGAAATTCTCGCAGAACGGCTTTGAACACATTGGTCCTGGCTTAGAGTGCTACAAGTTAAAGAGTTTTTCTTTGAGCTAAAAACTGGATGTACATGCTCCCGTCACAGTCTCCGAATGCACCAGTCAATATTCCTGCGGACAGAACAGAGGAATGAGGGCGCTAGGACGTATACCTGCTTCACTCTGTTCTTCACATTGACCAGAATGCCGTTGTCAGTGGAAACAGTCAACCATGCTTCCGAATACAACTAAATGTTTACAGTATATTCCATAAGCCCTTCCAGTTAATGATGTCGAATGCTTTGGTCAGATGAACAAACATCACATGGAGCTTCTGGTTTAGCTCGCAGTACTCTTTTTTTAGCAGCTGGCGGATGGTAAAATGGCATTTTACTTGTGTCCTTTTCACTACCAAAAACCGTACTGAAAATCAGAAATGATAGGTTTAGTATAATGGGTGATGACCCGGTTAAAGAAGATTCTGGCGACAGGCATTCCCACAAGACACAAGGGACAATCCTCAGTATTGATCGTATGGGGTCTTACTGCCCTTCCTTTCGTAAATTTGGATGACCAGAGTATCTTTACAATCACTGGATACCTCTTCCTTCTGTCCTATTGTCTAATACAAGGTTCTTTCTTCTATCGTATTGTCTAACACGAGGTTCTTTCTTCTATCACATTGTCTAATACAAGGTTCTTCCTTCTATCATATTGTCTAATACAAGGTTCTTTCTTCTATCACATTGTCTAATACAAGGTTCTTCCTTCTATCATATTGTCTAATACAAGGTTCTTTCTTCTATCATATTGTCTAATACAAGGTTCTTTCTTCTATCATATTGTCTAATACAAGGTTCTTCCTTCTATCATATTGTCTAATACAAGGTTCTTTCTTCTATCTCACATTGTCTAATACAAGGTTCTTCCTTCTATCATATTGTCTAGTACAAGGTTCTTCCTTCTATCACATTGTCTAATACAAGGTTCTTCCTTCTATCACATTGTCTAATACAAGGTTCTTCCTTCTATCATGGCGTCTAATACAAGGTTCTTTCTTCTATCATATTGTCTAATACAAGGTTCTTCCTTCTATCATGGCGTCTAATACAAGGTTCTTCCTTCTATCATATTGTCTAATACAAGGTTCTTCCTTCTATCATATTGTCTAATACAAGGTTCTTCCTTCTATCATGGCGTCTAATACAAGGTTCTTTCTTCTATCATATTGCCTAATACAAGGTTCTTTCTTCTATCACATTGTCTAATACAAGGTTCTTCCTTCTATCATGGCGTCTAATACAAGGTTCTTTCTTCTATCATATTGTCTAATACAAGGTTCTTTCTTCTATCATATTGTCTAATACAAGATTCTTCCTTCTATCATATTGTCTAGTACAAGCTAGTACAAGGTTCTTCCTTCTATCACATTGTCTAATACAAGGTTCTTCCTTCTATCATATTGTCTAGTACAAGCTAGTACAAGGTTCTTCCTTCTATCACATTGTCTAATACAAGGTTCTTCCTTCTATCATAGTGTCTGATACAAGGTTCTATCTTCTATCATATATATTGTCTAATACAAGGTTCTTCCTTCTATCATATTGTCTAGTACAAGCTAGTACAAGGTTCTTCCTTCTATCATATTGTCTAGTACAAGCTAGTACAAGGTTCTTCCTTCTATCATATTGTCTAGTACAAGCTAGTACAAGGTTCTTCCTTCTATCATATTCTCCAATACAAGGTTCTTCCTTAATTCAAACAGGAAAACTGGAGGGAAAGAGAGCACCACGTAGACCCAGGGAGAAAATATTGGACGGACTTGCAGGGTGGCTGAGGACAGAGAGGGTAGAAAATGTGCGTGCGGCGACAAGTGATAGATGCAAATTGAAGGCCATGATCGCCAACGCCATGTGGCAGGGCACATGATGATGATGATGATGGTTCTTCCTTCTGTCATGTTTTCTAATACAAGGATGTGAGCGTCTTAATGAGCACCTTGCCACAGTTCCTGCAAAATACCTGTAGGAATGCCATAAGCTCCTAGCGCTTTGCCAGGTGTGGTTTGTTTCAGGGTTTTGGTCAAAGACTCGGCACTGGAGGGCGGGTCTGCCGGAGTTTCGTTCTCTGGCAATTATAAAAGTGCTTTCACGTCGTCATCAGACAACATTCACTCCCTGTTGAGCAGTGTGTTAAAGTGCTCAGCCTGGCTTGATAAGCTGACAGCTTTTTCTCTCAGAAGAATGGAGCGGTCAGAGGTACATTTGAGTCAGAAGTCTGGTTACATAACTGTGCGGAGGCCATTAAGAAATGACTTTATGTCGCTGCAGTCAGCTGCTGCCTGTAGTTCTGCAGCTTTCATTTCCCACCATTGGTTTTTCATCTGCCATGATTTTTCTTGATAAGCTTTGTTTCATGAATTGTTGTATTTCCTCTTGTGACAGGTCTTGTTAGTCAGACGTTCCTTTTAAACAGTGTGGAGTTTATATAAATGAAGTGTTTTACTTCTGATATCACTATCACGGTAAACTACTCATGATCATATCAATTATCATCATGGTCATAAGAGCTGTAAGCTGTAACTGATGATTATCTTACAGACAGCAGCAGAGGTTGGCGTACCACAAGAATGGATGACAAAGAATAAGAGAAAACAGCCAAATTACACGAATGAAAGATAAAGAATAGGAGAAAACAGTCAAATTACAGGAATGGAAGATGAAGTAGAGCAGACGACAGTCAAATCCACAGGAATGGAGAATGAAGTAGAGCAGACGACACTGAAAACAACAGAAATGGAAGATGAAGCAGAGCAGACGACAGTCAAAACCACAGGAATGGAAGATGAAGCAGAGCAGACGACAGTCAAAACCACAGGAATGGAAGATGAAGCAGAGCAGACGACAGTCAAAACCACAGGAATGGAAGATGAAGCAGAGCAGACGACAGTCAAAACCACAGGAATAGAAGATGAAGCAGAGCAGACGACAGTCAAAACCACAGGAATGGAAGATGAAGCAGAGCAGACGACAGTCAAAACCACAGGAATAGAAGATGAAGCAGAGCATACGACAGTCAAAACCACAGGAATAGAAGATGAAGCAGAGCAGACGACAGTCAAAACCACAGGAATAGAAGATGAAGCAGAGCAGACGACAGTCAAAACCACAAGAATAGAAGATGAAGCAGAGCAGACGACAGTCAAAACCACAGGAATGGAAGATGAAGCAGAGCAGACGACAGTCAAAACCACAGGAATAGAAGATGAAGCAGAGCAGACGACAGTCAAAACCACAGGAATGGAAGATGAAGCAGAGCAGACGACAGTCAAAATCACAGGAATGGAAAATGAACAAGAGCAAATGATAACCAGATTTGGGGAAATAACCAGTGAAGCAGAACGCCTGGTAACCAGAATCACGGAAATGATACGAGAAGACGATAAGACACGAGCAAAGACCTCAGGTGTGGCAGATCAACAAAGCATATGACAACCAGCCCCATGAGAACGGAGAAGGACGAAGAAAAGTGCACATCAACTAGCCCCACGGAAATGGACGAGGAAGAAACGTGCATGAAAAGCAGTTTATCAGACATGATTGATGAAGTACAGCGGATGACAGCCAGACTAAATGAAATGGAACTTGAAGAAAAAGAGACAACTAAAAAAACAAAAATGGAAGACGACAAAGAGGAGACGACAGTCAAAAAAACTACAAAAAATGGAAGACGACAAAGAGGAGACGACAGTCAAAACTACAAAAATGGAAGACGACAAAGAGGAGACGACAGTCAAAACTACAAAAATGGAAGATGAAGAAAAAGAGATGACAGCCGAAGACACAAGACCAGAAGATGAAGAGGAAATGACAACCAAGGCCTCAAGAATAAACGACGAAATCCTCGCAGCAATCACACAAGTAGAAATGTACGATACAGACAAAGGTATGATAACGACACCCACAACAGCAATGACTGATGAAGAAGAGCCCATAACAACCGGACTCACAGAAACGGATGATGATGAAGAACAGTATACAGCATCCAAACTGTCGGAAATGAAAAATGAAAAAGAGGAAAAACTCTTGAAAGTTACCGACCTGGATGATGCCATAGAAATGGACAACAAAGAGGTCTTGACAACCAGACTCACGGATAAAGACGACAAAGAAACAAAACTCATGGAAATGGAAGAGGAAAGACCGGAGATGGCAGCCAAAATTACAAGCCTGTCATACCAGGAAGAGGAGATGCAAACCAAACCCACAGGAATAGACGACAAAGAAGAGCAGACTCTAACAAATAATACAGGAATGCTAGACAAGAAGAGGAGATCCCCCTCAGATACATGGGCCCCGGCCCTGTCATACGCGAGTATCTGGGCGGCGCAGAGGAGCCCACGACAACCAAAACCACAGAAATGGACAATGAAGAGGAGTACCTGACCGAAGAGGAGCATATGAGAGCCAGACTCACGGAAACGGATGATGAAAAAAGAGAGCATGAAAACCAACCCCATGGAAATGTTAGACCAGGAAGAGGAGATACAAACCACACCCACAGGAATAGACGACAAAGAAGAGGAGACTCTAGCAAATAATACAGGAATGCTCGACCAAGAAGAGAAGATCTCCCTCATATACATGGGCCCCGGCCCTGTCATACGCGAGTATCTGGGCGGCGCAGAGGAGCCCACGACAACCAAAACCACAGAGAATGGACAATGAAGAGGAATACCTGACCGAAGAGGAGCATATGAGAGCCAGACTCACGGAAACGGATGATGAAAAAGAGAGCATGAAAACCAACCCCATGGAAATGGTAGACCAGGAAAAGGAGATGCAAGCCACACTCACAGGAATAGACGAAGAAGAAGAGGGGACACCAGCAAAAAAGACAGAAATGCTCGACCAAGAAGAGGAGGTGCAAGCCAGACCCGCAGAAATGGATGACAAAGGTTACACCAGAATCCCCCTCATAAACCTGGGCCCCGGCCCTGCCATACACCAGTATCTGGGCGGCGCAGAGGAGCCCACGACAACCAAAACCACAGAAATGGACAATGAAGAGGAGTACCTGACCGAAGAGGAGCATATGAGAGCCAGACTCACGGAAACGGATGATGAAAAAGAGAGCATGAAAACCAACCCCATGGAAATGCTAGACCAGGAAGAGGAAATGCAAACCACACCCACAGGAATAGACGACAAAGAAGAGGAGACTCTAGCAAATAATACAGGAATGCTCGACCAAGAAGAGGAAATGCAAACCACACCCACAGGAATAGACGACAAAGAAGAGGAGACTCTAGCAAATAATACAGGAATGCTAGACCAAGAAGAGGAGATACAAACCACACCCACAGGAATAGACGACAAAGAAGAGGAGACTCTAACAAATAATACAGGAATGCTCGACCAAGAAGAGGAAATGCAAACCACACCCACAGGAATAGACGACAAAGAAGAGGAGACTCTAGCAAATAATACAGGAATGCTAGACCAAGAAGAGGAGATCTCCCTCATATACATGGGCCCCGGCCCTGTCATACGCGAGTATCTGGGCGGCGCAGAGGAGCCCACGACAACCAAAACCACAGAAATGGACAATGAAGAGGAATACCTGACCGAAGAGGAGCATATGAGAGCCAGACTCACGGAAACGGATGATGAAAAAGAGAGCATGAAAACCAACCCCATGGAAATGTTAGACCAGGAAGAGGAGATGCAAACCACACCCACAGGAATAGACGACAAAGAAGAGGAGACTCTAACAAATAATACAGGAATGCTAGACCAAGAAGAGGAGATACAAACCACACCCACAGGAATAGACGACAAAGAAGAGGAGACTCTAACAAATAATACAGGAATGCTCGACCAAGAAGAGGAGATACAAACCACACCCACAGGAATAGACGACAAAGAAGAGGAGACTCTAGCAAATAATACAGGAATGCTAGACCAAGAAGAGGATATCTCCCTCATAAACCTGGGCCCCGGCCCTGTCATACGCGAGTATCTGGGCGGCGCAGAGGAGCCCACGACAACCAAAACCACAGAAATGGACAATGAAGAGGAGTACCTGACCGAAGAGGAGCATATGAGAGCCAGACTCACGGAAACGGATGATGAAAAAGAGAGCATGAAAACCAACCCCATGGAAATGTTAGACCAGGAAGAGGAGATGCAAACCACACCCACAGGAATAGACGACAAAGAAGAGGAGACTCTAACAAATAATACAGGAATGCTCGACCAAGAAGAGGAAATGCAAACCACACCCACAGGAATAGACGACAAAGAAGAGGAGACTCTAACAAATAATACAGGAATGCTCGACCAAGAAGAGGAAATGCAAACCACACCCACAGGAATAGACGACAAAGAAGAGGAGACTCTAACAAATAATACAGGAATGCTCGACCAAGAAGAGGAAATGCAAACCACACCCACAGGAATAGACGACAAAGAAGAGGAGACTCTAACAAATAATACAGGAATGCTCGACCAAGAAGAGGAAATGCAAACCACACCCACAGGAATAGACGACAAAGAAGAGGAGACTCTAACAAATAATACAGGAATGCTCGACCAAGAAGAGGAAATGCAAACCACACCCACAGGAATAGACGACAAAGAAGAGGAGACTCTAACAAATAATACAGGAATGCTCGACCAAGAAGAGGAAATGCAAACCACACCCACAGGAATAGACGACAAAGAAGAGGAGACTCTAACAAATAATACAGGAATGCTCGACCAAGAAGAGGAAATGCAAACCACACCCACAGGAATAGACGACAAAGAAGAGGAGACTCTAACAAATAATACAGGAATGCTCGACCAAGAAGAGGAAATGCAAACCACACCCACAGGAATAGACGACAAAGAAGAGGAGAAACCAGCAAAAAAGACAGAAATGCTAGACCAAGAAGAGGAGATGCAAGCCAGATCCACAGAAATGGATGTCAAAGGTTACACGAGAATCCCCCTCATGAGATTAGGCCCCATCATAAACGAGTACCTGGGCGGCGCAGACGAGCCCACCACAACCAAAACCGAAGAAATGGACAATGAAGACGAGTACCTGACGACCAGACCCACTGAAAGAGACAACGAAGAACAGGAAACGACAGCCAAATCCACTGGAATGGAGGACGGAAAAGAGGAGATTGCAGCCATAGCCACAGAAATGGGCGATGAAGAAGAGCATACAACAACCAAACTTAAGAAAATGGAAAATGACGAAGAGGGGTGGACAGACAACACTACAGGTCTGGAAGTTGAACAAGAGGAAATGATAGCCAGAACTATAGGGTTAGATGAGAAACCGCTCATAACAATCAGTTCCATGAAAATGGACGATGAAGAAGACATGATAACCAAAACGACAGGAACTGAAGACAAAGAAAACGAGATGGCACCCAAACCCCAGGAAATAAACTATAATGAGATCACGTTAATGGGGTTTATGAACAAGTACAATGAAGAAGAGCTCATGACAACCAAACCCACAGAAATGGACAATGAAGAAGAGCTCATGACAACCAAACCCACAGAAATGGACAATGAAGAAGAGCTCATGACAACCAAACCCACAGCAATGGGTGTCAAGGAAGAGGAGACACTAGCAAATAAGACAGGAATGGAAGACAAAGAAGAGGAGACACTAACCGAAACCTCAGAAATGGATGACAAAGATTACTTGAGAACCATCCTCATGGGCATGGACAGTGAAAACCAGCCCGTGACAACCAAAACCACAGAAATGGACAATGAAGAGGAGCACCTGGAGACCAGACTCATTGACATGGCAACCAAACCAATGGAGATGGATAACAAAGAAGAGCACGTGACAACCACACCAACGGAGATGGATGACAAAGAAGAGCACGTGACAATCACACCAACGGAGATGGATGACAAAGAAGAGCACGTGACAATCACACCAACGGAGATGGACAACAAAGAAGAGTACATGACATCCACACCAACGGAGATGGACAACAAAGAAGAGTACATGACATCCACACCAACTGAGATGGACAACAAAGAAGAGTACATGACATCCACACCAACGGAGATGGACAACAAAGAAGAGTACATGACATCCACACCAACTGAGATGGATGACAAAGAAGAGTACATGACATCCACACCAACTGAGATGGATGACAAAGAAGAGTACATGACATCCACACCAACTGAGATGGATGACAAAGAAGAGTACATGACATCCACACCAACTAAGATGGACAACAAAGAAGAGTACATGACATCCACACCAACTGAGATGGATGACAAAGAAGAGTACATGACATCCACACCAACTGAGATGGATGACAAAGAAGAGTACATGACATCCACACCAACTGAGATGGATGACAAAGAAGAGTACATGACATCCACACCAACTGAGATGGACGACAAAGAAGAGTACATGACATCCACACCAATGGAGATGGACAACAAAGAAGAGTACATGACATCCACACCAACGGAGATGGACAACAAAGAAGAGTACATGACATCCACACCAACGGAGATGGACAACAAAGAAGAGTACATGACATCCACACCAACTGAGATGGACAACAAAGAAGAGTACATGACACCCACACCAACGGAGATGGACAACAAAGAAGAGTACATGACATCCACACCAACGGAGATGGACAACAAAGAAGAGTACATGACATCCACACCAACGGAGATGGACAACAAAGAAGAGTACATGACATCCACACCAACTGAGATGGATGACAAAGAAGAGTACATGACATCCACACCAACTGAGATGGATGACAAAGAAGAGTACATGACATCCACACCAACAGAGATGGATGACAAAGAAGAGCACGTGACAATCACACCAACGGAGATGGATAACAAAGAAGAGTACATGACATCCACACCAACTGAGATGGATGACAAAGAAGAGTACATGACATCCACACCAACAGAGATGGACAACAAACAAGAGTACATGACATCCACACCAACGGAGATGGACTACAAAGAAGAGTACATGACATCCATACCAACAGAGATGGACAACAAAGAAGAGTACATGACATCCACACCAACGGAGATGGACAACAAAGAAGAGTACATGACATCCACACCAACGGAGATGGACAACAAAGAAGAGTACATGACATCCACACCAACGGAGATGGACAACAAAGAAGAGTACATGACATCCACACCAACGGAGATGGACAACAAAGAAGAGTACATGACATCCACACCAACGGAGATGGACAACAAAGAAGAGTACATGACATCCACACCAACTGAGATGGACAACAAAGAAGAGTACATGACATCCACACCAACGGAGATGGACAACAAAGAAGAGTACATGACATCCACACCAACTGAGATGGATGACAAAGAAGAGTACATGACATCCACACCAACAGAGATGGACAACAAAGAAGAGTACATGACATCCACACCAACTGAGATGGACAACAAAGAAGAGTACATGACATCCACACCAACAGAGATGGATGACAAAGAAGAGTACATGACATCCACACCAACAGAGATGGATGACAAAGAAGAGTACATGACATCCACACCAACAGAGATGGACAACAAAGAAGAGTACACGACATCCACATCAACGGAGATGGATGACAAAGAAGAGTACATGACATCCACACCAACAGAGATGGATGACAAAGAAGAGTACATGACATCCACACCAACGGAGATGGACAACAAAGAAGAGTACATGACATCCACATCAACGGAGATGGACAACAAAGAAGAGTACATGACATCCACACCAACGGAGATGGACAACAAAGAAGAGTACATGACATCCACATCAACGGAGATTGATAACAAAGAAGAGTACATGACATCCACACCAACGGAGATGGATAACAAAGAAGAAGAGATAACAGCAAACAAGATGAGAAAAGAAGACAAAGAGGAGGAGACGATTGCCAACACCACAGGAATAGATTACGTAAATGATTTCAGAACCATGCTCAGAAATATGGATGAAAAAGACCTGACACCTGGACTGACTGAAGGAGATGATGAAGAAGGGAAGACAACAGCCCAAACCACTAGTATGGAGGGTGGAGAAGAGGATATAACAGCCAAAATCACAGGACTGGACGATGAAGAAGAGCGTACAACAACCAAACTCAAGGATATGGAAAAGGAAGAAAAGCAGTTGATAACCAAAAGTACTGACCTGGAAGAGGTACAGGAGCGAATGGTCGGCAGTTACAGAGGATTTGACAACACAGAGCCGACGACAATCAGATGTAAGGAACCAGATGACAGAGATGAGGACCTGGCAACCATAATCAAAGAGATGGATGACAAAGATGAGGAAATAGCAGCGAACAAGGCAAGAAAAGAAGGCAAGGAGGAGGAGACGATAGCCAACACCACAGGAATGGATGGCGAAGTTGATTTCGGAACCATGCTCAGGAATATATATGAAAACCTGATAACCAGTCGCACTGAAGGAGATGATGAAGAACCAGACACAACAGCCCAAACCCCTGGAATGGAAGATGAAAGAGAGGAGATGACAAGCAAAACCACGGGAATGACCGATGAAGAAGACCAAACAACAACCAAACTCACGGAAATGGATCACAAAAAGGAGGACGTGGAGATCGTAATCACGAAAATGGACGAGTTAGAAAAACTACTCTTGAGAACCACTCTCACGAAAATGGATGGCGAAGAAGAGCGCACGACAACATTTGAGGAAATAGACGATACAGAAGAGGGCAAAAACAAACTCACGAAAATAGACGAGCAAGAAGAGGAAAACATGCCAACCGAATCAACACAAATGACAGAAGAGAAGTACATACCAACCAAACCCATGAAAATGGACAAAGAAAATAATGGAAGAAGAGCCACACTCACGGAAATAGACAAGGAAGAAGAGGAGCAGATGTCAACCAAACCCATTGAAACGGAAGAGGAAGAACAGCTGACGACAACCAAACCCATTGAAACGGAAGAGGAAGAACAGCTGACGACAACCAAACCCATTGAAACGGAAGAGAAAGAACAGCTGACGACAACCAAACCCATTGAAACGGAAGAGGAAGAACAGCTGACGACAACCAAACCCATTGAAACGGAAGAGGAAGAACAGCTGACGACAACCAAACCCACGGACTTGGAAGAGGAAGTCAAAATATCAACAGAAATAACTGAATCTTCGACCAAGCGTCCCACTGGTATTGTATTGCAGCGAATTATTTTGAATTATTGTGTATCATATTGTATCAGGCTGAATCATACTGTGTGTGACTGTGTTTTGTTCGTTGTATTATGTCGCATCGTATTGTTTTCTGATTGTGTTGCGCTGCGTTCTGTTGTACTGTTGTGTTGTTGCACTGCATTGTCTCATGTAGTGTTGTGTCGTGTCGTATTGTGGTGTGCTGGGTAATGTCAGAAATTATTCATTTTCACATTCATATCCATATTCATTTCTTTTGTCATAATGGATTTACCATGTGAAACTCGGGTTTTTCACTACTTTGGGAGCACATCGCCGCTGTGCAGTGCCACACAATTTTTTTTACCAAGACTTCAGAAAGGCAAAAAAGGCTAATTGGCTTTCAGTGGCGGGACCTGGGAAATCAACCCATCTCTCCAACATTTTATACCAGGACAAGCGGGCAAATGCCCTGCTTTTTGCGATTGTCAACCGCCTTGGGATCTTTAGCGTGCGCACGCCAGAAGACACACGGATCTGTCTCGTTTTTCGTACCCTTCCGAAGAACTAGCCGTTCAATTCAATTTTCCAGTCAAACTGAGGAAAAAAGTCGGGGAGGCCACAACGTTGAACGAACCCTGAAATCTTGAGTTAAGATATTTGCAGGCGAACATCTGAACAATTCTGTCACTCTTCTCCTTATTGTGTCATGTCACTTGAGTCTCATATCATTACTTCACATCATGCATTGTACCATATCGTGTTGCATTCGTAATCCTGCCGTATTGTATCTTATCGTGCCGTGTTGTGTCATACCGTATCATACTGCATCACATTACGTTTTATCGCATCAAATGGTTTCTTATCGTATTGTGTCTTATCCTCACAAGTCATGTCATATCATATCGCATGGTCTTGTGTTGTGTTGTATTGTGTTGTATTGTGTTGTATTGTGTTGTGTTGTGTTGTATTGTGTTGTGTTGTGTTGTGTTGTGTTGTATTGTGTTGTGTTGTGTTTGTGTTGTGTTGTGTTGTATTGTATCGAATAGTATCATATCTGATCGTGTGAAGTCTTGTAGTATCGTGGTGTTTTGTGTTGTATATGAGACGTCCCATTGTGTAAGAGACATTCCATTGAATCAGATACATAGTATCACTGTGCTATAAACCCATATGTGTCTGTAGTTTATTTCATATGATTTTGTAATAATTCAGATAAGCACCAGCCAACGTGGCCAGGTGGATACCACGAAGGACTACTGACTGGAAGGTATTCCCCAGCAGGTCAAAGTTGTGGGGTTCTTTGGTCTGGACTTATTCCAACCCAAACGTTGAGCGTGATACGGGCTCGAAGCGGAAGGCTGAGACAGCATAGTCGAATCTCATCCAATTTACTGATGCATCAATGAGAGTGCTGTTTAAATTTCCTTACCAATACCAACACCAGCACAATCATGATGATGATGATGATGATGATGATGATGATGATGATGATGATGATGATGATGATGAGACAAGAGGACTGGAATGGAGAAGGGAAAGGAAATCTGGATGGAAAAACAAGGTGAAGACAGGGAGAAACCCCTTGACGACAACGACACAAAGGAAGCTTTTAAGATTGTTGAAGACGACGGCAACTATTTAACGTAGGACCGGGAAATCATACAATGATGGACTGAGTTCTGCTCTGAACTGTGTAACAAACATGGTATAGGAGATCCACGTGTGCAAACTGTTAAAGATTCATCAAACGAAGACTACTTCCCAATACTTTTTGAGGAAGATGTCGCAGGAATGAAGTAACTGAAATGTGAAAAGACTGCAAGCATCCCTGCAGAACTCTTGAAGCATGGCTGAGAGGCTGTAACTGCCATCTGGCTTCAAATGAGTGGCCCACGCCATGGACCCTGTGATTAACCGTCAGACTTCCCAAGAAAGGAAATCTCCAACGACGTCAAAATTACAACGCTGTCATTTTGATCGTCGTGTTTGCAAAGTAATGCACAAAGTCATTCTGAGCTGACCACAGCCGCAAGCAGATACCATTAATGCTGATGAAAGGTCCGGATTCCACAAAGACAGGACTAATACCGAACAGATCTTTAACCTGCGAACCCTTTGCGAAAAGTACCTCCAATACCAGAGGGGCTTCTACCACGTCTTCATAAACTTCAAGAAGGCGTTTGACAGAGTCTGGGAAGAAGTACCATGGGTCACACTGAAGAAATTCAACATTGGGCACCATACAGCAACTATACTCCAAAGCAGCTAGTGCAGTACTCACACATTGTTCTATTGGAGATTGGCTATATACTTCTGCTGGAGTTCGTCAGGGCTGCCTTCTCTCCCACATGCTTTTCAACATATTCCTGGTACACATCATGACTGACGCTCTTAGAGATCATGTCAGCACGGTCAGCATTGGAGAAAGAACTATCATGAACCATCGCTTTGCGGTTGGCATTGATGGCCTGACATGCAGTGAGCACGAATACACCAAGCTTGTAAAAAATTTACATGTAACATCGACAAGATATGTCATGGAAAACAACGCCGAAAATACCATGCTGATAGCCAGCCAGAACACCACTATCACTGCTGACATAACAACAGCACTATTCAGGCTGAAGCCTGTATGGAAGGACAAGAACATCTCTATGAAACACAATATCAGACTCTTATGTGCACTGGTATATTCCATCTTCATGTATGCATGCGAGACTTAGACCCTCACAGCGGATTTGGAAAGACGAATCCGGCCACGGAAATGGGATGCTATCGCAAGATACTCAACATCAGATACATTGATCACATCACCAATGAACAAGTGCCTCAAACCATCAAACAGTACATTGGACCTTAGGAAGATCTGCTGACATCATGTCACCGTTATTGTTATTTTTGTTTTGAAAGCCCTGCCGACTGCGAAGAGCTATATCAGAGCTATAGGTGTGTCAAAACATACGCAATACGCAGGAGAGAGAGAGAGAGAGAGAGAGAGAGAGAGAGAGAGAGAGAGAGAGAGAGAGAGAGAGAGAAAAGAAAATTAAGTACATATGTCAATGCATTCGCGTACATAATCTACGGAAATGCACATTGTGTTTACCACTCCGTCCAGTTTCACATACAGGGCATTATAAAACACATACCTGAATACAAATTTAAACATACCTAACTCTCCTGTCTCACCTCTCAGCGTCACCAGGTTCAGTGTTGGCCGCTGCGCTCTTTGACACCACCACCTCCCTCCAAGCCGCTCTGTCTGGACTTTTGTGGACAACTTCTTGAATGTTTAGGCCATTGATGTTGGTTATGTTCTCGATGTATGAGATTGGAGGCCTGCCTTTTTTCCTTTTTGCCTCTATTTTTCCTTGAAAAATGGTTGCCATGAAGTCTGTGTTCTTGCTACGTGATACATGACCAACGTACTGTCTTCTCTTGTTGACATCTGCTAGTAGTTTTCTGGTGGTATCAAATTCTTCCAGGACACTTTCAATAGTTCTGCTATCTGTCCATTTGACACTAGTAGTCTCCGATAAAACCATATCTCTGCTGCCTCAGTTCTTCTGCAATCAGTTTTTCTCAGAGTCCAGGCTTCACAGCCATAAATCATGAATGGCCAGATCAAACATTTTGAAAGTCTAATTTTCAGGCCATTTGGTATGCCTCTGTCTTTCGATGATATTGCTGAGTTGGGTTGGCGATCATGGCCCTTCAAACGAATCTATCTTAGCTGCAAATACATCTCCCACCCTTTCTGTCTTCATCCACTCCGCAAATCCGTCCAATATTTTCTCTCTGGGTCTGCCTGGTGCTCTTTTCGCATCCAGCTTTGCTGTTGTGACTACGTGCTCAAATTTCTCTTGCCTCATAAAACGTCCTACAAATGTTGCTATGTCTTTTCCAAATCTTCTTCATAAATTTATGCTTTTGTATTTTCCAAATCTTCTTCATAAACTTATGTTCTTTGTGTTTTGCCTCTTTCAAGACTGTCTCGTTTTGTTTTCTTTGTTGTCCATGGAACTCTTAACGTTATTCTTAGAAACCACATTTCAGCTGCCTCGATCTTGTTCTGACTTTGCGTGCTGACTGTCCATGCTTCGCATTCGTACAACGGTATTGGTTCTACATAACACCGAAGGACTATCTTCCTGATGTTCATTGATAGGCATTTATTGACAAGAACGTTTTTTATTTTCTTGAATGTAGTTTTAGCTCGGCCAATTCTCCTTCAGTATTTAGGTCCATCAAACAGAAGATCCTTATGTTATTGTGTTATATCCTTATCATTATGTCCATTATCATTTCAGATCAACCAGACACAGGACCCAAATCGTATGGCACCAAGTCACCTGTCATGCCGGACAAACCACCGCTCTGGAAACGTTTATTGTATTGTTTCCTGTAGGCCTACTTCTGAAAAACATTAATATCTACACGTTGAACTAAATTGTGTAAAGACCTGTTTTCTTCTCAGTCCTATTGTTCACTATAATAACACGTCTGATGAACTTATTATATTGGTACTGTGCGAAGCCTTTAAAGACGTAATTTCGTGCTTCATTATGTAACCGATTTTCTTCTTTTTTGTGTGTGATAAGATATTGAATGTATTTCCTGTATTGTTCGTGTATAAAAGCATTTAGATTTAGAGACACCGTGCATTTAATGAGGTTTTTTTTTTTATAAAATGAATACTTTTTTGTTTTCTATTGTAAGATTTTCGATGTATTTGATGTATTGTTCTTGCACAAAGCCTAGATTTAGAGAGATCGTAATGTTATAATTCTTCATAAAAAAAACATTTGTCTTGTATTTTTGAGTGATGTATTGCATTAAAAATTGCTTTTAAATCCCTCTTATTGAGGGACCATGGCAAAAAGTATGGCTAGATCATCTGTGGCTTTTTTTTCTATCAGTGTAGGCCAAAGGTGGCTATGTGTATGTGTTTATGTGTGTATGCCCGCGAAAATTGTGTGTGTGTGTGTGTGTGTGGTGTGTGTGTGTGTGTGTGTGGTGTGTGTGTGGTGTGTGTGTGTGGTGTGTTGTGTGTGTGTGGTGTGTGTGTGTGTGTGTGTGTGTTTATTTTGTTTGAATTGTGTATGACAGAGTTTGTGTGTGCGGGCTGGAGCGTAAACTATGTGGTATATATATGTGCTTAGATTTCGTCTAATATCACTCATAGTGAAAAACGTTAAATTCAAATCAAAGAACGAACGAACGAAATTTTGAGAGACAGAGACAAAGAGAGAGAGAGAGAGAGAGAGAGAGAGAGAGAGAGAGAGACAGACAGACAGAGAGACAGAGAGACAGAGAGACAGAGAGAGACAGAGACAGAGACAGACAGAGAGAGACAGAGAGAGAGAGTGTGTGTGTGGTGTGTGTGTGTGTGTGTGTGTGTGCGTGCGTGTGTGCGTGCGTGTGTGTGTGTGTGTGTTGCGTGTGCGTGCGTGCGTGTGTGTGTGCGTGCGTGCGTGCGTGTGTGTGTGCGCGCACGTGTGTGCCTGCGTGTGTGTATTAACCGTCTTATACCATCACTGACAGATACTCTCCCCCCTCCCCTTATTCTTCCCCATCAACCACCATCGTCCCGTCACACGTCATCTTCCAACAAATGTTTCAAGAAAAACACTTCGTTTACAAATGTTTCAAGAAAAGCACTTCGTTCACAAATGTTTCAAGAAAAGCACTTCGTTCACAAATGTCTCAAGAAAAACACTTCGTTTACAAATGTTTCAATGAAAACACTTCGTTTACAAATGTTTCAAGAAAAACACTTCGTTTACAAATGTTTCAAGAAAAACACTTCGTTTACAAATGTTTCAAGAAAAACACTTCGTTTACAAATGTTTCAAGAAAAACACCTCGTTAGCAAATGTTTCAAGAAAAGCACTTCGTTTACAAATGTTTCAAGAAAAACACTTCGTTTACAAATGTTTCAAGAAAAACACTTCGTTTACAAAATGTTTCAAGAAAAACGTTTCGTGTACAAACGTTTCTAGAAAAACACTTCGAAAAACACTTCGTTTACAAATGTTTCAAGAAAAACACTTCGTTTACAAAGATCCCAACCAGAGCAGAATGGACGCATGTCTTCACAGACAGTGCAGCAGATGGAGCGATAAAGAACGGAGGCAGAATTGTAATGCAATACATCACTCAGAAATACAAGAAAAATGTATTCTTTTATAATACTCGTTCTCCTACTCCTGATGGAAGAACAGTATAAAGACCAGTCCCAACACGAAAGTTCTCCACACCAACAACATGGCAGATGAGACAGCCGTGTTGGAAGCAGCAAAAAAAGTCAAAGCAAAGTTTCAATTTCAGTTTCAATTTCTCAAGATGACGTCTTCGCGCGCGAAAGAATTCCGTATGCACTAATGTCACAGGTACCATGTGATGGAGAAGATCCAGAATGATCACGGCACAAAGCTTAATGCCTGCAATAAAGCCACGATGGCCAGGTCCTGAAGTCCTACCTAGATAGTTCCATAACCCTGAGATCGTATGGGAATGAGGTGGCAGAGACGTCAACTTTTCCCGTGGGCAGTACCACGAGGACGGCGCCCATCCCCTCTCCCTCGATTCAAATTCATATTCATATCCACTAATTTTTTTTTTACCAAGTCTTCGGAAAGGCAAGAAATCGATCTATCTCTCCTATGTTTTAACCAAGGCAGCCAGGCAATGCCCTGCTCTTCACGATTTTCAACTGTCTTGGGGATCTTTAGTGTGTGCAGCCAGAAGGCACACGGGTCCGACTCGTTTTTCGTTTCCTTTCAAAGGACTAGACGTTCAGTTCGATTTTCCGGTCAAACTGAGGAGAAAAGTCGAGACCTCTACGTGGCCCGAACCCTGAAATCTCGAGTTTAGTTATTGGCAAGCGAATGTCTGAACCATTCTGCCAGTCTTCTCCCTTAAAGATTCTCCAATATCCAAAAATGTCTTCTGTTGACGGACTACAAATCCTTGACAGAGAGCGTACTGTCACCTGCAGGCAGTTTTAACAAATCTGTCTTGAAGAATTATTAAAACTGCCTGCAAGCGACGGAAGACTCTCTAACAAAGCACTTCACGCACTTGCAGTTTTTACAGCTGTCTTGACAGAACTAATAAAGCACAGCACGCACTGTGTCAATAACGGTAGTAGATTTCTGCACCAGTATAGAAAATCTGGAGAAACGAGCAGGCAGACTCTTGGCAAAGGCAGAAAGCAGGTTACAGATTACAACCAGTCGCCGTGGTGTAGTGGTTAACGCAACGGATTACCGACTGGAAGGTTGTGGGTGAGAGTTTTCGGCTCTAACCGGTTCCTACCCAGAGTTGGGCGTGCTATGGGCTCAATGGGAAGTCTGGGACCACACAGTTGAGTCTCATCGACTTCACGGATGCGTCATTGAGGGTGTTGCTCAAATCTTCTGACCAGCATCTCTCTGTCTGTATCTCTCGAGCCTGGTTGACGCCAGGATATATTATGATAGTAAGCGTAGAGTACAACCCTATCACGCAGTCTCAATCCTAGATGGAACTCCATAGCATCGTGAATATCATCCTCATCGACATAATCATTTTTGCATTGTAAAAATGTGTGCCAGGTTCTGTGGCCATTAAGGTGGCGCAGAAAATGGGACGAAAAAAAAAAGTTACAGATTACAACAGCAGCAACAACCCATCATCTTCAGAGAAATGAAGACTCATCATTAAAAAGAAACTTTCATCCTGAAGATAAGAGCATTGGCCCCTCCCATTACCTTGAGTAGACACCCCCGCCCCTTGGGGATGGAGGGGGTTCTTTCAGTATAAATAGTATCCCCACAGTCTGGAAATCCTGTGTTGAAAATTTCCTCTTTTCTGTCACTGTCTGTTTTCTTTCTTCCTCCTTTGCTTTCTGTCCTTTCTTCCTATCATTTTCTGCCTTGCTGTCCATTCACCTGTATGTGTTCGATAATGTCTTACGTACGTTCTCTTAGGATTGATAATTGGGTACATGTATTAAGTGCATTTTTGCTCTGGGGAAATGAGATATGCGGAAGCAATTTTAGATAATTAAGGCCCGATTTTATATATGTTTTAGTGTTCTTAGTTTTGTTTGAATTTGTATTCAGGAATGTTTTTTAAATCCCCTGTGCGATAAATTGGACGGAATAATCAACGTCAGGGGCATCTCCTTAGATTAATAATAATAATAATGACAATAATGATAATATTGATAATAATAAAATAATGATAATATAATAATAATGATTATAATAATGATAATTAATATAACAATTATAATAAATAAATTCTGTATCCGTGCATTTTGTCCATGCAAGTATTCCCAATTTTGATGCCAAACCATTGGATTTGTACAGACACACACTGAAGATGGGAATTTGCCATGAATACATTGAATAACTTTTGATCAAACACATACATAAAAATAGAGCCGTCTAGTACTTAACATTTGTTCTTTTTTGTTGTTGTTTTGTTTTGTTTTGCTTTCTGTTTGTTTAATTGTTTATATGTTTTTTCGCGAGTATATTTTCAATGTTATGCTGGGAAGCGTATCTTGATCCAGTTGTTCATTGTTAACCAAAATTTCGCAAATCCAATGAAGCGAAGTAGGCTATGTTGTACTCCATCAAATTTGGTATAGATTCGTCCATTGGTGAGAAATCCTTGTCAACCATTTTTCTTTAGCAATTGTAAAAGAAACAGTCTTTCCCTTAAAACGCCGGTTTCAGTAATGAGAAAATAAATTCATGGAAATTCCGAGAAGCAAATTTAGCTATGTATTTGAGAGAACATAAGCTGTTCGTCAGTTTCATGCCTTGCGTTTGCCTTCAATGCGTGTCTGCCTGTATGCCACTGGATTGTTTCCCTTGGTATTTATCTCCCACACCTTTGTGGCCAGCTTGGCAGTCGACACTTGCCAGGAAATTTATTTCTTGAGACAGACTTTTGAAATCCCGATTGTACCAAGTGATAGAAAATATATGTATGTATGTATATATATCCAGGTTCTTGTTTCTTTGTTTGTTTTCGTATGGACATATCCAGAGGTAGATGCTGAATATAATTATGTAAACAAACAAACGAAACGAAATAAATGAAACAAATAAATAAATAAATAAATGACCAGTGCAATAACTAATGACTATGAGTCACCGGGACTCTTCTATGCGATACTATTCGAAAGAGAGAGAGAGAGAGAGAGAGAGAGAGAGAGAGAGAGAGAGAGAGAGAGAGAGAGAGAGAGAGAGAGAGAGCACTTTTTGTTCAGGAATTGACTCGTGCGCGCTTGCTTGCTTGCTTGCTTGTGTGTGTGTGTGTGTGTGTGTGTGTGTGTGTGTGTGTGTGTGTGTGTGTGTGTGTGTGTGTGTGTGTGTGTGTGTGTCCCTGAATAAAAACTGTCGTGTGTGGGTGAATCTGTCCACCGTGTAAATACCGTTTCACCTATGGCAGGAGATGGAGAATAACTAATCTTTAACAGTGCGAGACATTTTTTTTTCAATCTTCATTTGTTCGGTTGGACAGACGGCTGGTCTGTGACTGTGCTCCAGACTATGACAGGTTTTGACCATGGATTTCTCTGGCTACTTATCCATAGAGCTTTAAAATCAATATTGTCTGGAATGGTCACCCACCTTAACGAGTTCAAACGACGTGAGTTTCAAAGACCTCAAGAGACCGTCGCAATGTTGTAGGCTATTAACACGTGAAGTGTGTGTAAGGGATTTTCTAGGTCACCGTTACTGTATTAACCCTTAGCTTACCGCATCCTGTCCACCAGCTGGCTTCCTGCGGGAATCTGATGGATGGGATAAGGAAGTCAAAGGGTTAAGTTTTTGCAGTTGCTGGATAGGGAGTCATAGGATTAAGCCCTTTGTAGGACTTGTGCAAGATTGGGTTTTTTGTTTATTTGTCTGTTTTTTGTTTGTTTGTTTTGTTTGTTTTTTGTTTTGTTTAACTTTGTTTTTGGGGGAGGGGGATGCCTGCTACATTACATTTCAAGAGTTTCTAAGTTTCGATGAAATGTATACATTTTTCTCAGTCAAAGTCGTGAAAAACACATTGTAAGATGGACTGACACGATTAGAGTTTGGAATTTGGAGTTTGTTCAGGAGAGATTCATCGCACTCGGACAATTCCATATGCGCTCCGACCAAATCTGCCGGCAATTATCTGGTAGACTGCATGAGCTGGGCCCTCCAGTAGAAAATGTCTGGGTTCGATCCATCTCAACATCTCTGCCTTGTGGGAAAAGGATGGAGATTTTTTCCGTGGAATCACCGAAGTCGACATGCGTGCAAATCTGCCACTGCCTAAACCCTCCTCGTAAGTTTCAGCGCCGCCCTCGTGGTGCTGGCCCCGGGAAAAGTTGAGGTCTCTGCCACCTCACTCCCCTACGACCCCAGGGTTACGGAACTCTTTAGGTAGGACCTTAGGACCTGGCCAGCTCATGGCTTTAGTGCAGGCTAAAGGCTTGTGCCGCGCCGTGATCATTCTGGATCTTCTCCATCACACGACACCTATGACGTTAGTGCGTATGGAAATCATTCCGAGCGCGGAGACGTCATCGTGAGGAAATGAAATTGAAATTGAAACTGTAAGCACACGTATGCAGGCTATCACATACGCACGTTAAAGATCCTGTAAGTCATGTCAGCGGCTGGCGTTATGGAAACTATGAAAACTTCCACAATGCATCTCCACTAAAGACGGATTATGCATGTATAGCTATCCGCTGCACACAGTATGGGCAAAACAATGTGCCGTTATGCATATACGTCTTCGTGAAAAAATCGGAATGCTGAAATTAATTAAAGAAAAATACAAGTGACTGCGGGTGAGATGAGAAATGGTTGATGGAAAGGGAAATTACTCAGTGCATAAGTCGTCTAATATGTCTACAATTCCTTTCTTTTTCTCCGTGACTCTATCCTACAGAAAACACAGAGGTCGAAAGCGGTATGTGCGTTTTGTTCGTTTTTGTGTTTGAGTTCACTATGCTCGTCGTAAGATGCGTACAGTGCATTGTCTTTTCATCAACTGAATACTAACTGACTAACTAACTACTAACTAACTGACATAACTACTAACTGACTAACTGACTGATTGACTGACTGACTGACTGACTAATTAACTAACTAACCGACTGACTTACTGACTGACTGATCGACCGACCGACCGACCAACTGATTAACCAACCACAACCAACAACCAACCAACCAACCAACCAACCAACCCAACCACAACCAACTAACTCAACTAACACAACTAACTAACTAAAAAATAACTACTAACTAACCAACTAACTAACAAACCCCTAACTAACTAACTAACTAGCTAACTACAAACCCCTAATACTATACTAACGCTACAATAACTAACTAAACTGACTGACTGACTGACTGACTAACATAACTACAATTAACTAACTGACTGACTGACTAACTGACAGACAACAGACAGAAACTACTGGCTGACTGACTGAACTGACAACTTACAACAACTAAACTACAACTACTGACTAACTAACTGCACTGATACTAACTAAACTAACTAACTAACTAAATGACTGACTGACTGACTGACTGACTAACTTTCATCCACTGAACTAACAAACTAACTAACTAACTAACTGACTGACTGACTAACTACACTGTAACTAACTAACTAAATGACTGACTGACTGACTGACTGACTGACTAACTAACACTAGAAAAATACATCAATAACTAACTCATAACTAGGTCCGAATGGGTTAAGCAACGCACGGACAGTTTCCCCCCCCCCCCCCCACCTCCCTTTTATTGATTGAATGGCTATCATGTGGCATAGGCAGCTTGGGAGGTGATTGTCCAGAGAGTGGTGAGCCATTCGTGCTCTGGGTCCCATCCAGCACCCTCGGGTGTTTCTTGTTAGCGTAAAATACACTATGTTGGTTTCCAGATTGTGATCATTCTAATCCAGAGGTCGTTGGTTTGTATTCCCTGGACGTCCCCAGGACCTTGTCGGGGCACACCGGACTTTTTTTTATTTTTTTTTTTAAAGGATCATTGCACTCAGGGAGGTTACCTTTGTGCTCACCTTTTTTTTTTTTTCGTCCCGTTTTCTACGCCACTTTAATGGCAACAGAAGCTGGAACAGTTTTTATTATGAGATGATGATGATGTCGATGTGGATGATAATCATGATGCTATGGAGTTCCATCTAGGATTGAGACTGCGTGACAGGGCTGTACTCTACGCTTACTATCATAATATATCCTGACGTCAACCAGGCCCGAGAGATACAGACAGAGAGATGCTGGTCAGAAGATTTGAGCAACACCCTCAATGACGTTTCCGCGAAGTGGATGAGACTCGACTGTGTGGTTCCAGTCTTCCCAATAAGCCCATAGCACGCCCAACTCTGGGTAGGACCCGGTTAGAGCCGAAAAATCCCACAATGATTTTTGAAGGTACTGATGGGGATTCGAACACAACAACCTTCCAGTCGGAAGTCCGTTGCGTTAACCACTACACCACGGCGACTGGGGCACAGGACTTACGTGCAGGTTCATGGCTTGTGTCATGATCATTCGGGATCTTCTCCATCATGACATCAGCGGCATCAGTGCATATGGAATGTATTCCCAGCCGCGGAAACGGATGTCTCGAGATATTAAACCTGAAACTGATCGTTCTTGGTCTTTATCGGGAAAACCGACATGCTAGAAAGGCTAGACCGATCAGTTCAAAGTTTTCCTCATAACAAATTCCATATACGCTCCACGCAACCTGCCAGCAACTGTCAGAGAGAATGTTGTGTTAAACTCTATACGCTTTCAACGTTCTGAATTTGGGGATAGAGGAGGGGGTGGAGAACAAAACCCATGAAACACTCAGTGGACAACACCACAATGACTGAAAATTAACCCTGCAACTTGTCCATCACCATCTTGCAATGTCAACCATGCGTGCAAAAACGTAATCCTTTGACTCCCTCACCCTATCCACCAGATTCCTGCAGGAAGCCAGTGGACTGGGTGAGGGAGTCAAACGGTTAAGTTTTTGCAGTTGGTGGATAGGCTGTGGGAGTCAAAGGGTTAAAATGATCCGGGCAGCAACAAGCCCACCAGATTAGGACTCTTTCCCTCCTGCACCCTATCCGCCAGCTGCAAAAATTCAACCCTTTCACTCCCTCACCCTATCCACCAGCTTCCTGTACAGAAAGCACAAGATAGGGGGGGGGGGAGTGAAAGGGTTAAGTTTTTGCTGTGCTGTCATGGCTGACAAGGCAGGGTGCTGACGGACAGGGTGAGGGAGTCAATGGGATGATTAAGTTGCTGGCTGGGATTGAACTCGAAACATCAAACCTTGACCCTGAGGCTCTATCAACAGGGGCCGCCAGATCAACTTGGTTTTAACCCTTTGACTCCCGCACCCTAT
>JAPXFY010000027.1:41674826-41709826 GCA_030674185.1 Monoplex corrugatus | reverse complement strand
AAAACTGGAAAACTGCATCAGGAGGGATGTCTCAGAAGAGGTTCTTTAAGGAGTCCGCCGTGTAGTGCTTTTGTCTCAAATCGTACAAGTCCCAGCAATCAAGGAGGAGGTATCTGATGCTCAACGGCTCGTCACATGGTTTACACCACGATGCTTCTTCATTTTAAAAGATACGAAAGAGTGAAGGATGTGTGACCCGTGTGTAACCTACATAACACTGTCGAACCTAGCTCTTTAACCCTTTGACTCCCGCACCCTGTCCACCAGCACCCTGCTTTGCAAACCATGACAGCAAAGCAAAAACTTAACCCTTTGATTCCCTCACACCTATCCACCAGCTTCCTGCAGGAAGCTGGTGGATAGGGTGAGGGAGTCAAAGGGTTATGTTTTTGCAGTTGGTGGACAGGGTGCAGGAGTCAGAGGGTTAAAAAAAACAAAAAGAGCTATTAGTTCTGTTTGCATTAACTATCAACATTAAAGGGACAAAACACAGCATTCATCCTTGAAAACAAAAGTATTTGTGATTTCAACCTGTCACAGCTGTTTATGTATTTACGCAGACAGATATTTTCTAAATCTTGTTTCCTGCCTTTCTTTTTCTTTTCCGTAAAGTAATAAGATCTGGTTTAACCCGCCAAGAGCAGGATAAAAAATCTCAATGTATTGAGTATAATGCCTGAATGAGGAAGGTATGAATTTGTGGGCAGATAGGTAGAACAAACAAATAGGCCTGCTGAAATAAACAAATAAATAATCAAGTCAGCAGCAACAACAACAACAACAACAACAACAACAGCAACCATCAACCAACCAACCAACCAACCAAACAAACAAATATTGATTAAGAAGAATAAGATGCATAAAATGAAAAAAGTAAAATAAAATTAAATGAAAAGCTTAGCTCTATTAAATTTATTGTCAATGAGTAATCAAGAGACATTCGTACGCATCGTTTCCTGGTGTTCTTCATTGCTCTTTCCCCCCCCCCCCCCCCATCCTTCCACCCCCACCCCTCTTTTCTAATTTGGTTGTTATTTTGCTTGTTGGTTTGTTTGCTTGATTTCTGGACCGTGTCTTTTTTTCTTTTTTAGTTTATTTTTGATGCTCAAGATTAAAGGAAAACAGAGAGAGAGAGAGAGAGAGAGAGAGAGAGAGAGAGAGAGAGAGAGAGAGAGAGAGCAACAACATCGAAGATTGAGACATAGGTCTTGTAAAGAGAAGGACTGGGGTCGGGTGGTGGTGGGGATGTAAGAATGAAAAGAAGCTCGAAGAGAACGGATTGTATGTAACCACTGCTGTGAATTAAATGCGATTTGACGATGATGGCTGTGGTTGTTATCGCCGCTGGGGCGCACGCGCGCACACACACATACACACACACGCGCGCGCGCGCGCGCGCGCACTCACACACACATGTAAGTAACCCAGTGAAAAGAAATTGAATCTTGAATATATCTTTTCAACCGTTTTGCATTCAGGGAGAAAAAAATTCTCCGGTGTGCCACTCAGATCATGAGCTGAAAAGACCTTCCTCTCAGTTAATAAACTGGTCGTTGGGGGCCTTCCGTGGATTCTTTTGATTGCCATTGATTCGATTGAACGACCATCGCTATTCAGTCGGCACCGCCAAGCGGCAGTAACGAGTCAGCCAATTGAAACAAAGAACACAATCGGTCCTCGTGACGTACACCTAGCAACAGAGCAAAAGGAGAGCGCGTGCAGACAAACAAAATGGCGGCAATGCAGACGACAAACGATTCGGAGGATATGGGTAAACCTTTAAAAAAGCGTTTATTGGTAGACAGATATTTAGATATCAATCTTTTCTTTGTTGTTTCTCAGTTACGCGTGTTTGTTATTCTCTGAACTGGCTTACTCATTTGATGTTTTATTCTGTGTTCAACAGGTCGGCGCATCGACGAGCTCGCTCGACCAAAGCGATTTGCGTCTGGTTTCGAGAGAGATAGGTAGGATTGATATTAACGTTTTGTGTATGTAATTGTATCATGTGCCTTGTGAGAATGGCGTTGTGTGTTGTGCTTTTGTCCATGAAATTGATGTTAACAGCAATTTGTTTACATGTGTGCCTTTGGCATGTGTCTGGGCTGTGCATTTTAAATTGATGGATTTGTAAAATGTACTATAACCGTATAACGGTGTTCTGAAATGGAAGGAATCTTACGGTATTGATGCAGGTTAGGTTTCTCTCGTTTCAGCAGATTTTGTGCATGACCCAGCTGATATACCTGAATTAATGTTTGCCTTCTTCAGCAGATCAAGCGTCGATCCAATAATCTGTTGAATCGAATTTCTTCATGAAGGACATGCCTTTGTAGTTTATAATCAAGAGCATGGAAACATCAAATTTTAACAGACGATAATTAATGCTCTGGAATACATGTGAAACAGTTATCAGAGTTTTAAAGGAATGAACAGAAGAAAGGCTAAAACATATTAACTTACCATAATGAACAAGAAGAAGGCTAAAACATATTGACTTACAATCTCAGAATAGTACTTAGTAGAAGACTGTGGGGAGACTTTTCTTAAAATAAAAAAAATTAGATTAATGATGTTAATGTCACAGAGGTGTTTGAGATGAGTGTATCAGAAAAAAAAACAGAAACAGTGAAAATAAGCAGTTTATTCAGCAGAACGAACATTAAATCTCTGTTCAAAGATCTGGAACACACTTCCAGTATCTCTGTAGTTAAATTTGAACCCTTCCAGTTCCACTCCTGCAGCCTATCTATAAACTACAAAAAAGTTAACCACTTCACTCCCTCACCCTATCAGGAAGGAAGCTGGTGGCTAGAATGAGGGAGTGAAAGGGAATTTTTTCCTTTGATGTCATGGCTGTAATGCAGGATGATGACAGATACGGTGAGGAAATCAAAGGGTCAAAAAGTACCGAAACTCAGCTCCTTCAAAGGCTTTTTGAATAACACACAAAAATTAGTCAAAATTTGGTTTTGATTATATAAATGAGCTGATGTAGGCTTACATGCATACTCACGCATGCGAACACGTACAGGCATATGTATTCATGTGAGCTCATGCACATATGCTCACATATGAATGCATATGTGCATGCACATCCACATACACACACATACACACATGCATGCATGCACAGAATACGTTTCAAATCTTAATCATGCAGACATTTGATCAGCGTTATGGAAGTTGGAACTAACTGTTTCAGGAGAAGTGTATACTGGGTTGATCGTGAACCTCCTAGATCAGATGGAGTCACCGTCATCAGTAAGTTTATTCATGTGTATGTAAGTGTGCATGTGTTTGTGTGTGTGTGTGTGTGTGTTTGTTTATTTTTGTGTTTGTGTTTGTGTGTGTCACTGTGTGTGTGTGTGTCTGCGTGTGTGTGTGTTTGTGTATTTTTTATTTTTGTGTTTGTGTGTGTCACTGTGTGTGTGTGTGTCTGCGTGTGTGTATGTTTGTGTATTTTCCCTCTTTATTTCCCCCTATACACAAAATGTATAAACGCTGTGAAATGTCATTTTGTCAAAAGCAAGAAGCCAACATCACTTATTGAAACAATGAGAAATAACATTAGTAAATAATCATTATCCTCCTTTTTTTTTTATTAATGAATTTTTAAAGGTTTTTAACGTTAGAGGGGAGATACCACCATTTCAATAAATGCACTAATAATGTTTTTGAAATAAATGCTGCGATGAAAGTAGCCCGTGATTTCTGTGATGCATGCATGTGTGTGTGTGTGTGTGTGTGTGTGTGTGTGTGTGTGTGTGTGTGTGTGTGTGTGTGTGTGTGTGTGTGTGTGATTCTTGGAAATGGTGGGGTTTGGTGGTTTTATTGGGCAAGGAAGGGAAGTCATTAATGTTATGGTTCAAGGAAAGACAATTTGCTCTTCTGAACTTGAGAGAAACTTCTGTTGTTATTGGTAGTGGTGATGATGGCACTAGGTAGTTGGTTTGTATTCATTGTTTTTTTGTTTTTTCTTTTTTTTTGTTTTAGTTTTTGTTTGTTTTTGTTTTTATCACAATGGATATAAATACCATATGAAATTCAGACTGTTATTCTTGAGGGGAGCGTATCACTGTAGTGCAGTTCCACTTATATACATCTTGATTTTTTTTATAAGTTTTTTTGTTTTTGATGCAGGAAAGAAAAAAGAATATGAATTGTCTGGGCTTGCCACCCATAAGCATCTTAGCTTTCGTTAATTTCATTGTTACTGATGGAGGAAGGTATTAAGAATATTAATGTTCTGGGCCTGTAGATTGATGCCCACCTTTGCCATGCTGTACAAATGACATGATCTTTACAACTACCAGAGTCAGTTGTTTACATTTTGATCTCTGTTACAATAGAAAGTGATAGGAATTTATAAACATGGAAAAGCCAATTGGAGGGAGGGTGAAACGGTATGTGATGGGCATTATATAATTTTTTGTTGCTGTCATGGTGATCTTTGTTATGTTGTTTTGTATGTTTGTTTTGTTTTGTTTTTGTTTTGTTTTGTTTTGCATCAGGGGTGGATGGTGGGGTAGCGAAGATAATAAATCATGTAAATAGGCAGATGGAGGCTATGTGTTGTGGTGTCCAGGGATGGGTTTATTTTATGTGGTTTTGTGGGGTATTGATACAGTTAGTTTATGATGGGGAGCTGGATGTGTTTTTGTCTTGTTTCCATGGGCTTTTTGTTTGTTTATTTGTTTGTTTTGTTGAACGTTGCAGATGGAGATCCATGTATACATGTACATTTCACTGTAGTATGGCCTCAGTTGTTTCAGTGACAATGACAGAGTAATACAAAAATAGGCATGAAACCCATGTATGCTAGGTAGGACCTAGAGACCTTGCTATTGCGTAGGGCTTATGCATCGGCTGACACCAAGGTGTCTGTGGTATCGTTCCATATGGAATTTATTCCATGCATGGAGAGGCTATCTTGAGAAACTAAAAATGATCTCTCAGAAGGCCTTCCCCAAGATAGAGCTAAACACATAGCCCGTACTCATCCTGAGAGGTTGAAACATTAAACTCTTCAACAAGCATGTGACTCTGGTAACGATCAGGTCATTTAATAAAATTTCATGTTATTTTCACTTGCCACACATATGGTAACGATCAGGTCATTTCATAAAATTTCATGTTATTTTCACTTGCCACACATATGGTAATGATCAGGTCATTTCATAATATTACATGTTATTTTCACTTGCCACACATATGATGATGATACGGTCATTTCATAATATTTCATGTTATTTTCACTTGCCACTCATATGGTAATGATCAAATCATTTCATAATATTTCATGTTATTTTCACTTGCCGCACATATGGTGACGATCAAATCATTTCATATTACATGTTATTTCACTTGCAACACATATGGTAACAATCAGATCATTTCAAAATATTACATGTTATTTCACTTGCAACACATGTGGTAACAATCAGGTCATTTTGTAATATTACATGTTATTTTCACTTGCTGCATGATATTACATGTTATTTTCACTTGCCACATATATGATAATGATCAGGTCATTTCATAATATTACATTTTGTTTTCAGTTGTGACACATGGTAACGATCAAGTCATTTCATGATGTTACATGTTACTTTCAGTTGCCACTCCACGAGTACAGCAGTTGTCTGCTCACAGAAACCCAGTCAACCAGTGGAAAGGAGACAGGTATGTGAACAGTGCTTTTACACGACAATTCTGTAGAGAACATGTGTGATCACGCTACAGCATAATGTAAATTGTGCACATTGGTTGGTTGTTTGGATGCATTTTTTAATTGTTGATACAGTACAGTGTAAGCTGTGTGTCTTGGTTGTTATTTGGATAATTTCCTTTATTGCTATTGAAGATGCTACTGACAGAATTAAGTGGTGGATAAACTGTGTCAATGAAGTGCTGATTAATATTTTTTTCTTTTATAACTCAAATATGGCAAAGTGGTAATCAGTCAAAAAATTGTTGGCTTTTTGGCCCCAACCAGCTCTTATCAAGAGTTAAGCATGTTGTGGGCTTGTGACAAATGCTGTGACCACACATTTGAGTCTCATCCTTTTCACAGGAGTGTTGTTGAAGGGTGTTGTTCAGATTTCTTGACCAACACAGCAGGTGCCTGTATCTCTTGGGTCCGGCTGATGCCAGGATAAGGAAGTGCAGAACAGAACCCCATCACACAGTCTTAGTCAGAAATAGAACTCTGTAGCATCATCTCTATCATCCCCATACCCATCATCAAAGCGTTGTCCCAGATTCTGTGGCCCTTCAAGCCCTACTGTCATAGTGACCTCAGATTTGATGAGTGTAGAGGTGTGTTGGAGAGTCAAAATGAGCAGCGTGGGTGTAGAGATACTGAAGCAGCATGAAGATGAAACAGCAAGAAGAAAATCTTTTTCCACATTGGTATGTTTTTTATTTCCATTTTTTGGTCTTCTGGCTGTTAGTTATTTTGTTTTAAGTGTTCATCCCATTCGTCTTCCTCAGTGATACACGGAAGTAAAGTCATGTAATGGCTCACAGTTTTATTTTTCTTATCCCTTTGACTCCCGCACCCTATCCACCAACTGTAAAAACTTGATCCTTTGACTCCTGCAGGAAGCTGGTGGATAGGGTGGGGGAATCAAATGGTTATGTTTTTGCTTTGCTAACATGGTTGGCAATGCAGGATGCTGGTGGACAGGTGTGGGAGTCAAAGGCTTATTAAATTCATAAAATATTTTTGTTGAATGGACAGGAAACGCCATCTTTATCATCCCTATGTTACATAATACTATACACAGTGCAAGGACACATACCTCGTGGCAACCATCTTTCAAGGAAAAACAGTGGCAAAAAGGAAGAAAGGCAGACCTCCAGCCTCATACATCTAGAACATGACCAACATCAGCGACCTAAATATTCAAGAAATTGTCCACAAAAGTCAAGACAGAGTGGCCTGGAGGGAGATGGTGGTGTCTAGGTGTGCAGCGGCCAACGCCAAACCCTGTGACGCTGACAGGTGAGACAGTATTGTGCCACACTCTGCTGCACTGTATTACATTACATCAATATTTTTGTAGCATTACATATCTTTCATCATTGTATATCATATTGATTTGTATCTGAATTCCAATGACACTGGCAGATTAACTCCCATATGGCCAGTGAGTCAGGGAGCCCAGCAAGCCATGGCCAGTGAGCGCCTGGTGTACCTGGGCAGACACAAGGACGTGAACGCCAACCACCGCATGGAGCGGTCTCCTTACATGTACACCAGTGAGCCTGCCCGGAGTGCCACGGCCTCCCAGCGTCTGGAGCAGCTGGCCACTCCCAAGGATCGCTCGGACCCCTTTGAAACCTACCAGAAGGAATGGGGCCAGTACTTCCATGTGCCCCCTCCTGCCATGAATGCTAAGGTCTCTGAGCGTGTAGAGCAGTTGGCAGAGCACAAGAGATATCATAAGGTGAGGAGGATGTATTAATGGGTGAGAAAGAGATTGTGAGATGAAAAAGAGATATTCAAAACTGGAGACTTGAAAATACTGTATTAAAATAATAATAATAATAATAATAATAATAATAATAATTACAATATTTATATAGCGCAAAATCTCATAAAAATCAAATCTAAGCGCTGAACATACACTTACGCACGCACGCACACACACGAACACACACACTCACACATGGCTATAAATGGGGAAAAAGAATAAAAGCAATGGAAAATTATAGAGAGCATATTATATACAAATATATATTACAATGTGATTCCCCTCCGAGTGGAGACATGCTACAGAGGGGGGATGAGTGAGGTCAGGGATAGCAGGTTCCTGAGTTGTACGCATACAGTATGGGCATACAAACATACAGATGAAAAGTGTTAATAAAAAATAGAGACATAAAATCAGAACAAATTATAATGCCATTGCATTACAAACAAACAAGTAAGGAAAAGAAAAAAAAAGCAAGCATCAAAATAAACATAAGAAGAAAGAAAAAGAAACATTCAAACAAACAAAGAAAAATAAAGAGGAAGTGATAATTATGAAATGGCCACCAGCGTAAATGTCCTATAGCTACACAACTCACATGCAGAAACAGGCTTGCATATCAGGCTACAAGTAGACATATTTGTCTTTGTACAAATAAGGCAACACACAACACAAAGTCAGAACAAGATTGAGGCAGCAGAAATGTGGTTTCTAAGAAGAATATTAAGTTTCATAGACAGCGAAGAAAACAAACGAGACAGTCTTGAAAGAGGCAAAACACGAAAAGAACATTGATAAAGAAGATAAGGAAAACACAAGCAACATTTATAGGACATTATATGACGCAAGAGAAATTTGAGCACCTAGTCACAACAGAAAAGCTGGAGGGGAAAAGAGCATCAGGTAGACCCAAGAAGAAAATATTGGACGGATTTGTGGACTGGATGAATACAGAAAGGGTGGGAGATGTATATGCAGCGACAAAAGATAGATTTGTATGGACTGCCAGGATTGCCAATGCCATGCAGCAGTGCATATAATGATGATAATGATGATGATGATGTAAGACTAAGATAATGTGAAAGTGATGATTCATGGAGATTTAAAGTTTTGAGAATGGTCGTAAGGGGGGGGGGGGGGGGCGGTGGAGAGGGAGAGAGAGTGAGAGAGAGAGAAAGAAGGGGAAGAGAGGTAGAGAGGAAGAAGTAGGTAAAGAGAAAGAGGGAAAGAGAGGAAGAGGGAGGAATGGATGGAGGGAGAAGAGAAAGGTGAAAAAGAGAGATACATTGAAGTTTTTTGCATCATGATGACATAAAAAAAAATTACATGAGGACATGATTTTGTTAAGTAAGAAACAAATGAGAAGATTTATTATATGAGGTGAAAAAGAGAGATGGGACAAGAAAGAGCATCAGGTGGGAAAAAATGTCTAAAGTTTGAATGATTCGATTGCTTGATTGATTTATTGATTGCATTACATTGCATTGCATTGCATTGTATTAGGCCATTATGCCCATTCACATGTTTTCAACTGGCATGATGGAGCGAAATAGTTACCGAAAATCACAATTAATTTTACCTACCATTGGTGACCTCCTTGCAGGCAGCCATTCAAGGGGAGAGAAGTTTGAAAGAGAAACCACTGAACAAAACATGATATAAGGAAGAGATATGATAGGATGAGAAAGAGATACCAAGAGGTTAGGAGGAGATGTTTTAGGATGAGAGACAGACATTCTGTGTGTGATAAAATCAGTGGATGTTAATTAGTTGTAAACTGTGATGAAAATTGTACTAACAGTGACATGTACAGTCAGAAAGGTTGAAAATAATGTGATGTGTAAAGTGGTCAGTTCCATAAAAAAGGTAAAATGTCAAGTTCTGTAAAAGGCTACAGTCACTTTGAGGAATTTTGAAAATAATGTGATGTGTAAAGTGGTCAGTATCATTATAAAGGTAAAATGTCAAGTTCTGTAAAAGGCGACAGTCACTTTGAGGAATTTTGAAAATAATGTGATGTGTAAAGTGGTCAGTATCATTATAAAGGTAAAATGTCAAGTACTGTAAAAGGCGACAGTCACTTTGAGGAATTTTGAAAATAATGTGATGTGTAAAGTGGTCAGTATCATTATAAAGGTAAAATGTCAAGTACTGTAAAAGGCGACAGTCACTTTGAGGAATTTTGAAAATAATGTGATGTGTAAAGTGGTCAGTATCATTATAAAGGTAAAATGTCAAGTTCTGTAAAAGGCGACAGTCACTTTGAGGAATTTTGAAAATAATGTGATGTGTAAAGTGGTCAGTATCATTATAAAGGTAAAATGTCAAGTACTGTAAAAGATGACAGTCACTTTGAGGAATTTTGAAAATAATGTGATGTGTAAAGCAGTCAGTATCATCATAAAAGTAAAATGTCAAGTACTGTGAAAGACGACAGTCACTTTGAGGAATTTTGAAAATAATGTGATGTGCAAAGCAGTCAGTATTATCATAAACATAAAATGTCATGTACTGTGAAAGACGACAGTCACTTTGAGGAATTTTGAAAATAATGTGATGTGCAAAGCAGTCAGTATTATCATAAACATAAAATGTCATGTACTGTAAAAGATGACAGTCACTGTGAGGAAATGATAAATTTCCATGACTTTAACTTAAAGAGGCATGTGTCTGTACAGGAATTCCAAGGAGAGAAACCTGTGCAGTGGCCAGTGTCAGAACAGGCCCTGAAGTCTCTGGCCTCCTTACGCCTTCAGCAGCTCTCACGTCCTCGCAGTCGCACAATGATCCGTGATGACTATGACCCGTACAAGGTCTCCCCTGCCGCCCGCAAAACTCGACCCACTCCACGACTAGACGAGCTGGCTGTACCCATTCCACGCAAAGTGAAGACAAAGAAGGTTGTGTAAAGAACATCAGACTCTGTTGTGATGATGACAAGAACTGAAGGTGTTGATCTGTATTAGATGTGTGGTGATTCGAATATGGCACCTTCACAAGAGAATGAATGTTGTAATGTACTCTCTTGTGTTAGCTGCCAGTATATATTTATCCTCCAGGTATATTTTGGCTTTTGATACTGTTTCGAATTTAGCCCTTATGGGAACAGGAGGAAAGTATTTCTAAATGTAATTGATAAAAAAAATATACGATTTATTCTTAAATTGTATTTTGGCTTGATGAACCCAATCTTTAAATTTATTATATTATTACTATTTTGTTGTTGTTGTTGTCATTGTTGTTGTATTACTATTTTGTTGTTGTTGTTGTTGTTTATCTTTTTTATATTTTCTTTTCACTATATCTAAACAGAAATGAGACTTTGTAGGAAACAGAAGAAGATTCTGTACAGAACTGTCTTTGCATTATGAAAAAACATGTATCTGATCCTTAATTCCGTCCAAACTTGCTTCAGGTGCTTCATTCAGCTATTATTTTCAATGCATTTGGTTTGCAATACATAAAGAAGATCAGTTTATGTCAGGTAATCAGTTGACACAGCAGAAAAGACAGAAAATTGCTATTGATGATGGTAAATTTGGCTTGACATATACATCATTAGAAACTGAAAGATGCCCTGTGTATTTGTTTTCCAAAAGATTATTGCACTTGGTTGGTTCATATCAGGTGTGCACTTGTTGACATGTTGTTATGTACCAAAAAAAATTTTTTTTTAAACTATTTTGTTGTATTTGGGTTCACATATGTGAACAAAATCAGTATTATATTGGCTGTTCTTTCTTAAGCCGTGCTCTTGTAGTACATGTAAGTGGTGTGTGTGTGTGTGTGTGTGTGTGTGTGTGTGTGTGTGTGTGTGTGTGTGTGTGTGTGTGTGTGTGTGTGTTGTGTGTATGTGTGCGTTTGTGTGCACGTGTGTGTGTGTGTGTGTCGTGTGTGTGCGCGCACACGAGCACATGTGTGTGCATGTGTGTATGAGTACATGTGCATGTGTGTGAGCATGTGTGTATGTGTCTTTGTATATACATGTTTGATTTCTTTTCTGTTTGCCTTAACAGATTATTAAGAATTCCTTCAGTTCAGCGCTTATTCTGTTGTCTTAGTTAAAAATCCAGCAAAGGTTTTTGCTCATCCTTTCCTCTCAAACAATCAGTATTATGAAAAAATAGTATTAGCAGTGGCGCTTTTGTTCACTTGGAGATTGATGTTAGCAACAAAACATCTGAAGATGGTTCTTTGCATTCTAATTGCTATCATGCACAGTATTATATATGATAGTTCATTATCAATCCTAAAATACACAGTGAAATATACATAGTATTTAAAGTACTCTCCTGAAATGCACTGTAAAATTTGCATGGTCACTCGTTCTCTTTGAAAGCTTTGTAAAATAATTTGCATAATGAACAGTTACCTTCTTGAAACGAAGAATATAAGCTCGATATTAACTAACGATCATACTTATTAATTACCAGATAGAACAGTATTTCCCGAAGCATTTTACTTATTGTTGTTATATCATTAACACAGTAACAGTATTATTATAATGTAAACTTTATTTCATTTCATTATGTATACATATTTAACATGTATCATTGCAGACTTCTGCGGGAGATTGATTGTAAGCCTTGAATACAGTACAGAAGTTTCTTGTCTATACAATACAATACTTTATACTTAAGTTTCTTGTCTTTTTCATGCCTAGTAACTTTGTACTTTTTTTCAGTAACTAGACCAGATCCATAGAAAACAATGTGTTCTGCAGTCAGTCGGTTGGAACAGAACAGCCTCCTTAACCCTTTGACTCTGGCATCCTATCCACCAACTACAAAAACTTCACCCTTTGATCCCCTCACCCTGTCCAGCAGCTTCCTGCAGGAAGCTGCAGAATAGGGTGAGGGGATCAAAGGGTTAACTTTTTGCTTTGCTAGTATGGTTGACAATGCAGGATGCTGGTGGACAGGGTGTGGGAGTCAAAGGGTTAAATAAGTGTTTTGAAATTCTATGGCACATATACTACCAGTTTTAAAAGGGTAAAGTTTTCATTAAGCAAAATGTTAAATAATTGTTATGGTACATATACTACAAGTTTGAAAAAGGTAAACCTATATTATAAAAATGACATTGTCAAGTCCACTTGTTATTTGTAGATTTGAAAGGGTAAGACCATATGTTAGAAAAGTGACAGTTTCTTCTTTAAAAATTGCTTTTATTTCAACATGAAATAATCAGATAAAACATGTCGTTTTCCTTCCTCCCACCTTGCACACAGTATTTGCTTTCTTCCCCCTCATCTTGTATGTTTCATTATTTTTAAACTATCTCATTCTCACCCACCCCTCATGTTGTATATGGTTTATTATTTTTAAAGTATATGGCTTCCACCCCCTCATATTGTACGTGTTTCATTATTTTCAAAGTATCTGCCTCCCCCCCCCCCCTCCCCCCACTTATGTTGTATATATTTTATTGATTTTAAAGTATCTGGAGTTTACTCCTCATATTGTATGTTTTATTATTTTCAAATTAACTGGCTTCCCCTCCACTCCCTATCCTCTCATACTGTATATGTTATATTTTATTTTCATATCCCAGAATGTGATATATCATTTTGAGTGCCTTTCTTTTTAAACAGTTGGCACTGTTTCTTTTTGGGTTTGCTGTGATGCTTTCTGACTTCTTTTTCACATTGTTTAATCCCTCTTGATTGGTGGTGTGTGAAGTAGCGTAGCACCATTTGTGTGTGAAATTGTGCAATATTTTTCTCCTGTTGTCATCAACCACATTGGGTAAAAGTTTCAAGTATTATTGCTAGGGTATATGTGTTACTACATAATTGTTTTCATACATGTATATATACATATACACATATGTATGTATAGACAGACAGATTAGGTAGACAGACATAGATATGTAAGTTTGGTGCACAGAGTTTGTGATATTACAGAAAAAAACAAGAAATTTGTGATATAACGGGGAAAAAAAACTCGCAAGTCTTCTTAATCCATACTCTTGACTTGCTTTAAGAATAGAAAGCAGACTGTCATGTTTTTCTCCTAAAAAAACAACAACAAATAAACACACTCATGCACAGCAAATTTCTCCCAGAGGAATAAGAATAAAACATGAAGTATATTAACATTACTTCCATTGATCTCTGTAGTGCTTTTTGTTCACTCCTTCCCCATCCCCATTCACTCTCCCATTGATAAAGTAGGAAGTGTGCATGTGCACAGCACATCTACAGAGCAAATGCACTCCTTACGTTTATAGTAAATTGAGATTATTGAAGTATGTGCTTTCATGTATTCATACCAAAAATCTCCATATATTTTTTTTAAAAAAGGTTGTAATGATAAAGTGTGTCATCTTTCCATTCCCCATTGTGTATCAGTATTATCTACTCAGAGCATTATTTCAGTGTATCCCATCTCAGTATTATTATGGTATTTTGCATCTTATAGTGGAGCTTAAACTCTCAGCATCAAATGACAGTTTGCATTGTGTTTGATCTGTTTGTGTCTAAACGTATGAGTGATCTATTTTCATTTGATTTTTGTTTTGTTTTTGACTAATGATGTGTGTGTATATGTGATTTGTTTGCACCCAGATTGTTGGTATTATCTGTGTAATCTTATTTTTTCCTTTTTGGATCAGTTGTACATGATTGTGTTTCACTTCAGTTTTATTTTCCATACTTGACTGGTTGTTCTGAAGACAAACTGCTGTTGTTGTTTTCTTCTTCTTCTTTTTGCTTTATGTTAGAATTTACTCTGGCAACAGTTTGGCAAATGTTTTACATATACTTTTCTTTAAAACAAAGAAACAAACAGAATTTGAAATGTTTCAGAAAAGGTAATAATGATGATTATTTTAAAACAAAACAACATGGGAACAAAGAAATTTTACAACTGAACATCTACCCAGGTAGTTGTTTTTCAAGAAATAATGCCAAAATACTGAATTTTCATGCGGTAGTACAAGGCACTCATCTCCACGTTATTTCAAAAGCATATCATTTTCAAGGAAGAATATTGGATACATGAAGCATTCGAATGTTCCGATGGTACTCCCTGAAACCTAATGCTTCTTGGCAACAGATCACTGTTGGCAGAATATTTCAGTGGACATAGGCTTTGTGTCAAAGTAAGTTCACACCAGGAGAAGGGGGCCTACAAAATAGCACAGACTTCATAAGTACAGTTCTAAAAGCAGGACATCACACTTGTCCATTTTCTGCAACTCTATAATTGCTTTGTGACATCATATTTACATATTGTCTGCATATGCTGATATGGTTCTTCAATTTACCTTTTATTGAAATCGGTATGGATTGTGGGTTTATTTTGGGGTCCAGATTCATGCTGAAAAAGGAGAGGAAGACAGTATGTACATACCACCACTAGCTCATAAAATTATGGTGAATACCAGACAAGTATTTTTAGGCCACCTGTTTGTTACATTAAAATGGGCAATAATTGTAAGGATCAACTTGTCCTTGATTTTGTGCACTGGTGCATCAAATTGAAAATGGTGTATCAGGTGTTACAACAAAGCTGCAGTATTGACTCTCCTTCTCAGCTGAATTCGCTCTCATGGAAATGGATAGACACATACATGCTCAACAATTGTTCTTGAACACGTCACAAAATGATCTGTTGTGACATTGTCAGCAGTTTTTTCATGCTTTAGAAATACAGTGTTAATCATCAGATGATCGGTCGAATTATTATAATTATTTTTGTTGGTGTGTTGCTGTATACTTTACATACACCATAATAAAATCAGGGTGCAGTGTTTCATTTGGTGCTTGGACTTAACATGCTGCATTGACATTATTGTTGTGTGTGTGTGGTGTGTGGTGAGTGAGTGAGTGTGTGTGTGCATAGATGCATGCATGCAATGTGCTTGTGTGTGTGTGTGTGGTTTTGTTCAGTGGCTTTGCTAGGTCTGAAATTGGTTCAGTGATTGTACTATGTACAAACACAAGAAAGAAAAAGCTCAGTCTTGTGACCAGCATTGTGCTGGTTTTGTGATCATCTGTGTTCTTGTCTCCCCGTTTTCTTTTCATAAGCTAAAATACATCCCCTTTACTAAATCAGTTTTTAACAGTACTGTTAGGTTTTATGCAAAATCTAGTACATTCTTCTCCCTTTTTAAAGGTATTGTTAACAGTTAAAATATATTATCATACCTTTTGATAATAATACTGAAAAGAATGTGACATGTGTTTTTAAACTTTTGAAATATCTATAAGATGTTCATTTGTGGCTATCCATATTTCTATCTTAGCTCAGAGCAAAATGGGATTGTAAATGTAATGTCAGTTTCTTTCCTCTGGAGGGTGGAATATGGGGGAAAAGTTTGTAAAATAAACACAACAGCAATTTATGCTGACTGAGTTGCGTGCATTTAAACTGAAGTGTTGATTTAACTTCTTATTTCTCAAATAAAGACTTAAAGCTGAACGGTCTTAAAGTTTTTATGAAAATGGCAGTTGCACTTTTGTGTGTGAACTTTATGACTTTTGCACTAACCGCTTTTGTGTTTGTAAATTAGACAGTAATTGTTTTGATCTGGCTGCATGACTGAATTAATGAACATTCACCTTAAGTACACAATGGCCCTTCTTCATGCACATAGACACTTTTAAGTTGACATCAGTATTGCCCTGACTTAATAAATACCAACATAATTCACATCATCTTCACAATCATTGTTGTTGCTGTGAGTGTGAGGTAATGTAGACATTAACTTGATTGCCTGTCATGAAGCTACCCCCATACTGACCCAGCTTCATCACTGATATTGACTGATCGGCTTGACCATCATGCTCATGGCAATTCCTTTTATTTTATGAGTTATGATATTACTGATAGCTAACCATCATGATCATGGCAATGCCTTCTATTTTATGAGTTATGATATTGTGTTTTTTTGTGGGGTTTTTTCATTTAATCAGATTTAATGCTGTTGGAACACCCAATGTAAGCAAAGATGAACAGTTAGAAACAGCTGGAATGAAACTTCCTTAACCCTTTCACTCCCATACCTATCCACCAGCAACAAGAAACTTAATCTTTTCACTCCCTCACCCTATCCCTGGTGGGTAGGGTGAGGGAGTCAAAAGGTTAAGTGTTTGCTCTGAAGTCATGGCTGAGTGCAGGATGCTAGTGGATAAGGTGAGGGAGTTGAAGGGTTAATAACACCCAAGAGAACAATGTGGGTTACTGGCAATATTTCAGGTTTACCTTTCAACAGATGTCTTCACTAAACCAGCAGACTTGCTAAATTACCAACACACACATGTGTGCACACACTCACACGTTTACACACACACACACACACACACACATTCTCTCTCTCTGTCTGTCTGTCTGTCTCTCTCTCTTTGTCTGTCTTGTCTCTCTCTCTCTAGTTACATGGGACACAATGCATAAAAAAAATGAAAAAAAATCAGACACCAACATCAATCTCTTGAGACTGACTTTATTTACAATATACAATACTGTCAAAATAAGCTTTCCTTGTTTTTTTTAAGGAAATCTGAATTCACTGTATTGTTCAGAATTCCTGTTCATGCATTTTGTCTCTGGGTTTGCATGAGTTGTTGATGGCAGATCTCATCTGTGCAAGTTACACACATATACCAGGAGAGTTACTGGCACACATTTGGACATAAAAACATATACACGGATAACTTCATTTCGTTTAAACAGTCTAGAAAGATGAAGACATGCTCAAATCATGACAACAACAAAATTCAGGTATAGTGGGGGAGAGGGATGGGGGGGGGGGGGGGGGGAATGACTAAGCCACATTCGAAAAGGAGACAGAAAATAGTCAAGCCAAGCTAACAATCTTTCTTTCTGAATGGAACACAGGATAGTCAAGCCGAATTAACAATCTTTCTTTCTGAATGGAACACAGGATAGTCAAGCCAAGTTAACAATCTTTCTTTCTGAATGGGACACAGGATAGTCAAGCCAAGCTAACAATCTTTCTTTCTGAATGGAACACAGGATAGTCAAGCCAAGCTAACAATCTTTCTGAATGGAACACAGGATAGTCAAGCCAAGCTAACAATCTTTCTTTCTGAATGGAACACAGGATAGTCAAGCCAAGCTAACAATCTTTCTTTCTGAATGGAACACAGGATAGTCAAGCCAAGCTAACAATCTTTCTTTCTGAATGGAACACAGGATAGTCAAGCCAAGCTAACAATCTTTCTTTCTGAATGGAACACAGGACAGTCAAGCCAAGCTAACAATCTTTCTTTCTGAATGGAACACCACCAGAAACGAAAATTAAGTTATCCAAAAATTATGACAAAGCTGAACTAAGCCTGTAATGTTTGCTCAGAACAAAGCAAGACTATACTGCTTACAGTCCTGATTCTTCTCCGCATTGCCTGAAGGACCACCACACATTATGATCAACTATGACCAATACACAGGCCATAATTAATCATGAACATATACGTAAATGCAAATCACAGCATCTTGTTAGATGATTATAAGACCTAACTGATAAAACGATATCAATAAGTAGCCGACAAATCCCTGCTGACACATTTTGCAAACAGACACACAGAAAGCATAGAAACTAGGCACCAATCTGAACATCTTTCACAGAAAAACAGGGAGACTGATCAACAAAGGGGAATAAACGTATTTACAAGCTTAATAAAAAGATATATAGTACCATAATATTCAGTCTGCTTACATTACAAAACAGTATATTTCCATGAAACCAAAAGTCATTGTCAATGAATGTATTTACACCATATAAAAAACCAACACACAATTCAAAAAGTTAGTCTGCTTATGTGACATCACCCTTAGAATTCATTTGTACAAGTAAAAGGTGAACATATATTGATGTGACATCACCCTTAGAATTCATTTGTACAAGTAAAAGGTGAACATAGATTGATGTGACATCACCCTTAGAATTCAAATGTACAAGTAAAAGGTAAACACAGATTGATGTATTTATATAATGTAGAGAAAGGACATTCAATCACATGCAGTTAGATGTTAACATACAACATACATATCCACCAATTTTTTTTCCACAAAGTTTAGGATTACTGCATACTGTACAATGTCCATAATTTCTAAGGTCTGGAATACTCTTAAGCTCTAGCTTCTTTTTAAAAGGGTCCAACAGAATACACCCTCAAGGTAAAACAAAAAAAACGACGACAACAGAAAACCCGACACACACATACACACACACACACATACACACAGGCAAGCACGCACACACACACAAACTGGAAATCAATAAAAGAAATAAAAATAAAAGAAATAAATAAAAATAAAGAAAGAAAAAAGAAAACAAGTTAATAAATAAATACATTAAGAAGAAGAAGAAGAAAAGAAGGAAACATAGCAAACTGGAAGGAAAAAAAACACACACACAAGAAACATTTGCCTCTTATGTCTAACAAATTCCAAAATATTTTGTTGGTAGTGGTGATGTTGATGATGTTATGCTGTCGCTTGTTTCTTTTAATCCATCAAAGCAGACCAAAAAAAAAAACAGTTTACATTCCAGGCTTTGTAACCTCACCCCAACTCGCAAGGAAATGGGCCAGAGCTACAAAAACTAAACCCTTTGACTCCCGTACCCTGTCCACAAGCATTCTGCATTGTCAGCCATGCCCCCAAAACAAAAACTTAACCCTTTGATTCTCCAACCCTATCCATCAGATTCCTGCATGAAGCTGATTGATAGGGTGAGGGAATCAAAGGGTAAAATTTTTGCTGTTGGTAGATAGGGTGCGGGAGTCAGAGGGTTACCACACTGCACTGTGCATGTGTTCCCACCATGATCAACATGTGACCAGCATTTGTTAAAATCCATCCATAAACAAAGAAACATTCTGGCCTTGTTTTTTTTTTTATCATAAAAATACACCAACAAATAATCACAATGGCCACAAAGGCAATGATCAATAATAACAAATAACTAAAACCAAAACAACAATGATCATATAAAAAGCAACAGTCAATAATAATAATTAAATAACCAAAACCAAAAACCTAAATTCACACACCACCACACACACACACACCAACACACACACACACACACACACAAATCTAAACACAACACACACTGACCATAAACACTATTTTTTCTTATACCAAGGGGACAAGATTCAGGTCTGCTGGCTTTCCTAAAAAGCAAGTAGCTTCTTGTGGTTGTTTCTTTCAAACAGTTGTCAGTACAAGTGAGTAGCCCAGCAACAAAGCCAATGTGTCATGATCACATTCATCCAAGCATGTCTTCTGTACATTTTGAGAGGTTTGAAAAGTGAAATCATACTTTAAAATGACTTTAATGAATCCTCACCCCCTCACCATGAACACAAATGTAAATGCATGAATTTTTGTACATATTTACATGTGTCCACAAATTTAAAACACATCCACTCCATCTTCATAAAATGACAGATTGCTGATGGTTATTTACAAATTATATGACAACATCTATACAAATGTTTATAACAACAACTGTACTTCTTTTTTACAAAAGATAAATGTAGTACATTCTTTTTTTTAATAGAATCAATAACAATAATAAAAACAAAATCAAAAACAGTAACAAATGATGATGGTAATAATCATAATTAAAATCACAATCATAATAATGACAATAAAAACAAATGCAAAAAAAAAATCTTTCAAAAATACTGATGTAAACATGACCTAATCTAAAGGCTTGGAACATATTTGTTTTGCAAAATCTTCCAATGGAGAAACAAAGTATATGCTGATAAAACAATAAATAAACAAATAAATATATAAAGATTAGATTAAACATAAAAATAAAAAAGTAACAGCAACAACAACAAAACGAGCAAAATGTCTTTCAGTAGGCACATGAACAAGTGCATAATTACAAACAACCTATTATAAAAAATATAGGTAAGTAGCTTGTGTACACAAGTCTTTGTAGGTATGATTATTATGGCATTTCAATGACATATAGATATATACACATGCAAATGAGCAAACCACAACTAGTTTACAGCTCAAAATACCCTTCTTGGTGAGACATTCATGATCAACATTTCAAACTCAACTTTATATGAAAGAGAAAACAGTCCAAAAAATTAAGTCCTCTCAGTCATGACATGCATTATGAAAAGACAACCTGTAAAGTCATATGCTGAAAAAGATGTACACTTCACTTGATAATAAAACTCTACCATCAAAGGCACGGCCAAATCAAAGAAAATGTAAAGGAAAGTGTGGCAACAATAATGAATATTAAACTTGGAGCAAAAGCTTTGTTTTGATCATGGTTGGGAAAGGTATCTGGGGATGAAGGAAAGAGAACACCCCAAAACAAGGGGAAAAAAACACTCATTCCTCTGGGGTTTTTTTCTTTCTCTCTAGCTGAAAAAAAAAATGGAAACCTTCAAATGAAAATGGTTTTCCGAAAAGAAAACATTCATTCACATGATTTGTCTTACATTCTCTGTTTTAAGAAAAGAGAAGCTTTAAACTGTATCTTTTCCCATGAAAAATACTGAACGAATACAGACTGACAATGCCTTCACTAACAAAAACATTAGATCCATGAGATGACATAATAAGCTCTTCAAAAAGTGATTTCATTGACTGAAAATCATATGCATGACAGTACTACAACAACACACACACACACACACACACACACAACTTGCTCACTCACACAACCACTGTTTAACACTTTGCTGAAACTCTGATATCCTGACACATTGTCCATAATCTGTGCACACACACACACACACACACACACACACACACACACTATTTACACTTTGCTGAAACACTTTAACTTCAAAACTTCAAAGCATAGTCTATTTGAATTGTTACAGCACATTTACTGGTACTGAAAAATCCTTACCAGGTTTCTCATGCCAACACGGTATATACATAGGAGTCAATCCTTTTGTTTGAATGACAAAATACCACATGCTGTGAGAAGGCTGACATGGAAACACTGCGTCTGATGATTCCCCTTAAAAAACTGGAGATCTTTACAGAGAGATCCTATTTTCAAAGTCAATAAACAGCATTGTACAATCCACAACCTTAACACTAAGTAGCACAATGAACTGTAAGATAGTCAAACCATCTATAACACTGTGTTTATTTTGACAGGTGCCTTATGGCATTTTTACTTAGTCTGGCTTGAAATTCAGTCTTAACAATGTGGCTTTTGTGTGTGTGTGTGTTGTTGTGTGTGTGTGGTAAATAGCATTATACTTCAATTTTATTCTAACTTGCATCTATTATTCAATATTGTTCTAACCTACAAGTCAACATATTCTAATTTACAAAGTCACAAGTGTTCGTGGTGTAATAAAAACAAGGTTCAAGTCAATCTATAAATAGCAAAGGAATTGCTGAAATCTTCTCACATTTTCTATAACACTTACAGACAGAAAAAACAACAACTAATACTTGTATCCATTAAGATTTATACATATGTGATTTTGCATTGTCAGATCTATGTTCCCTGGTAACAATGGCAATGATCCATCAGTCACAAATAGATCCATCTTAACACAAAAATACTCATTTGTAATGCCTTCTACTTATGGGCAAAATTTTTTTTTTTCAAAATACAGAAACTGTAATGCCTTTTGCTGACCTGACTAAATCTGAACTCTTTTAGTGGAGGATAAACAGGAAAACAGATGATAACAAAAATAATAATATCAAACAAGATGCAAATAAACAGATTCCTTTCATAACACAACCACACTACTAATACTTCTGTAAAAAAAGAATGGCATCAAAATTTTGCTTTAAAAACCAGGGAACTACTTACAAGGTGTATTCAATAATGATAACTATACAAATCTTCATTTTGTTTCACATGTTACTTGCAGACTGAAAGCAAAAATAAAATGCCAAAAGAACTGAGTCTTTCTGTACTGGTTTTGCTTTAAAATCATCAATCATCCATCTATTAGTATTATAAGATCATCAATCTATTAGAATTATATGTCAATATTATTTTTCTAATGTTTTGAGCAAATATTTTTATTTTTCTAAAAAAAACAGTAATCTAATCGATAATTTCATTCATCTTTTACTAATTTACCACAACTTATTACTATGGACATCATGAAAATACTCAAAGATTTGTTTTGATTAAAAAGGAAATAAAAATAGACCATAAGCTAACCATTAAGGAAATTGAAAACAAATCCAAATAACATAAAGAAAACAACTACATATGAATGCATTTATTAAGTTTAAAATCTTTGCGAGGCTGAAAAGGTAGTACTATTAAACAAACAACAAATGAGCAAAACTTCACCACACACACATATACTTTTACATGCATGTATAAGTACACAAATACACTTCCATTACAAACAAAATACTAACAATCATGTATACAGTGCAATATACAATGATTGTGTAATTTTCCATCTGTTTTGTTTGCATTGAATGGCATACACATTTTTTTTTCTGACTACAGTGTCATATACTAGGTGTCTTTCCAAAGGAGAGTGAGGGGCATGAATATAGATTCAAACAAAGCAAGCAAGCCCACAAATAAGCAAAAAAAAAGAAAGAAAGAAAGAACAAACAAAGAATGCATATATACACATTTCACACATGTTGGTCTTTACTTTTCAGCCTTTTCATTTCATCTATTCATTTGCCTATTTATTCATTCATTATTCTTTTTATTCATCTATCAATTTCTGTCTTTTAGTTTAATTTAACCCTTTCCCATTTTATCCCACCGCAGCCCGCCAACCGAGAAACCCCGCTTTTTATTTACACCCGCCGCCTGTCATTTAGGCCTGGTGGGGAATTTCCATCACGCCCTAAGCACTAGGGGTTACACACACCTCATGAATGAAGTTTCCCGCGAAAGTCAGGATTAATCAATGAAAGAATGATACTGAGTTTGGTACCACAAGATATCGGTCAGCATCTGACCTTTTCATTCACATGCTTTCGGAAATCTCCGAATACTAGGAAGAGTTTCTGAGCAGAATCTGCAAATGGGAAAGGGTTAATCTAATATCTGTGAAAACCTGACATGAGCTGAGGTGGTATTTGTGTATGTTTGAGACTGAGTGTATGTGTGTATGCACAAAGGGTAAAAAAGTGTTACTGTCATCAAGTGGGCAAAGTACCCAAACATTGAAAGTACACTGATTCAACAAGAAACAATAGCAAAATATACCACAAAATGATAAGACAACATCATATTAATTCATTTTCATCAGAAAACACAAAATTAGCACAAACTTGGGTTACCATTACTATTAACAAAACCGCCAACACCACATCCAAAATGACAAGATATGTTGAACAACATAAACAACCGAAAGACGAGAGACAAAAAAAAAAAAAAAAAAAAAAAAAAAAGGCAAAGAAACAAATAAGAAAACAAGAAAACAAATGAAAGACAGGGAACAGCTTCAGTTTAAGTTTCTGAAAACAGCATCTCCACACTCAGAATTAATTCCATATGCATTGACGCCACTGATACCATATGATGGATTACATCAAAAATGATCATGGTGTAAGCTGTTGAATCGTGAATAAGCCTTACACTCTGGCAAGGCCTTAAGAAGGAACAAACCACAAATAGTTTGAAAAATGACATAAAAACGAGCTGTACCTGAATATTTTTCATCACAACAGCCTTATGGAAAGAACAAAAATTACTTCAAATATCACACACATGCAAAAAAGAACCCCTGTACGTTGATCAACTGTGGTGTTTTAATGTAGATGCTGTTTTGGGATGATTGGTTTTCTTTCTTCTAGTGCTTTAGCGTGGATGCTGTTTTGAGATGATTGCTCTGCATTTTTTTTCTTTTCTCCTTTCCAGCAACTTTGGAATCAGGGTTAAACTAGTTAAAAATGTAAATAAATATACAAAAATAAATAAAACACAGTAATATTAGTAATGTCATCCTTCAACTATCTCCTTACAATACATTTTTATAGGACTGTCATCTAAGGACTCCCATTAATTCAGAAATCTACATCCCTAATCCACTTTAATTAAGATGTCATGATTGTTTTCAGTGTCTTTGCCTTCGATATGTAGCACTTTTGTTTTCTTGGCATTCAAGTTCAGACCAGCCTTTTCGTCTGCTGCATCTACCCTGTACAGAATTCTTTTCATGCTGGTAATGTTGTCTGCTAACAGCGCAATATCATCGGTGTAGTACAAGTTTGTTGTAAGATTTTTTCCTCCCATCTTTGCGCCCATGCCTTCTATATCAGCATCTCTTAGACGGGATGAAAGAGTTAAAGATCCCATGGCCAAAAAGGAGTTGTCCCTGACAAAATTCACTTTCATAGCCAAAACAGAAATACACACACAGAAAGAAGAAAAAAACAAACTGGTGGCACTGCACTGTGGCTACATGGTCTTCCCTGGGAGAGCACCCTGAATTTCACATAGCAAATCCACTGGTGACAGATATAATACCAATAATAATAATAGTAGTAGTAACAATAATAATAGTAGTAGTAACAATAATAATAATAATAGTGATAATAATAATAATAATAATGACAATGATGATAATGATAATAACAGCAATAATAACAACAACAATAATGATAATAATAGCAATAACACAACAACAACAACAATCATCATTATCATAAATCATAATACTAATCATATTGGTAGCAGTAGAAGTTACGATAATAATCCCAAAATCTGTTTGAATTCTTCCCATTCTGTCAATTAAATTCCATAAGTCTAAACATGAAAACAACTGACATATATGAAGACCACAATTTGTTCCATCTTCCATAATAATCAAGCATACTTAAATCAGAAATAACTTCTCAAGTGCTCATTAAAAATAGTCTGTACACACAAATATAAACAATATTATGTATATGGAAACACAACAAAGTTGTATGCACATTACTGGCCTATTCTGCATCAAAGGCCAATGCAATGATGCCTTCTGTAACAATTACTACATGTATAACATTAAAATACACAGCTAGTCTTACATCTTCTCTCTCACTTGTGCACATATAAGTGCATGCACACAACTACATACACACATTCATGCACATGAACAGAAAAATATGCATGCCCACACACATGTGCACACACACACATATATGCATGTTAAGTGCAGGTGAAATCAAATACAGAAGCATAAGCAAATGATAAGCAATATCCAAGATTGAAGTTATACCAATGAATCTTGATGATTTTAGATCTAAATTTAATTGACTGGTTAATGTACATATAATTTTGTATTAGACTTAAAAAATCAGTTAATTTATAAAAACTGCAATACACAGATTTCAATGCAAAATTGCAGAAAAGGATTATGAAGACAGCAGTAAGCGAAGGAGATGACTGAAATAACTGCAACAAGTAAGAAACAGTGAGGAAAAAAGAGATAAAAAAAAAGGAAAGAAAGAAAGAGAGAAATAAAAAGAAAAGAAGGAAAAGAACAAAATCAGTAATGGCAGCTGCAGTGAGTTTGCAATAAAATCAGAATAAAGTCAACAAAATGGAACAAAAACTTATCATACAAAGAAATGCGAGAACAGAGCAAATGCCCAGTAAAAACACCCAGTCCATGTTAATGTCAAATGATCACAATATTTCATGAAATCTGGACTGTTACCACTATAAAGCATCCATTCAAACTATCCACATGATAATTTGATTGGACTGGTGACTGAAAGACACAAAGGGAAAAGAAAACAACCAGCAAAACCATACACAACAAAAAACAAAGAAATAATCCAATTAAAAAAAAATCACGCGCTAGCACATAATTATGTGCACACAACAAAAACGAGAACTGTACAAAGCACTGAAGAAGTAACCTTAACAACAACAGATCTATGTGAAGAAAACTCCCAAACATCTGAATAAATCATTAGTTCATAATCAGCTAGAAACAAAAACAACAAAAACAACAAAACAAAACTGATGACAAATGAAATTAGAAAATGAAGAGATGAACACATCTTTAATGCAAATTATGTCTTTTGTCCCTGTTCACCATGCAGTGACTTTTCTTGATGATGTATTGTGAATATTAGAATACATAATTCAAGCATCTGGTGCATCTTTGTTTGAACATGTGAAGCAAAAACCCTTCAATTAAAATGAATGTTCAAAAAGACAAAAAGTGTTCTGCTGGTGAGATGTATTACCATTTAAGACCATCTCTGTGCCTCTGATGGTATGCATGTATAATAATTTGTCTATATGCTAGTCTCCAACCCAGTTGGATTCACTGTGTATTATACATGATCAGACTTTTTAGTGAAGCATGGAGAACTCAAGCTGTCAGGCGAGCTGACCACACTCCACTATGTTGTTGCACAGTCTGCATCTTTGGTGGGTGTGCATGCTGGGTGTTCTCATAACTAGCCACTAACATAACTTACATATCTGACGTTTGCATATTTGGTATTCTGTGTGCGTATATACATCAATGGGGTTTCAGCACTGACAGGTCTGCACACATGTTGACCTTAGATCAGAATGATCTTCGCCCTTTACCCAACAGGCAGAGGTACCCAGACTGACTGAACCCAGGACCTTCTGGTTCCAATGTTTACCCATGTGACTGCCCATGCCTGTCATTTATATGCACTATTAAAATTCAAAGATTTCTCTCTCTCTCTCTTAAAATTTGTGCAAAAATAATAATCTCTATGAACATACTCATGTCTCTCTCTCTTGAAACTTGTGCAAAAACAATCATCTCTATGATTCAGTAAGAATATCATCATAAAATTATCAGTTTGGCTTATAGTTTAACCATCTTACAAACTAACCAAACTCCTCTCTTAACAGAAAAACACAACAGTGTCAGCTAAATGATGTTCATGCAATCATAGCCAAGTAAACATTAACTTACGTAGAAAGATCTGTTTTAAACATATCATCACCGACCTGAATGCCAAACCTACATACAAGAGAAAATTGTCAAGTCCTAACTTCTTCTATACTAAACTTTTCTCTATCCTATATTCTTAGCTTTTCAACAACAAACTGAAACACTGCAAAAAGTTCATCTTTCTGTCCTCTACTCTTACTTTTCAACAACAAACTGAAACACTACACATAGTTCATCTTTCTGTCCTCTACTCTTACTTTTCAACAACAAACTGACACACTTCCAATATACCTAGAAGTCAAAACAAAGACATCTAAGTAAAAAGTAGGGTCAGGATATAAAGTGAGGTAACATTTCAACAACAATCAATGCATTTCATTTTTTCACTGGTCTACTCAAAACTCAAATGATTTTCTCCTCAATCTCTGCTTCAATCAAAAATCCTTTCTCCTCTAAATTCTCATTTCAAGCAAAAAATCGTTTTACCGTCAATCTTTACTCCAATCCAAAAAATTCTTTTCTGTTTCTTCAGTCCAAAAATCTTGTACACGCTTTTTTCCACTTGCACTGTGTGCACCACTGGTCTCGGTTGTCCATGCCATAGACTTTGCGACATTTCCTCACCTCACTGCGAGGTTTGCGGTGTGGGCCAGATGACTTGAGCGGTGACATAGACAGCATGTGAGACTTGGGAGATTGAGCTTGGTGTTGCTGCAGTCGCTCCTGGGGTGTCATTTTGGATGATCGTTGTGGTGGGGACACCTGCAGCACAATTTATTTATAATGCATATAGTTTATCTTTTCTTTTTCTTTTATCGTTAAAAAACAGGTTTTCCCATAATCTGAGCAGTTGCTGGAGTGACAAGCTATTATGGGCCATACCTTCTCTTCCTCTGTGCTCTTACCTTCCTTATTGCTATTGGGGGACAGACACCCAAAGGATTCAACTGGATTGGAGTTTTGTTTTCTTTTGTTTTATCTTGTTCTGTTTAGGTCATAACAGAAATTCTCCATATCAAATGTGGACTTTCCCTGGGGAAAGCGCTTCAACATAGTATGATGCCACCTGTGTTTGTTTCGGATGTTTGTTTGTTTCTTTGTTCATTTGTTTTTGTCCTGTATTTGTGTATTTTTCTTCACCTATGAAAGTGGATTTTCCACATACAACTCTTTTACTGCCATGGCATCTTTAACATGCACAAAGCATATGCTCAGTTTACTGTTCCATCCCAAAGACTAGACACATCCTGACCATCATCCCATTAAATGAAATTGAAAAAAATCCAAGGCTTTAACCCTTTGCCACCTGCACCCTATCTACCAACTGCAAAAACTTAACCCTTTGACTCCCTCACCCTATCCACCAGCTTCCTGCAGGAAGCTGGTGGATAGGGTGAGGGAGTCAAAGGGTTAAGTTTTTGCTCTTCCAGCATGGTTGACAAAGAAGGATGATGTTGGACAGGCTGCAGGAGTCAAAGGGTTAATGCATTCCGTACCACATCACAAGATCCTTGTGACTTAGCTTTCTCTCTTCGTGGACCACGTCACGGGGATTTTGTGCCCTCAACCATAGTTTCAGTTTCGAGTCTATAAATAGAAAATGATCGCATTGCTGACGTGAATCCTTTTCTGGCAAAGGGAGTATACTCTTGTCATTTCCTTTCTGCGTCTACACAACGTTTGAAGCGGCAAAAATGGAAAAAAACAGGCGTAATTTGAGTGTTTCTGAAGTCTCTCTCCTCACATTACTTGGTCAATAGTTAGTACAGTGACCTATTTTCTTGGTAGGAAAAGAGTTAAAGAAGGCTGACAAGTTGGCTCTCTTAAGTTTATGCCATTGTCTTACTGTACACTCTTAATTACAGAATTATTCTACTGCATGGATGGATGCATGGATGAATGGAAGGATGGATGGAAAGATGGATGGATGGATGTGTGTGTATGTGTGTATGAATGTATGTATGTGTGTGTGTGTATATGTATGTACATACGTACGTATGTATGTATATATGTATGTATGTATGTATGTATGTATGTATGCATGCATGCATACATACACGTACATATATATATATATGCATGTAATCACATACAAATGTAATAAATGTTTATTTGTAGATCACTTGTATGCAGTATGCAAACAAACCTACAAAAATAAATCAAATAAAAAACTAAAAAGTTTTACTGACCAGAGAACCAGGAGAAGGACCCTGTATTTGCCAAGAAAGTGAACGTTTGATCTGTCCCTCTGGAATGGTGATGGGGATGGAGGTTGTTGCACCTGAGTATCCAAAGCTGCCACCAGCAGGCACTGAAGATGCCTGGGGCTGTTGGGCAGGCATTCGCGCCTTCTCGCTCTGAAAAGAGTGACGTTTTATTGCACTACCTCTGCTTTTCGGTGTTGTGTAGAATAGTGGAAAGTGCTGGTGAGTAGTGTAACATAATCAAAGTCAAAATCAAAAGTCATCATGTTTCAAATGGTCCATTACAACATGGGTGAAGAAAATGAACACAAATATCAAGAAGTATCAAACGGTGAAGATGGCAAAGAACCAGTTTATACTAAAAATTCAAGACTGTCTCAAATCCAGTTTTGTATATACTGGCCCATTACAACAGGGGTGAAGAAAATTAATACTAAACTAAACGAAACAAAACAAAAATGACCACGTCAGGACGTACATCATCAAGACACAGAATAATATTCACCTCTACTTTTCTTTGGTAATCATGGTCGAATGTACGTGACATGTCCAGGGAATCAGGCAGTATGCTTGGGGGTGATGACGTGTACATGCCAGCGAAGGACTGTGTGACTGAATCCATGTCATCATCGTCCACTTCTTCATAGTAGAACTCTTCCTCTTTGTCTGATAGCTCCAGGTCACTGTCTCGACTGAGCAATGATGATGGTACGATAAGCAGTGCAATGTCGCAAACAAACACATCAACAAACCATTCACAACTTACACACAAATCAGTATCATTTCATGATATACTATGTTAACACATAACACAATTATCAACTACCATATCCTCTTGTATCTATTATGAATAAGATTTCTTCATAGCACTTTCATTCCTTTTTTGTGGCTTACGAGTTAACCATTTGACTCCCACACCCTGTCAACCAACATATTGCATTGTCAACCATGCAAGCACAGCAAAAACTAAACCCTTTAGTTCCTCATCCTATCCACCAGCTTCCTACAGGAAGTGCTGGTGGATAGAGACAGAGAGTCAAAGGGTTAAATTTTGACAGTTTGTGGACAGGGTATGGAAGTCAAAGAGTTAAGATAACAATGTGTGTATTGTTAAATATTTCATCACTAACTTTCAAATTGCTTTTTATTTGATGTCATAATCTCCTCTGGTATTATCATGTTCTTCTCTTTTCATCCACATTTGTTTTTCAAAGGTTACACTTGTTCAATTTATCACTGAATTAACTAATCCAACAAATACTATCTTAAATGTTAGGAGGGTCATCCAGTAAATAGTTAAAATATACCTACAAAAATGTATTTAAAAAAAACAAGAAAGGTAATGATCACTGCTTTTCTATATTCCTTCCATGTATTATCCCCTCTATCGAATGACCAGTTCCCATCTGTTAGGAAGGTCCAAAATGTCCATTGCTAGGCGAGTTGATAAATATGGAAAGAATGAACATGAAAAGTTTCACCCAGAAGTAGTGTTTATAATGAAAAGATGATGTGATAACAATGAAAACAACAACAACAGACAAACACAGAATGAACATGAAAAGTTTCACCCGGAAGTAGTGTTTATAATGAAAAGATGATGTACTTACAATTGAAAAAAAATAAAAAATACAAACACTCACTCAAAGTGAGCTCGGCGGATGTGTCTCTCGATGCCATTGCATGTATCACATACGGTTGAACATCCACGCCATGTGCACCGATATTTCACACCTTCCTCGCCCTGAAACAGTGAAAGGTCAGCCACTGAATACATAGACATCTTGATGATATCAATGGATCTTTGGGGTTTTCAAAGTGGAGTTAGTGATTCATATTCTTAATGTCTAAAGCCCAACCAACTGCACAGAGCCATATCAGGGCTATAACCACTTCAAAACGTACACAACATCTAGTTGGAAGAGACACTGGAAAAGAAAATTAAGTACACATATCAATGTATACACACACATAACCTAACGATATGCCCCTGGCACTGACCACTCCATCCAATTTATCACCAGAGGATTTCAAAAAACAAATCTGAATATACATGTGAACATAACTAAGGACACTAAAGCTTTTAAATGGCCTGATTATCTAAAACTGTTCTTGCACAGCACATTTCTTGGAGTCAAACATGCATTCAACACATGCATCCAATTATCAATCCTACGAGAAAATATGTCAAGATTTATAGAACACATACAGGTGAATGGACCAGCAAGGCAGAAAATGATAGGAAGAGATGACAGAAAGCAAACCAGGAAGGAAGAAACAAAGAGAATGACAGAAAAGAGGAAATTTCTACCACAGAATTTCCATATGGTGAAGATACCATTTATACTGAAAGAGCCTGAAAGAGTTAGTTCATGGCTGACATTTTTCTTTTTTTACTGAGAGCAAAGAAAAAGGCAACCAATGTCGGCGATCAATTTGCCTCATTCCTGAAACACACCCCAACATCCCAAATAAAACAGAAGCTAAGCTTGTCAGTTCTGTTTTCATTCCCACCTTGACATATCAGCGCCAGACCTGGACCATGACCAAATTCCTAGAACACAAAATTACCACCTGTCAGATGCATTGTTTGAGAAGAAATGTGAACAAGACCAAACATGAACTGATCAGAGACACCCAGAGCATGGAAACAGAGGGAACATCAGTCCACCATCATAATTATCCATCAACAGAAAATTAAGTGGTTTGCTCATCTGACAAGAATGCAATCCTACCAGCTGGCTCAACAGGCATTTAATAAAATGACATCTGGGGTTTTATAGCAAAAGACTGAGCAAGGAAGACCTGAACTGATGGCATGCAAGAGATCTCAATGTCATATGGGATGTCTCCATTTCAGGCCTTCCTGCTCACTGCTGACTGTCACCTCTTTCTCCCTGTGACAGCCATGATGGTACAAACAGCCACATAAAAGAAACAAAAACAAAAATAACAAGATTATCTCAAACCACTACATCAATCATTCTAAGTTATTACATTAACTTCAAATTTTGAATGATTAAACACCTACTGATACTTATTCCGCATTTTGTTTTGAATATTTGGAAACAGTGTATTTTGGAAACAGTTTCGTGGCATTGGTGAGGTGGACAGTCATCTTTGTAACTATTTATAGGTAAGCAATAATTCTCATCAGGAAGGTCCTAGGCATCTGATGAGATGAGTTTAAAACCAGTCCAGAAGTAAGAGAAACTGCTCAACAACCATACATATCAACTGTCATCAGAAAGAAAAGGACGGGAATATTATGGCCATGTCGTGAGAATGGACAATAAAAGATTACCAAAGGCAGTGCTGTTTTGGAGGCTGAAGGAGCACAGAAAAAGAGGATGATCAAAAACAACCCTCAGAAGAAGGAAAGAAGAGCAGTAAACATTAACAACCTGAAAGCAGTTGAACAGACAGCAGAGGATAGACAAAGATGGAAAGCCCTGGTCCCTGCCCTATATACCAAGTTTGACACAGGAGTATAAGACGATTACTCTCATGAACAAGTGTACGTATGGATTAGTACAGGCACTACATGTATGTTACTCCATCAGATGACTTAGCAGTAGTACCGGGTCTCTCCTTATAAAAGTCCCATAATGAACTGATACTGAGTTTTCTTGTTGGTGGAATATATGAGTGGACTTTATATGTGTAAAGCTGCTTTTTGGTGTGTATGTGCTTTGTTTTGTTTTGTTTTTTTACCCCACCATAAAGGCAGTCATGTGAGTGTGTGTGTGTGTGTGTGTGTGTGTGTGTGTGTGTGTGTGTGTGTGTGTGTGTGTGTGTGTGTGTGTGTGTGTGTGTGTGTGTGTGTGTGACCCGTGACTGTGTGTGTGTGTGTGTGTGTGTGTGTGTGTGTGTGTGTGTGTGTGTGTGTGTGTAGTGAGTGTGTATGTTGCAAGTCTGAATGTCCAGTCTACATGCTCCACAGTCCACAGGCAAGACAAACCTATAGAAACAGCACTGATCCATGACTGTCTCATAATGCTGATTTACACCACAGGCGGGCTTTTCCACATAATCTCCCAACCCTTTGGTTACCCTTGATGATGTGCGGCAATAAGTCAGGCAGCTGCTACTGCTGTCATTCTCTCCCTGTCTCTCCCTCTCTCTGTCCATCTCTCTCCCTCACCACTCCTGCCCCACCATTCTATCATTTTCTCTCTCTACATCACCTTGTGAAATTGTCAAAATCTCAGCTACAGTGATGGAATCCACAAACTGACAACTTTCATTCCTGTGTGTGCATTTTACATATTCTTACATAATTCGCATGCTGCCATTACATTAATACAATGCATACTGCTAGCAAATGTTGTTGTGATGCAGCTGGTTTTATCCCTTTGTATGTTCCATTTCATATTTCTTTGTAACATGTTTTGCAGAATTTGCAAAGTGTGTGAAATGCTTGATCTTAAATAAGCAAATTATTTTGTAGTTTAATTCATGAAATAAGCAAATTGTTTCATAGCTAAATTCATGATATAAGCAAATAGTTTTATAGCTTAATTCATGAAATAAGCAAACTGTTTCAAAGCTTAATTCATGAAATAAACATATTGTTTTGTAGCTTAATTCATGAAATAAGCAAGTTGCTCTGCAGCTTAATTCATTGAAAAAAGATAAGCAAGAAATTTGCTAATTTCATGAAACAGGCAGTTCATGGATTAAACATACAGACAGACAGACAGACAGACAGACAGGCAGATAGACAGAACAGAGAGAGAGAGAGAGAGAGAGAGAGAGAGACAGACAGACAGACAGACAGAGACAGACAAACAGAAAGACAGTGAGCCAGAGACAGACAAAGAGACAGAGAGGGGGGGGGGGGGTGAAGACAGAGAGAAAATGCAGAGAGAGAGAGAGACACACACAGAAACAGAGAGACAGAAAGTGAGACTGCAACTGTATAGCACTTACATAGATTTCTATATTCAAAACACACACACACACACACACACACACACTCTCTCTCTCTCTCACACACATACGCACACACACACACACACAAACACACACACACACACACACACACACACACACACACACACACACACACTACCACCACCACCACCACCAACAACAACAACAAAACAAAACAACCAAAAACAACCCCCCAAAAAATGTCACGGGCATTTGCCAAGTTGTTAAATCAGGCAGGAACAGAAAAACTGCAGGATTAGGCCAATAAGTGTATTATTCTGACAGTACGCCAGCTAAAGCACTGTGTGGCTGGCGTATGCCAAGAACCACGTGTTGAGCATCTGTGTAAGCCATGATCATAAATCAGTGAGCTGATCTCCCTTTTGGTGAACTACTGTCAAGTACCAGAGCCTAGTTCTGCTTAAGATCTCCAAGCCCTGGCACGGAAAATGTGTGTCACACACACACATGCACACACACACACGTGCACACGCACACGCCACTCACACACATACACACACACGTATACACTATGACATT
>JAPXFY010000027.1:41542326-41672326 GCA_030674185.1 Monoplex corrugatus | reverse complement strand
ACGTTTCGAGTTTCAACCGGTCAGAACTCGGCAAGCTACAAGTCAGACTGCGTCAAACAAAACGTGATTCTTATCAATGGTGACCTACATACTTAAATAAAACAATTTTAGGATCAGCCCACCCCAAATATGAGATCGCGTAGAGTTGCGGGATATATGTGTGTGTGTGTGTGTGTGTGTGTGTGTGTGTGTGTGTGTGTGTGTGTGTGTGTGTGTGTGTGTGTGTGTGTGTGTATGCTGCCCTCGAAATAAGGATTTATCATACTGTTATCCTCGGTGTGAATGAGTGCATACGCACTCGAGTGTGTGTGTGACAGAAAGAGAGAGTGTAAGAGAGAGAGAAGAGAGAGAGAGTGTGTGTTGTGTGTGTGTATGTGTGTGTGTGTGTGTGTGTGTGTGTGTGTGTGTGTGTGTGTGTGTGTGTGTGTGTGTGCTGCCCTCGAAATAAGGATTCATCATACTATTATTCTCTGTGTGAACGAGTGCATACGCACTGGAGTGTGTGTGTGTGCGCGCGCGTGTATGTGTGTGTGTGAAAATAGCATGTCACAGAGAGAGAGAGAGAGAGAGAGGAGAGAGAGAGAGAGTATCCTTCTGGGCTTAAACATAAAGCATACCAATTGATTTACTGCAGTAAAACATCTCCAGCTAAATTGGGATCGATACTAAGTGCGTGAACTGCTGGGCTACACTGGCGTCGTGTTATCGTTCTTGAAATTTCTCCGCGACCGCTGCCTTATATTTCGCCTGCAAATGCCAACCACCTCTCTAAGACTTCTGCTTGCACAGGCATCGCGAATTCGACGTAACAAACGTCAACAAACTACAACCCCTCCTCCCTCTCCCGCCACTGCCTCACTCTCTCAGCCGCTACAAAAAGCGCTGTCGCAATCACCGTGAAAAGAACTGATGTCAGCAGCCACGTGATCAAAACAAACAAGCACGCGCTCGCTGCGTGCACGCCCCGCTCGGAAGCCGGCCCCGGCGTTTATGTGTTGTATGCAAATGTCGCACGTAATGTAAACAAACTGGGTTTGGTATCTGTATTGCTGGTACGAAAATAGTTCACACAGACATACATAAAGGGTAGTTTTACTGGAATAGTTGTGAGATCGTATTGATCGCAAACGACGCAGATTCTCCCCCACGAAAACAAGGTTGGTTCAAGGCCGACTGTGGTCGTAACGTGGAGGAAAACAACCTCAACGAGTCGCGGTTGCTGTATGCTAAATATAGACGGCCGCCATGAATGACCCTGCCGAGTTTTATCAGCTGACAAGAACTGGGTCAGCCATGTTTTCCAACGTGAGACGATCTAGCCGAGATCACATCTCCACAACAAAATTAATTTCATTTTCCGAAACGATTCAGTATTTTGGTTTGTTCTTTTCTTTACTCTGACATATCACTCAACCGTTGCGGACGAAGCCGCCGTGTACGGCAAATGTCAACTGAAAGACGAAAGAATGTCGGTCGCACTCGCTGCTCAGGTCGGGAAAGGAAAATGGCGTAATCGTGATCTTCAGGCTGGCAAGGAACCAGGCAGAGTGTAATCCGGCAGGCCTAAAGAACCTTTCTACTCCCAAGGATGTACGGCTATGGCCGTGCGGCACGAAATCGAGTAGTGACAGTGACGCAGATTGTTTTGTTCAGTCGCTCCGCTGAAATGGTTTCAGTCTACAACAACAGGGAGGAGTTGAGTTTACTGGCAGAAACTTGAAGCTCAAGACGATAATCTTTTCCGACAAAGGAATATTTGGCTTCATATACTGTACCACGTTGGGCTGTATGTATTTAAGCGCTACTGTCAAGTATTACCGTCCTGTTGCCGCTATCTGAACCGACAAACCTCCGAACTGTCAATTAAAGTCGGTCACAGATTTCTCGTCTCAGGCTCATCTTATCTGCCCCACCCCCACCCTCAACCATTCATTATCTTTCCCCTTAAACAAAACAAAAAAAACATGACAAAGCTGAACAGGTAGTGACACCATTCCCTGATCTCCTCCCCCTCTTCATATCTCTGTGTAACATTTTAACCGTTACACTCCCTCATTTGCCTCACCAGCTGTCTACAGTATCAGCCGTAGCAGCAAAGTAAAAACAACCCTTCTGCTCCCTCTACCCACAAGCTTTCTCCTGGTAGACAAAGTGAGGGAATTTACGGTTTGTTCAAGAGTAATCAATGCAATCAGGCAATTCCATATGCGTGCCCAAATCTGCCATGGACTGTCTGATGGACCCCTTGAGCCTTGACAGAACCCTGTGTGCTGGCAAGGTCTTGGGGGGGGGGGGGGGGTAAAGGAAACTATGAAACATTAACCCTTTGACTCCCACACCCTGTCAACCAGCATCCTGCATTGTCAACCAAATTAGCAAAGCAAAAAGTTAACTCTGACTCCCTCACCCTATCCACCAGCTTCCTACAGGGAGCTGGTGGACAGGGTGAGAGAGTCAAAGGGCTAAGTTTTTGCAGTTGGTGGAAAGGGTGCAGGAGTGAAAGGGTTAAGTCACCAGACTGGGTTAAGTCACCAGACTGAGACATTCAGATCAGCAGCAGTTCTTATGCTGCAGGCTGAGAATGAACTCAAGACAGGAGATCTTGAGTCCATAACTGTTAGCCAAGGAACCGGCCAACCTGCTTAGAAACATGGCCCACATGAGGTCTGAACCCACAACCTCTGCATTATGAGCATAGTGCTCTGACAACTGAGCTCAGGAGCCACTAAAGAAGAGTGAAGGAATGAAGGTGTTCAGTTTTTGCCGTTGGTTGACAGGATTAGGGAGTCAAATGGTTAACCATTCGACTTGCGCACCCTATCCACCTACTGCAAAAACTTAACTTTTTGACTCCCTCTCCCTATCCTGCAGGAAGTCAAAGGGTTATGTTTTTGCTTTGCTAGCATGATGGACAATGCAGGATGCTGGTGGACAGTGTATGGGAGTCAAAGGGTTAACTTCAACATCACAGGGAGGTCTTCAGTTTTCAGTTTACTAAGTACCAGGACAGTGTCTTGATAGCATGAAGCAAACAGTAGGTAGGCAATAGGGTGACCGAATTCACAGAATCTGATAAGCAAAATCACTGATCGGTTAACCTGACATGATCAGACATCATCCTCTCACACATGATATGCAAAACAGTTGGCCCCAACACAGTACACAATGATCAAGCCATTCTAACAATCTCCCTTTCTGTACAAAAATTATTATAGAAAATTCAGATTTTGTACTTTTCAAGGTCAATGTGCAAGATCACTGACTGGTTGACTTAACCTGACCTCGCATCATTGTGAGCCAACAGTTGGTTGGGATACAATGTTGATGGTCAAGCCATTCTAACAATCTCAATTTTTACATGAAAACAAATACGTAAAAGTCAGATTTTGTATTTCTGAAGGTCAACGTGACTGGAAGAAGCTTCATCGAAATAAAACTTGACCTGCGTTTAAGACAACGATGAGTAGTCATTATAATGAACACCACTTACTAATATTGTCAAAGTTCCTAAGGAATTATACTGCTCACACACTTCCCTCAAAAAGTGCTGATTTTATGCACTTTGGGTTATTTCTTTGTTTGTGGGGGGGGGGGGGGGGGGGGGGGGGGGGGAGGGGGTGCCCAATCTTCTATGCCACTTCAGTTACAGTACTTTTTTTAATCCATGTGACCTTGACCTTGCTGTTTCTAAAATTATGCTTTTGCGACTTCTCAATAGTCCACAGCTGTGACCCACATCGGATATGCACAGAGAACTGAGAAAATCTCATTCACACATTTCTGTCACAGACATACATACATACACAACTGTCTATCTTTGGTCAATAATGGTCCCTCTGCATTCTCCACTTTATCTACAGGCTGTTATTGCTAACTGACAGATGATAAGCATGCATCCTAAATTGTAATCCTGCGTGTCTGTGCTTGGAAGCATTGGTTCTGTTTTGTTAAATGTAAATAAACTTGAATAATTATAACAATAATAATAACAACAATATTAACTATGATGATGATTAACGATAATAACAGTAACATTAACAACACTAATACCAATACTAATACCAATACTAATAATTCCATTTGTTTAATGAGAGTTCTCCATGTACTATACAATAACAGCAGTAACATTACAAGAAAGTGGGGTTACGCAGACATCACATACTGACACAGCACTCTTCAGAAAATCTCTGAACAGAGAAACACCTGAGAGCATGAAATGATGAACACAGAATCGTTATTTCATAACAGCTGATTAAAACGACTTGAAAGTCAATTGACCTCAAGAAACTTTTTTATTGTGACATTTAAGTATGGTGATATTTTTTGCTTTCTGTCTTGCTCTGTCTCTCAGTTTCACACATATACAAGCACACACAGAGAATGGCACTTGATTCCAATTGCCTACAGTTCTCTCTCTCACACACACACATTCATGACCACACACACACATATATACATGTGCATACACACACACACAAACACACACACACACACATACAAAAACATACACACACAAGCACACACACACAAACACATACAAAAACATACACACATGTATACATGTACACAAGCACACACACACACACAAATCACAACCACCACACACCACACCACACCATTCACATACCTGTGCATTGTAGTCAGACGTGAGCAGCACCCCTCTTCTGTGATTATCACCTTCCAAGGAGGGCTGCAGAGGCAGATTTCCAGACCGACCATCCGCGGGGCTGGGGTGATGGTGGAGATCAAAGGCTGCTGGGGCGCTCTCGCTCAGGTGACCATGGTGAGGTGGGGAGGGATCGTCACGCTCCGAGTGACCGCTGTAGAAGCCACTACTGGCAACACTGCTTGACACGTAGCTGTGTTCCTGGTTGGGTTCGAACACTGGGTGCTCTATGGCCACTGCTGGAAAGAGGAAAGGGATTTGGGTGGGGGAGTGCATTGGCTGTCAATGTCAGTTGATGAAAAACAATGATAAAAGTTGTGTATGTGTGCGGTGTGTGTGTGTGTGTGTGTGTGTGTGTGTGCGTGTATGTGTGTGTGAGTGTGTGTGTATGTGTGCGTGTGTGTGGTTTATATTTGTGTATGTATGTGTGTGTGTTTCTGTGTATTTGTATTTGTGTGTATATGTGTATGTCTGTGTATGTGCTTAATTTTATGTCATTTCTGGCAGATTTTTGTTTATTTGCTGTTATCCTCCATACCCCAATTCAGTTTAAAGAATCTATTGTACTGAACTGAAATGAAGTGAACTGAATTGTGTGTGAGACAGGGAGAGTGACCAAGAAAGAGAGAAAGGAGAGTGACTGATTTAAACATAACACAATCAGGGTCTGCGTGAGAGAGAATGAAAGAAAAAGAGGAAGGAAGGATGCAGAGAGGGAGGGAGGGAGGGAGGGAGAGAGAGAGAGAGAGAGAGAGAGAGAGAGAGAGACAGACAGACAGAAAGAGAGACAGACAGACAGACACTGAGACAAAGAGAGAGAAAAACAGTGAGTGTGTGTGTGTATGTGTTTGTGTTACTATGTGTTCAATAAGGGAGGTGTCACTGTGTCCCGTGTATGTGTTTGTGTCACTATGTGTTCAATAAGGGAGGTGTCACTGTGTCCTGTGTATGTGTTTGTGTCACTATGTGGTCAATAAGGGAAGTGTCATTGTGTCCCATGTTTTGTGTTTGTGTCACTATGTGTTCAATAAGGGAGGTGTCATTGTGACCTGTGTATGTATCTGTGTCACTACATGTTCAATAAAGGAGGTGTCATTGTGTATGTGTTGCACTGTCGTGTAAGGGGAATCCTTTTGAGTGCAGCAAGTTCACATACAAAAGCTCCTTCTCCTCCCTATGTCAGCAGGCAAAGGTTGTCCCATAGCTATAAGGTTGTTAGAAAATAAAGTGATGTATATAGAAACCCCACAACAGTTGAGACAATTTTCTTCTGCATCAAATCCTGAGTACACGAGGTACCCATTTACTAAGCTTTACAGCTTTTCCAAGCTGTACTATTCAAAGGTTAAAGTGTTCATAACCCTGAGGTCATAATGAGTGAAAGGGTAATGACCTCAACCTTTCTTCACTCCAGCACTATGATGGCATTGCCAGTCTCCTCTCCCTTGTTGCTTTACAATCCCCAACCCTGGACAGGATCCGGTACCCATTCATAATAACTGGGTGGACTGGAGGCTGCGTGTTCATTTTTTAACCCTTTGACTCCCGCATAATGTTCACTAACTGCAAAAACTTAACCCTTTGACTCCCTCACCCTATCCATCAGCTTTCTGCAGGAGGGTGAGGGAGTCGAAGGGTTAAATCTTTTCTTTGCTGGTATGGTTGACAAATGCAGGATTCTGGTGGGCAGGGTGCGGGAGTCAAAGGATTAAGCTCGACTTAAACCCATGCAGTCAGGCTTCTAGTACATAATATTGCAGTATACTCTACACTACAATGTGTTCTGCAACATCCATATCATGTATTCTATTATGAATATGAAGTCTATAATCATGGATTCAGACAGCAACTATCTCCAAACCTCTGAACTGAGTCTGTGTGCTGGTGAAGGGTGGAGACTTAGGACTAACAGACAGTGATGTCAGGACCATGGCTGCAATGGTTTCGTCCATCATGTCCAGGTCATCAAAGTCTCCTCCATGTTCACTTCCTCCTTCTGTGTCTCCTGAGCTGTCACGATGACGTCTGGGTCGTCTGTTCTCATGCAAGAGAAAAAAGAAAATGTACCATCACAGGATGAACTTTTTTTTTTAACTTGATCTAACCATAAAAAATCACTTACTCTGATTTGATTTTAAGTTGCAACAGCCATAACCTTTCATTCTCTTTGCAATGCCTCACAAGAGGCTGAAAGCTTCTGACTGTGATGACTAATTTCAAACACGTAGATGTATTACTTGACATAATGTCAGACAAGAACTGGCTGCCTCACAAGCTTACTGATCTCACTAACTGAGGCTACATCTAGTACATGGCAGGTACAGTGTATTATGCCTTAATTAAACAAACGGAATTTCCTCTTCACTGTCTGGATACGGTCTGAGAACAGTAGGTCTTACTATACACACATGCTGTTGCTATATTTTCATTTCAACTACATACATGCTGTTGCTGTATTTTCATTCCAAACTGTGTTATAATTGTGTGTTTTCACATATCCTTTTTCTCCTTGCCTTTCATTCCTTCTCCAAGGTATATTCAAAATTTGCAGAGGGTATATCAGATATCAATTTTCTTCACACAACTTAGCATCATGAAAATGGCCCAGAGGGAAGACAGACTTTGATAGACAGTGAATTATCTTCCATAACACTGAGCTTGTATGAACAGGTCTGGACTTTGTTGTGATTAGATGATCTAGACAGAGTGAACAGCACAGGGGAAACCCGCTAAAGAAAAGCAGAAAATGGGACAGTAAGAATGAAACAAACAAAGAAACAAATGAAATATCACCTCTGATGGCTTATAATAGTAATAACACCAATGGATTCTTCTTCTTCTTCTTCTTCTTCTTCTTCTTTATCATTATTACTATTTTTATTATTATTATCATTACTATTTTGTATGAAAAACATGACAGAAAAGGGAGAAAGAGACAAAAAAAGAAACAAACAAATAGTTTATTAAAATGTTTTCTCCTGTCAGCAAAGGCAGAGATGCATTCATTGAACCACTATCAACATGTACAGATGCAGCAAAAATTCAATAATTCCTTGCAACTGTGCACAGTCAGCTAAATGAACCGACCTCACGTTATCAATATTTTTGTTTATAATCAGGTCAAAGTCCAACCACTCCGCAGCCTCGGGTAAGTTAATGCAGCCATTCGCTCTTTCCTTATATATCTGAAAAGTTTTCATCATGAATCCAGTTCTTACTTCTCTTAACAAGATCAGTATCTAACACAGCTGCTCTGGTGGGTCAATTCCAAAGATGTTTAACACTGGTGGAGGCTTCTGTTCATTTGCAGCACAGTCCATTTCCCCACCCAATTCTACAAATAGGAAAGGAAGACATACTGTTATACTGTTTCATAATACAGAACTGCAATTCACACAAGAAACAAAAATACAATCCTCCCCCTCTCAACAACTTCACTGTTGTTACTGCCAGTTACCTAAATCTCAGCCTTATATTTGTTAGATTTTAAAATACAAAGCCATAAACTGATAAAGTCATGTTTAAGACATAAAAAGATTATCATGAAAAAGTCTCGATCCTATGGGGTTTTTTGTTTGTTTGTTTGTTTGTATGTTTGTTCATTTTTTCTCCATGATAAACCATACTAGTTGTAAAACAAATTACAAGTACTCTCACACAGAAAGTTTACAGTTTACATCTCATTATGTGCCACACTGAGGCGCTTTTAGACTGATACACTTAAATTAAATTAAAATACTTCTGTTTCCTGCTGAACTGCGCAGTTCAAATGCCCAACAATAACACACAGTCCAATTTTGTAACTTCTATTCTTCTTTTAAAAAATGACACAGTTAAGGATTGACCTCACGGCCGAAGAGAGGACTAATTTGTTATGCAATCAAGTATATAATCTACCTGACCCTGCTCGGGGTCAAGAGGTCAGGTACACCGACAGTCTTCATCATGCTCTGGCCACTGTAATAGCTGGCGGGCCAAGTGCCTTCTGGCCTTATCATATGATCATGCCACTATTTCTGGGGCATGTGTCTTCCAAACTTTGTCTACATAAAAACCTTGTCACTATCAATCATGCCACTATTTCTGAAAATGTCTCTTCCAAAATTTGTCTACTTAAAAACTTTCTCACTTTTTTCCAAGTTGTGTATTAATTATCTCCTTTAATATCACAACTTTTGCCTGTTTTGATTTGTTTGTAACAATTTTTGTAACCATTCTGTTTGTTACTTTGGTTGGTTGGATGGTTGGCTGTGTTTTTTGTTTGTTTGTTTGTTTGTTTTGTTATGTCTTTGTTCGTTCTTTGTTGTTGTTAGTTTTTTGTTTGTTTGCTTGTTTGTTTTTTGCTTTTCGTTCTTACTTCAAAAGTTGTGTGATAAGAAAAATCTTTGTTGGTAATCATTCAGACTTCCATACATCATGTGTGTAGGTTTCTGAGCTCTCTAGTGCAATGTTTGCTCAGTGGTGTGTGTGTGTGTGTGTTTGTGTGCAGTGTAGTGTAGTGTAGTGTAGTGTAGTGTAGTGTAGTGTAGTGTAGTGTAGTGTAGTGTAGTGTAGTGTGTGTAGTGTAGTGTAGTAGTGTAGAGTAGTGTAGTGTAGTGTAGTGTAGTGCTGTGCTGTGCTGTGCTGTCTGTGCTGTGCTGTGCTGTGCTGTGTGTTGTGTGTTGATTTGATGTGTCGAAAGGATTAGTTTGCCCTACAAATCATGGAATGAGACTCTGCATTTTTTTTAAACTACAGACAGCTGATATGTGCTGCTTACGTTTAGTTCTGAATTATAACAGGGTACCCACACTAGATCATGAACTTATGATACCCTCAGTTAAAACAAACAAACAGAACCAATGCCACTGTATTAACTTTTAACAGTTTTGGTTTTACAATATTTCCATTATGATGGCCATTACCATTACTGAAGTACCAGTCTCTTAATTTCTATTATTACATCATAGTATGCATTGTTTAGACTTTACTCCTACTGCACTTGGTCTTCCTGATCATCCAAGTTTTAATCAGCTGTTTTAACCCTCTGACTTCCTGCTCACTGTCTACCAAATGTAAAAACACTATTTGACTCCCTCATCCTATCCACCAGCTTCCTGCAAGAAGCTGGTGGATAGGGTGAGGAATCAAAGGGTTAAGTTTTTGCTCTCCTAGCATGGTTGAAAATGCAGGATGCTGATGGGCAGGTTGCAGGAGTCAAAGGGTTAATTGTGTACTGTTAAGTCAACAAATCAGCAATGTCAAGGTCATCACTAAAAGCATCATCTTAAAACACTTATACTAGTTATAGTACCATACTGGACCTGATAATGTAAACAAAACAGTTTAGATATCACACTCACACACACACACACACACACACACACACACACACACACACACACACACACACAACACACACACACACACACACATTCCTAGACGGTTTTTATCATAACAAAACGAGCCTGAGACCATGTTACACACACACACACACACACACACACACACACACACACACACACACACACACACACATACACTGAGACACACACACATACACACACACACATACACAGACACACACAGATACACACACACACAGAGACAGACAGACAGACAGACAGACAGACAGAGAGAGAGAGACACACACACACACATATACACATACACACAGACACATTACAAGCAAGTATGGTTCGGAACCTTATCTAACAGATATATGTACATAATATATACATATCATAAAATCTGACTACAGAAAAGCAGTACACAAACTTTGAGTCAGTGCCCATGACATACATGCTGGAACTAGTGGAAGAGGCAGACACACAAATTTCAAAGAGAAGACAGAAAATGTATACTTTGTGGTGTGATTAAAGATGAACTTCATTTCATGTTGTATTAGATACAAAACAAGACTGAAACTAATGAAAAAAGATTCAAGAAACATACATAATACACCTTCAACAAACAAACGCTTTAAATCAATTACCTGATTATGCTAAGTCCAAGTGACTTAAAGAAGATAATTTACAAAATACACTGTACTTGTTGTGGGGTGTGGGTGTCTATGACTGCCTGCATTTAGGAATATAGTGTCTACAATAAACAAAAGCTACTATCATGCATAACTCTTTGTATGAATGAGGTGTTGTTTCTCAAAGGCCAATCTTGCTATTGGGTCTTGCCTTAGAACGAACAAGACAGGTGCAACTGCTTAGTATTGTATACTGTGTGCATAACAGTGAACAGCTACTATGGCCTGATTTCGTAAACCTCATTGCAAAACTGTGTCACAGTGTCAGCCACTTTGGCATGCCTCCGACATAATACCAGCAGAGATATGTATATGCATGCCACCACATGTGTGTGTGTGTGTGTGTGTGTGTGTGTGTGTGTTGTGTGTGTGTGTGTGTGTGTGCATGTGTGTGTGTGTGTGTGCGTGTGTGCGAGTGTGTGTCTGTGTCTGTGTGTGTGTGTGTGTGTGTGTGTATGTGTGTGTGTGTGTGTGTGTGTATGTGTGTGTGTGTGTGTGTGTGCCTCTGTGTGTGTGTGTGCCTCTGTGTGTGTGCCTGTGTGTGTGTGCCTCTGTGTGTGTGCCTCAGTGTGTGTGTGTGTGTGTGTGTCTGGGTGTGTGCCTCTGGGTGTGTGTGTATGTGTGTGTGAGTGAGTGTTTCTTCTTGGATACTTCCGTGACTGAACTATAAAACTGACTGATAAACATCATAATGATGATGTATGAAATGGCGAATGTTGTGAACACACTACCACCAAGGAACAAAGTATCAGTGCTATTTACAGTCGCTGAGTTTTCTTACTTGCAGCTGCTATGAACCACTGCTATGATGAGCACATACTTATGTCTGTCTCCTTTGAATTTTGTTGAAGGCGGACTCCACCTTATACTTGCTTTTTCTTTCTTAACCAAAATGAACAGAACCTAATAAACCAACCGAAGATCAACAATGGCAAAATTTTAAGATACAAAACACACACACACACACACACACACACACACACACACACACACACACACACGCAATTTTATTTATTCTAAATCGTTTTAACCCTTGCTGTTCTAACCCTTTTTACTACAGAGTCTGCCTTCAATGACATTCAAAAGAGATGGATATGTGTGTATTATTGCAGTAATTGTTCAAACATTACACAAACTTGATTTAGTAAATTGAGTTTGATTACAACACCAGTTATACTGGGCCTATAGGCTATATTTAGTTACATACATATTGTATTATTATTGCAATGTGAAGCTAAGGATTACATGACTGTGTCTTCTACGTGATGATTCACATGGACATATATCTCTGTGTCAGTGAGGTGTGTTGTGTGTGTGTGTGTGTGTGTGTGTGGTGTGGTGTGGTGTGTGTGTGTGTGTGTGTGTGTGTGTGAGAGAGACTCTGTGTGTGTGTGTGTGGTGGTGGTTCGTTCTGAAGCCACGGCAGTGGTTGTACAATGGCCTCCTACTACTATCTAGTCTCGTCAAACGGCAAAACCCACTTTGCCTGACAAGTAATCATTCGTCGATATGTACTGGAATGAAAACATTGGTATTTCGGCTTTACCGACGACTAAGTTATGTATATTCTGTTCCCCGGGAAACGCGGGAATAAAAAAAAAAAAGTGGGCGGGGGAAACACAACGAGAAAACTGCAAACGTCATCCGCAACCAAAACCACCTTTCTTTGTCTCCAGCTTCACTCAGTGTCGGACTGGGTCATTGTATATCGCTTCGCTTATCTGGCCCTGAGCCAAACAATTTCCGCGCACTCCTTTCACACCCCAAAAGTATCATTATACAATGTATGTGAGCGGATTTAATTACTCCGCGGCCACCGACATTCGCATCATGCCGAGAGCGACTGAGAATGGCATAACGGGACACCCAGCCGCCGCCGTTCTCACCCCCAACAGAATTCTTGCACAGCGATCAGCTGGGCTGGGGCCGGCTTGACCTACTTTCGTGGCCGATTTTTACCGAAATGGAATGACCTCAAGGGTAAAAACATCATTGGGAACCGCGCACCACACAGTCATATCGAAATTATAACCCCTACATGAATCTGTCAGAAACACAACACACGTTTAAACAGATGCTGTGAGAAAAATCAGAAAAGAAATCACACTTACGGTTTAAAAGCTGGGTTCGGAACATCAATGCTGTGCGACACAGCCCGCCGTTTGGGTTCGCTGAGCTGAAGGTCCGCCAGCTTCGAATAGTCCGTTGCAGTGTCGACGAGTCTAGCAGACTTTCTGCTTTCCATCAAACGGACCTCGTCCACTTTACGGTTGATAGTGATTTCTTCTCCATTGTTTTGTTTCAGGCTGATGATGACCTCGTCAATCCTTCGATCGTGGTGGGCCACCACCCCAAAAATCTCTCGTCCGTTCATGGTGACGAACACTTTTTGTCCATGTTTGAGGCGCCCCGAGGGCCCCGTCTGGAACCCCTGACCCACGATGTCTTTGCTGGTAACATCTGTCTCGAATCCGTCGTCAAAATGGACCGTGTAGAGAGCTTTGCTGGTCGCTGTCTCTTCAGCTGCTTGGGCGCTAATAACGCCGGGGTAATATCGGCCATCTTGCTGCCATAAGGCGCTAACTCGAGTCCCGAGGATAGAACGCTTCGCCAACCTCTTCGTCCCTGACATGGCGATTTAGGTGATCATCAAACACTCACAGACACCACCGAATAACAGTAATTGATCTCTCCTTGTGAGGTTTGATCAAAGGTACAGGTTGCTTGCTTGTGAAACTGACCGATCGGATCGCTTCAGGATGTAAACAAATGCCGGTGAACTGTGCAGTTTGCCACCGGTTTGTTTTGGTGCTGACGAAGGCGGAGTCATTTGCTAACGTCAACAGAGCCACGTGATTACGTATCCTACATCCATTGGACTAAACAATCACACCCCCACATTGTGATTGGATAGTTTCCTTATGCTGTCAATCATCTGAAGGTCATATTGTTATGTTGGGTGCAAAGGTTGCGGTTACCACTCCCGCCGGCTAGTAGATTTGTCTTAATTTGCCCGAAATTTCGATAATTCGGGCAGTATTTGCTAACTGATGGCTATTATATATGAAATAGTCACAAGACACGATTAAACTGTTTCTGAAATGGACTTAATATGACATGCACAACGTACTTTGCCACAGTGCCGTCGTCATCTATGTTGTTGTCATTGGTGCTAACTTAGATAATGCTCCCCTCGCTCCATATATAAAACAATAACTTTAAAACAAAGAACTTGTCTCAGTTCTTTTAAACAAACCTCAGTCTATATCTATAAATCGGTGTTTGCTAAGATTTGTTTAGTAAGTATCTTTGCGGCACTAAAATAATGAAAGATGATCTAGTGTTTGCCGTTAACCACAGGTCAAGTTTGGTAACGAGAACAGCCGTTGCAAACTCGGTCACCACAACACGCTCCCATTACCGTCAGTTGCGTCGTACAATGGCGTCGTGGTTGGCAGTGTGCTTTTTCGTTTTCACTGTGTAGAAGATCCTGTTCTGGGTTATATTTCAGAAGGCAGTCAGCGAAATTTAGTTTTCAGATTTAAACACTTTAGCCAACAACTCGACGCGTCCAACTTGTTGATTACTGTTGTGAACACTGAAACAGGACTGAAATGTCTCGCTGTGTGGTGTTCCCCCGTCCCTACTCCCTCTCAGTCTCAGACGTCATATTTGTCCACTAATGCTGTCTCGTCTCCACACCAAGATAGACTTTGACCTTGTCTAGTTATATTATTTCGACAGTGACGCCAACCGTTTCGATTCAAAAACGAACGCCGTGTTTGATGCCGCTATGAGGTTTCAAAGTTTGTTTTTTTTGTTTTGTTTTTTGTAAATAAAGGCTCATCGCATTTAGGGCAATTACCTTCGTGCTCACCTTTTTTGTTTGTTTGTTTGTTTGTTTGTTTGTATGTGTGTGTGTGTGTGTGTGTGTGTGTGTGTGTGTGTGTGTGTGTGTGTGTGTGTGTGTGTGTGTGTGTTTTTCTACACCACCTTACAGGACACAGAAGCTGGCACAGTTTTTACAGTGGCATGATGACATGATGTTGATGATGAGGATAATCACGATGCTATAGAGTTCCATCTGGACTGAGACCGCGTGAAAGGGCTGTACTCTACGCTTTTTATCGCAATATATCCAGGCGTCAACCAGGCCCGAGAGATACAGACACCTCCCATGTTGGTCAGAACATTTGAGCAACACCCTCAGTGACACGTCTCTGAGTGTATGAGACTCGACTGTGTGGTCCCGGTCTTCCTAATGAGCCCATAGCACGCCCATTAACTTTGGGTAGGGGCCACTTGGAGCCGAAAGAAAAATCCCACAATGATTTTTGAAGGGACTGATGGGGATTCTAACTCACAAACTTCCAGACGGTAGCCCGTTGCGCTAACCACTACACTACAACTACAGATTGTTTCAAGGTTTGTTGTTATTGCCTGTTTGTTTCATGAGGGAGGTTGCTTAGTTCCAACCCACATCTGTGTGCCCGAGCATCACGCTGATATCACGCAGAGACTGTGAGATCGACCTTTGGACAGGACACGAGGTTTAGTTCGTGTATCCCAGCCACAAACAAAGAAACAAACTAACAAACAAACTGGCCTGGTTCCCAACCCCATCCCAACCAATCGCTCCTGCCTGTTTCAAAGTCTAGCTAGCGTATATAAGGCTCTGCACAGATCCAGGGAGTATGTCAGATAATTACTGGCAGATTTGGGTAAACAGAATGATGATGATGATAATAATAATGATAATAATAATAATAACAACAACAATAACAATGATAACGATAATTATAACAACAATAATACTAGTTATAACAATAATAATAATTATAATAATAATATATATAATAATAATGATAATAATAATAATAACCAGTCACCGTGGTGTAGAGGTTAACGCAATGGACTACCGACTGGAAGGTTGTGGGATCGAATCCCCGTCAGTCCCTTCAAACTCATTGTGGGATTTTTCGGCTCTAACCGGCTCCTGCCGTAACAAAACTGCCCCAGCCTCTGTGGCCATTAAAATGGCGTAGACAATGGGGCGAGAAAAAAATAATAACAACAACAACAACAATGAGAATAGTAATATGATGATGATGATGATATCTAGAAGGCGCGAAATCTTGAAAATTGTAATAATGACAGTTATAAGGCACCAAATCTTTATCAAGAATCGAATCAAGGTGCGCACTTTCATCATTCACCAAAGCAGTCACCAACAATGAACTGGAAACACCCACCAAATTGAAGTGGGGGAGAGGGGAGGGGGGGAGACAGCAGGGGAGAAAGGTGCGTGACCCGTGATCCAAGCCGTCATCTTCCTTCTGTCTGTCTGTCTGTCTGTCTGTCTCTCTCTCTCTATCTCTGTCTCGCTCGCTCGCTCGCTCGCTTGCTCTCACTGTTCGCGATTGACCCTTGACCCAAGTCGTCATATTCTCTTTCACACACACACACACACACACACACACACCACACACACACACACACACACACACACACACACACACACACACACACGCTGTTCCAACATATTCTATCTTCCTGTCTGTCTGTCTGTCTGTCTGTCTATCTTTCTGTCTGTCTCTCTCTCTGTCTGTCTCTCTGTCTGTCTGTCTGTCTGTCTGTCTCTCCCAAGACTTCAGAAAGGCAGGAAGGCTAATTAGGCGTCAAGGAGACGGACATGGGAAATAAGCCTATCTCTCCAACGTTTTATGCCAGGGCAAATCAAATCAGAGAGCGCACTCTTATCATTCACTAATTCACTAAAAACATTCACTTACAATGTAGGGACCAGAAATTATGGGAATTGTCCAAGTGCGGTGATTCCCTCTTGAACAAACTTCAAACTTTTGTCTTTCGTGTTCCTCTCACTCATACACACACGCAACACTTGCATTCGCATGAATTTGCTCTCTCTGTCTGTCTGTCTGTCTTGTCTTCTCTCTCTCTCTCTCTTCCTTCAACACTCCAATTTCATGTCATTTTGACCTTTTTTTTTTAAGTCTCATCTGTTCACCTGTCGGCGTCACCGCTGCACATCTGGATGCCACCATCTCCCTCCAGGCCGCTCTGTCTTGACTTTTGTGGACAATTTCTTGAATATTTAGGCCACTGATGTTGGTTATATTCTCGATATATGAGATTGGAGGTCTGCCTTTCTTCCTTTTTGCCACTGTTTTTCCTTGAAAGATGGTTGCCATGAGGTCCGTGTTCTTGTTGTGTGACACAATGCCAATATATTTTAGTCTTCTCTTGTTGATGTCTGCTGGTAATTTTCTGGTGGTATCAAGTTCTTCTAGGACACTTTCATTAGTTCTTTTGTCTGTCCATTTGACATGTAGTAGCCTGCTATAAAACCATATCTCTGCTGCCTCGATTCTTCTGCAATTAGATTTTCTCAGATTCCAGGCTTCGCAGCCATAACTCATGACTGGCCAGATCAAACATGTTAGAAGTCTAATTTTCAGGCCATTTGGTATGCCTCTGTCTTTCCAGATGTTATTGAGTTGGACCATTTTTTGCTTTGACATTCCAATTCTTATTTTGATGTCTTTGGGGCAGGTTCCATCGTCAGTTTTTACAGAACCAAGATATTTGAAATCCTTAACATTTTCTACAGGAACTTTGTTAACTGTGATGTCATGACTGTTTTCAGTGTCTTTGCCTTTGATCTGTACACTTTTGTTTTCTTGACGTTCAAGTTTATACCAGCCTTTTTGCCTGCTGCATCTACCCTGTATAGAATTCTTTTTATGCTGGTAATGTTGTCTACTAACAGCGCAGTATCATCGGCATAACGCAGGTTTGTAAGATTTTTTCCTCCTATCTTTATGCCCATGCCTTCTGTCAGCATATCTCATGGCTTGTTTCGTGTGGATGTTAAAGAGATATGATGAAAGGGTACAACCTTGCTTTAAAAAGAACTGTTTTTAGTATGCTGTTATAATGTACTTGTATCAGTCTAGATTCTTGATGTGGACTATACTCGTATTCATGCAGACTGTAAAAGCTCAATATTGATGGAAAAGTTCTAAGAATAATGGTTATTTATTGCGGACAACCAGCAACAATGAGAGTAAAACATGGTTTAAGCTCTTATCAAAATATCAGGAGAAGGGTTAGGCATGGATGTGTTCTTTCACCAGATCTGTTTTCAGTTTACATCGAAACCTTCATAAGAAATCTGGAAGAATGTCTTGTGGTAAAGGTTGGAGGAAAAATGATAAACAGTCTTCGTTATGCAGATGACACCGTTCTAATTGCAGTAAATGAAAAAATACCTACAAAATCTTGTGAATATAACAGAAATAGAAAGCAGTAAAAAAAATAAAAATAAAAATAAAAAACAAACAAACAAACAAACAAACAAACAAACAAAAAAGAAATCTGCTCATATAAAATAACAGCATATGGCACAACATTGAGACAATTTGAGAAGTTTAAATATCTGGAACAGTCAACACACCAGACGGTAGATGCACATTAGAAATATCCATCCAAGCTAAAACAGTATTCAAGAAAATAAAAAGCGTTCTTACTAGCAAATACTTATCAGTTATATCAATTTACATCAGGAAGAGAGTTAGATAGAACCAATGCTGTTGTACGGATGCAAAGCGTGGACAGTCAACAGGCAAAGTCAGAACAAGATTGAGGCAGTTGAAATGTGGTTTCTAGGAAGAATGTTGAGTTCCATGGACAGCAAATTATACAAACGAGACAATCTTGAAGGAGACACAAACACAAGAAGGTTATTTGATAAAGATTAGGAAAAGACAAGCAACATTTATGGGACATTTTATGAGGCAAGAGAAATTTGAGCACGTAGTCACAACAGGAAAGCTGGGAGGAGGGGGGGAGCACCAGGTGAGACCCAGGAGAAAATATTGGATGGATTTGCGGAGTGGATAAAGACAGACAGACAGACAGACAGACAGACAGAGAGAGAGACAGAGAGAGAGACAAAGAGAGAGAGACAGAGAGAGAGAGAGAGACAGAGAGAGAGAGAGGGGGGGAGAGAGAAAGAGAGAGAGAGAGAAGAGCAAATGACTGTTGAGTAAGTGATTCACTAGTTGACTGATTCGTTCAATTAAACGATTGGTGATTGACTGATAATAATTTTCAAATTTTTGTTAATTTTGTGATTTATTCGATAATTGGTTAAATTATTGTTACCCTTTTGATAAACCGTTGATTGGAGATTTGTTGAATTAGAGGATTGGTGAACTTACTGTAAGGTTAATTGATCGGTTGGTTGAATGAGGGATTGTAAACTTGATGACATTCTGATTGACTGATCAGTCAGTATGATTGATTGATTAATTAATAAATTGGCAAATTTGACAGTCTCTTCGATAAACTGTTGGTTGATAAATGACTACATGGACTTGAGGAACAGTCATATGGATAAATGATTCATCCATAGATTGATTGATGGATAGATGGGTTGATTGGTTGATTGTATGATTGGTTCTGTTTAATGACTGGTATTCTGATGATAGGTTGACAGATATCCAATGACGATGAAAATATATGAATAGTCATGGGTTGAGCAATGGATTTACAGACATGTTGATCAAGTATCTATTGATGAAAGTCCTATCTATGACGAAAGTCTATCTATAGGAAATTATTATGATGTTGATATAGTCAGACAGGTGTTGTAAATGTATTATCATGTATCACGGATGAATTACCTTTGGGACTACTCCAGACTGTGGATTACATCGAATTGTAAAATACGCTGGAAATAAACAAAATGCCAGTCCCATCACCCCACTCACCCCCCAGCCCCCCATCCCGCCAAAAAAAAAAAAAAAAAAAAAAAAGAGAGAGAGAGAGAGAGAGAGAGAGAGAGAGAGAGAGAGAGAGAGAGAGAGAGAGAGAGAGAGAGAGAGAGAGAGAGAGAGAGAGAGCCTATTTGCAGCAAGATAGATTCGTATGGAGAGTCATGACAGCCAACGCTATTCGGCAGGACACATCATGATAATGATGATAATGATGATGATGATGATGCGACGACGACGACGACGACGATGATATGATGATGATGATGATTAGTGTAGACTCTTACATATAAAGGAGAGAGAGAGAGAGAGAGAGAGAGAGAGGGGGGGGGGGGAGAGAATCTGCCAGAGAATTACAGAGATTTGGGTGGAACGTATATAGAATTGTCCGAATCTCTCTTGAACAACCCTCAAACTCCTAATAGTATTGTATGTATATGTTGGGTGTTCTGTTGCTTAGCTGTGTAGGCCTATTGCGTTATGCTGTGAGTTTTTAAGTCTTCTATTGCATTGCATTGTATTGCATTGCATTGTATTGCATTGCATTGTATTGTATTGTATTGTATTGTACTGCATTGTATTGTATTGCATTGCATTGCATTGCGTCGCGTTGCGGAGCGTTGTACTGTACTGTATGTACTGTACTGACTGTACTGATGTACTGTATTGTACTGTATTGTATTGTATTGTATTGTATTGTATTGTATTGTTTCATACGTACGGCTTTTTTCCAGCGTGAAATAGGCAGAGTTCTCCACAGCATGTCATCACCATTGTTGTTGTTGACTGTTTGTTTGACGTATCAAACTTTTCTCCCTTTGGATCTAGTCCCGGGGACAACATCTTCATTTGTACAGCATATTCGTCATGCCAGTGTGTGTATGTGTCACGGTGTGCGTGCGTGTGTGTGTGTGTGTGTGTTGTGTGTGTGTGTGTGTGTGTGTGTGTGTGTGTGTGTGTGTGTGTGTGTGTATGTATGTGTGTGTGCATTGTGTATGTGTATATTCATGCATGTGTGTGTGTGTGTGTGTGTGTGTGAGAGAGAGAGAGAGAGAGAGAGAGAGAGAGAGGAGAGAGAGAAAGCGAGAGAGAGAAGCGAGAGAGGGGGGAGGGAGGGAGAGAGAGAGAGAGTGCAAAAGGTGGCAGTCTTTCGCCTATTCTATTTTCTCTGTCTTTAAAGAATCTTGAACGATGTTTGACAATCATTGTTTGCTGTGTATTATTACTTTGGTGCCCCTAATGTTGATCTCATTCATTACACTCAGTGACGATAATTACTTTATGCTGATGATATACATTCATGTAAAACTCAGAGAGAGGTTTATGAAAATCTCTAGAAACTTTCCCTGATCACGGTACCTCTTAGAAAGTTGAAGATAACGAAAAAAGAATAAAGTAATGGCTTTCAGTGGACGAAATAGTTTTCATGATGTCTTTTATCATGGACTGCAAACATCGAAATTGTAAATACTTTCAAAATTTTATGCATAGAATTTTGTAGAAGTAGTAAATTTTATGGGGGTAAAAAATGCACACGATCTAACTCAGAAAACCTTTGTTGTTGTTGTTTACTTTATTGCATGCAGCCATAAATCATGATTCGCGTGTCAATGTTGTTCTTAATGTTGTTCTTAAGCTACTGTTGTATTTATAAGCTTATTAGGTCTACTATATGTTGTGAATTTTGGGGATGTGTGAACTTGAACTTACTCGAAAAATTGCAGCTTAAATTTTTGAAGTATTTGTTAAAATTAGTAGAACCGAGAATAGCTACGACTTAGATGGTTTATGGTTAACGGGGTTATATCCAGTTTCAGTGTTGGTTAATTCTAAAATGAACCTTTTCTTTGTTTTTATTTTATTTGTGTGTGTGTGTGTGTGTGTGTGTGTGTGTGTGTGTGTGTGTGTGTGTGTGTGTGTGTGTGTGTGTGTGTGTGTGTGTGTGTGTGTGTGTGTGTGTGTGTGTGTGTGTGTGGCCTTTAGTCATATGACAGGGCACAGAAATGGGTTATTAAGTTATACAAACTTCCGTATGACTGATACATGAACATCTACTGTTCAGAATGGATAAGCCATATACAAAAATATCATGGACACGAGGTTTGATTTTGCATGAGGATCTTAAATTTTTGGAAACAAACACACATTTTGTAAAATGCTATTTACTCACTCCAGGATAATTACCAGCAAGTCTGAAAGAGCTTTGGAAAACAGTAGTAAATGTATATTATATCGAAATTTCAACAACAACAAAAAACCAAACCAAACCAAATCAAACCCAAATAAACTTGGAATAGAGAAATATATTACACAATTACTTATGTTTTCCTTTGATTAAATTTTGATGCAGCTGTCAAAAGCTTCAGATTGAACTAGGCAGACACAAAGGAATGGACAGATAAAGCGTTGGTTATTTTTTCGTTTATTTGCTGTCATCCTCCATGCCCAAATTTGGGTTAAAGAATTAATTAAACATTGAACATTGAACATGTGTGCGCGCAAGACCGATTTATGTATAACTTTAATACCTGGTAACTTTAGCCAAAGGACCGTACCCGTTGGATTTGTACTTATTTGTCACTATCCTCCATACCCAAACTGAGGTTAAAGAATCTATTACACATTGAACATGAAACATTGAACATGTGCCTGCATAAGTCCGATTTCTGAGCCGTTCAGGTATAACTTTAATACCTGGTAACTTTAGCCAAAACACCGTTCTAGTTAAAAAGTTCAGGAAAAATCTGGACGTCGGATAAACTATTTTTAGAAATGACCGATTTATTACACGTTGCATGAACGAACGATACAGGCATAATCATATGACCTGAACTGAGATACAGTTGTTTTTGTAGTGTCATGTCTTAAAGTGTTGAAAATAGAAATAAACCTCTTATGGGTTATGATGCGTAGTGTGTGTGTGTGTGTGTGTGTGTGTGTGTGTGTGTGTGTGTGTGTGTGTGTGTGTGTGTGTGTGTATGTGTGTGTGTCTGTGTGTGTGTGTGTGTGTGTATGTGTGTGTGTGTGTGTATGTGTGTGTGAGTGTCTGTGTGTGTATGTATGTGTGTGTTCGTGCGTGGGTGTGAGTTCGCGTGTGTGCGTGTGCGTGCGTGCGCGCGCGTGCGTGTGTGTGTGCGTGTGTGTGTGTGTGTGTGTTACGTCAGTTTGCTTACCGGTCAAATAAGCCAGTCTCTTTGTGGAACGTCAGCCTTCACCTTAATTTAACATGCTGCAAATAATATGACTGTTATGTTTGAAGGATGGTCTATACGTAGATAAAGATACGGGTTGTCCTATAACTTTGAGGTCATAGGAGAATGAGGTGGTAGAGATATTTCAGGGGATTATAAGCTGATATTAAGTTTTGATTTTGAGTTTTCTTTTCATTGCGCAGCCCCTCCTTAGGGCGAGGGAAGGCTGAAAAACAAATGCCCTAAAACAAATAGAATATATGCACTGTTAATGCCATACACAGTTTCTCTCTTTTTTATATATATATATATACACGTGTGTAAATGTGTGTCTACTTTTTTAAAAGAGCGTATACAGAAGTGGTATAAGGGAGGCAACTTTATAAATAGTTATACTGGTTGGTCTCCCTTCTCTTACAGTCCCTAATCGTGAACGCGCTGGGACGATAATACGAGATCTCCCTTGTCTTTTTCTCGCCGGTCCACTCTGTATGTCTCAATGGCTGATGTGACGCGTGTAGTATGTTGGCTAATGACTGTGTGCTTGTTATTTCCCGCTTTAAGCCCGCACCGATGGCTAGCATTGCTGCTTGCAGCTCTGTGACAAGGAGAGAAGAATGCGTACGTCTCTACCAGTACAAAACATGTCCATCACCATGGCGACACATGGCAACTGAGCACCTCATGGACTTAGGTTGAACCCTCGAGGGACTCGGAGGAAGTCTGACCCCTAGACATGCGGCACACAAGCCCACAGGCATCTGGATATGCCCTGGTGCCCTCGAACCAGACCCCCAGCTTTGGAAAAATAGCTCCACAGCCTTGTGTTTGTGTGGGGAGGGACCAAGGCTAAGGGAAGTAAACCTTGACAGAAAATCAGCCCCTACTGCCTTGTGGGTAGTCGTGGGAACGACAAAGGCTAACGCAGAGTCCTTACAAAAATCGATGAAAGGCAAAAGGAAACCACCATCATATTTGACCAAGAATATCATGATACGAAATACGAATAAAAGAGCGAACGACATGAACAGGGGCTCCACTGAAGCACCTTCCTCTGGTAGGGAAGTCATGGATGAATCCAGGAGACAACACAAGAATATTAGATTGATTACATCCTGATGAGTAAGATGAATGAGAGATTTACAAATTCTTTACTGATAGTAGAAACATTGCCAGGCGCAGACTGCAACAGTGACTACAATCCCGTGATTGGAAAATTAAGGCTGAAACTAAGAAAAGAAAAGAAACCAAAAAACAACATCAAACTAAATTCTTGGACTCCTAAAGACAGATGAATCAATTCAATCAAAATTTAGCGTGTCTATTCAAAACAAATTTAGTGCTCTCAAAAATGTTGAGGACCAGTGAGGAACAATGTACAACTTTGAAAAACTCAACAAATGAAGCTTGTGAAGAAATCTCCAGAGCTAAACGAAAAGCCTAGAAGAAATGGATTGCAAAAAAACTTTTAGGCTCGGTAGATGAACGTAGGCAGGTAAAGGGAAAAGAGGGAGAACACAAGAAAAGAAAATGATAGAGAAGGAAATAATAATAATAATAATAATTACAATATTTATATAGCGCAAAATCTTGATAAAATCAAATCTAAGCGCTGAAGCAGACACACACGCAAGCACGCACGCACGCACGCACGCACACACACGCACGCACACACACAGACACGCACACACACAGACACACACACACACACACACACACACACACACACACACACACACGCATGGCTATAAATGGGGAGAAAGAATAAAAGCAATAAAAGCAAGAATAAAAGCAATGGAAAATTATAGAGAGCATAGCATATACAATTATATATTATAACCATGTGATTCCCTCCGAGCGGAGACAGGCTGCAGAGGGGGGGGGGGGGAGGGGGGGGGTTGAGTGAGGTTAGGATTTTATGCGGAGGAGAAAAGGTGAGTTTTGAGAGCGGACTTGAAGGAGACAAAAGTAGGTTGCTGACGGACTGAGAGAGGAAGTTTGTTCCAGGAGAGTGGACCAGAGACAGAGAAGGCTCGTGGACCATAGGTATTGAGCTTAGTGCGTGGAAAGCGAAAAGTCAGAGGATCAGAGGCAGAGCGGAGGGTACGTGAGGGAAGATAGATCTCAAGTAGGCTTGACAGGTAATCGGGGGCTGCGTTATTGAGGCTTTTGTAGCACATGGTGTCTAGTTTGTACTGTATGCGCTTTGATACAGGGAGCCAGTGAAGTTGTGCCAGGAGAGGAGATATGTGGTCAGCTTTTTTCTTTTTGAGTACAAGGCGTGCAGCATTGTTTTGAATGCGCTGTAGGATGTGAATGGTGGAGGCAGGAAGACCAGACAGGAGTGAATTGCAATAGTCAATGCGAGACATTATGAAGGAGAGAACGAGTTTTGCAGTTGTTTCGACAGAGAGATACTTCCTGATCAGCCTTATACGATGGAGATGATAGTAGCAGGATCTGGCAGTTTGAGAAACAAAGTTGTTCATAGAGAGGGTAGAGTCAATGCAGACACCAAGGTTTTTAGCTGAATCAGAAATTGGGACTGATGTGTTACATAATGGGAGAGAAAGAGGAGGCAGCTGAGAAAGTTTCTGACGGGTGCCAATGAGGATAGCTTCTGTTTTGTCGTCATTAAGCTGAAGTCTATTGTGTGTCATCCAGTTCTTAATGTCCGAGTAACACTCAGTGGTGCGAGTCAACAGGCGCTGTATATTATCAGGTGAGTCACTGTCTTGAAGTTGGGTGTCATCAGCATAGAAGTGGTGTTTTATAGAATGGGAGTTGATGATGGTGAACAGGGGGGAGGTGTAAAGAGTGAAAAGAACAGGGCCAAGGACAGATCCTTGTGGAACACCACAGGTCAGGTATGCAGGTTGAGAGTAAGTGCCATTGATGAGAACGGTTTGTTTTCTGTTTGATAGGTATGAAGTGAACCAAGATAGAGCAATGTCAGAGATGCCAAAAGTATGATGAAGTCTAGAAAGGAGAATACCATGATCAATGGTATCAAAGGCTGCAGACAGATCAAGGAGTGTGAGGAGAGAGACTTTGCCAGTATCAGTTGCAAGGAGGAGATTGTTGAGAATGTGTAGTAGGGCAGTTTCAGTGCTATGGCACTGGCGGTAGGCTGACTGGAAAGGATTGAGGAGATTGTTGGCAGACAGGTGAGAGTTCAGCTGGTTGAGGACGACTTTTTCAAGGAGTTTTGACAAGAAAGAGAGATTAGAGATAGGCCGGTAATTTTTCAGTTCATTTGGATCTAAATTGTGTTTCTTGAGGAGAGGGTGAACAATAGCAGACTTGAAAGAATCTGGGACAGTTCCAGTTTGAAGAGAAGTGTTGATGATGTCAGTGATGAATGGGAGGAGAGTAGGGAGACAGTCGGCGTAGAGAGAACCTGGAAGAGGATCCAGTTCGCAGGTTTTGAACGACATGGATCTGATTGTGTTGAGAATTTCTTCTTGTGAGACTGGGGTAAAAGTAGTAAGAGGTGTGCCAGAGAAGGAAGGGTCAGGTGGGCATGGTTGACAGGGTGTCCTGTCAAGCCTGTCACGAAGAGTTTGTATTTTGGTGGTGAAATAGTTGGAGAATACAGATGGGAGTTCTTCATTTGTATGTTTTGTTGGGAGAGGTAAATCTTTTCGTGTGCCAAGGAGATGATTCATGGTTGTAAAGAGTTCTTTTGAAGAAGAGGCATTCAGGATTTTGGTTTGGAAATAGCTTGTTTTTGCTGATGCAATGAGGGTGGATACTTTTGTTTTAGAGGCTTGGAAAAGTTGCCTGTGTACAGTGAGTTTGGATTTGCGCCAGCGGCGCTCTGCTCTGCGGCGGGCACGTTTTGCACAGGCGATCTCATGAGTGAGCCAGGGGGTAGGGGGGCGGTCAGGTAAAAGACGGGTTGTGGCTGGAGCATGAGATCAGGAATATGTGCAGCGAAGCTAAGGAAGCTTGGCTAGAAACAAAGCGCAAATCAAACAAAGAGATAGATGACCACCACCACCACCACCAACAACAACAACAACAAACAACTCTATGTACAGAAATACACGAAAAGGACTTCGTACAATTAGTTTGATGAGTCATGTGACAAAGATTCTATTAAAAATAACCATGATGAGGACAAAGAATAGCATCAAACCAGAAATAGCAAGAGAACAATATGGATTTTTTTTAAGGGAAAGGAACTGTTAATGCCAGACATATCCAAAGAACCCTCACAGAAAGATCCACTGAATTGAATAAGGATTTATATTTATGTTTTTTTTGTACCAAGGCTCTAAATCGGGCAAGACATGAAGAATTGATCAACCAACCGGGAAAAATTCAACACTGATGGAAAAGATCTAAAATGATAAGAAATACGTATCGGAAACAAGCAGCAGCAACGAGATTAGAAAAATGATATAAGCTCTTTTCAAAATGTCATTTTAAGGGTTAGACAGGGATTTGTTCTGTCACCAGATGTTTTCACTTTACAGTGAAATCATCACGAAAAATGTAGAAGAATGTCCCGAGATAAAAGTCGGAGGAAAAAATGATAAACAACCTTCGTTATACAGATAAAATAACATCAAATGACACAACACTGATACAAGCTGACAAGTTTAAATATCTGGGAACAGTCATCTCACCAGATGGCAGAGGCACATAAGAAACATCAAGCAGAATTGGCCAAGCTAAAACAGCATTCTAGAAAATGAAAAGTGTTCTTACTCACAAATGCCTATCAATTGACAGGAAGAGAGTTTTCCAGCGTTGTATGGAACCAAATTCTTGTACGGATGTAAAGCCTGGACAATCAACAACGTAAGTCAGAACAAGATTGAGGCAGCTGAAATGTGATTTCTAAGAAGAATGTTAAGAGTTCCATGGACAGAAAGGAAAACAAAAGAGACAGTCTTGGAAGAAGCAATCACAAAAAGAACAATAATGAAGAAGATTAGGAAAAGACAAGCAACATTTATAGGACATTTTGTGAGGCAAGAGAAATTTGAGAACCGAGTCACAACAGGAACGTTAGAGTGCAAAAGACCCAGGAAGAAAATATTAGTTTTGCAGAGTGGGTGGGGACAAAAAAACGTGGATATAATTATACTAGCAGTGACAGAAGATAGATTCGTATGGAGGGCCATGATTGCTAGCGCCATGAGGCAAGGCACACGATGATGATGCTCTCTTCACCCTCTGTTATCGCTTTGTGTTTTGTCCATATGAGCTCCCTCCTATGAGTGTGTGTGTGTGTGTGTGTGTGTGTGTGTGTGTGTGTGTGTGTGTGTGTGTGTGTGTGTGTGTGTGTGTGTGTGTGAAAGTGAGAGAGAGAGAGAGAGAGAGAGAGAGAGAGAGAGAGAGAGAGAGAGAGAGGGGAGAGAGAGAGCTCATTGTTTGAGTGAAACATTTAGGTGTAAGGCCCTTATAAGTCTAGTATTATCATCAGCACTGATTATTGGGAACACTATCACCCATATTCTTGAACAATAACTGCATGAAAATAAAATTAAATGACACAAATAAGTATATAAACTAAAGCCAATGTGCTTGTCATAAAGGTGAGGCAAGGGAGATGGTAGGTACATCTGCCTGGAACTTCATGGAACAGCTCTCAATTTCTGGGAAGGAGAAGACCAACCTAAAGGCAAAGGCAGAAGCAGCGGAAAAGAGTTTCAGCAGAATCTGGTCAAGGAGAAACACAAGTGAACTTCATAAGACTTAAAAATATTCCTGTGTACTGTAGGTGTCCAATGGCCAGGTGGTTAAGACATCCATCACAAGGGTGGCTTTGGCATTGTGACACCTGACCATCATGATTGGTGCAGGTTCAAACTCAGGTGGAGAGATAAAAGAATGGTTCAGTTCAGTTCATATTGCTTATAGCCCAGCCGACTACCAGAGCCATATCAGGGCTAACACCACGTCACAAACGACACCCGTTAAAATTAAAAAAAACAACAGTTGAAAACCATGCTCACTGTTAGCCTCGCAAATCTAAAATACAATTAAAGAAAAACAGACGTAAAATTACATCAGGTGAAATCTACTGATCTCTTGTAAAACTGGAAAATTGCATCAGGAGGGACGTCCCGGAAGAGGTTCTCTATGGAGTCCGCTGTGTAATGCTTTTGTCTCACATCGCACAAGTCCTAGCAATCAAAGTAACAACAGAAGCGCATCCAGGACAAGTTTAGAGCGTAAGGACCTTAGATCCAAAACACTTGCTTGAAGGAGGCTTCTCCTCTGAGGATCATCTGCTGTCCTGCTCTCCTCAGAATTTCTTTGCACACATGTTATGTGTGCGTATGTGTTTGTGTATTAAAAAACATCAATTATAAAGTGAATAAACGAATAAGAATAATAGCATGACTGGACTTATCACATTTTCATATCAACACGAGCTGAGAGTGAAGATTCAGTTTGTTGTTCATTATTGTATTTTCATAAACTTGTAAAAGTGGTTGAAGCATGCAAACAACACACATGTAGACAGAAAACATTTCAGATCACCTACATGAATGTACTTTTGTATATGCACACCCATATATGTGCACATGTGTATATATGTTTACTTTTTGTTCAAGGTATTGATATGTATGTACATGTGTTTGTGTACTTTATTGTTCAAGGTATTAATAGTATGTATGTATGTGTTTGTGTACTTTTTTGTTCAAGATACTGTACTCTGTGGATGTTTAGGTTTATGTTGTTTTTTTTTTCACATATGTTGGCTTTATCGAGGTTATGTGGCTTGATTGTAGACAAAGATCTCAAGGTTAGCCTTTTCTTTGTTTGCTGTATGTATATTGCAATGTTGTTCAGGACACTTCCTTGTAGTTGATTCAAAGCAACTTCTGTTTAAGTTTGGAATGCAAGCCTCTGTATGAATGAAGGGCTAGTTTCAGTTTCTTAAGATGGCGTGCCTGCGCTCAGAATGAATTCCATATGCTCCCAAGCCAAATGGACAGGCAACCACTTATTTGTGTTTGTATATTTGTTATTTTTGGGTGCGCGGTTTGTTTTGTTTTGATATGCTTTGTTTCAGTTCTATATGATTTGTTTATTGTTTTTGTGTAAACAGATTTGAAAAGAAAAACAACAACAAACTCAGACCACATCAAACTGAACCAAATCAAAACCAAAAACATACAAACAAAAAACAAACAAAAAAAAGAAAGAAAGAGAGAACTAAACCACACAAAAAAGTAACAGACTAACAAAACAAACACACACCAACTAAAAAAACAAAACAAAACAAAAAAACAAACAAAAACAAAGAAATCAACCAACCAACTAACAAAGAAAGAAGAAACAAATAAAGGAAGACATCTGTTATGAAACAAATGAACGAGCAACATACATGAATAAAGAAACAAAAACAAAAACAAACAAAAACAAAAACAAAAAATATCACACAACATTGCAGAAAGTGTGCTGTAGTGAAGAGTGAAAATCAAACAAACAAGAAATTTGTTTGTGAATACACATCATTTTAATCCACTTTTATCACAGAATGACAGTGGTCCACCCTATTTTCAAGGCAATACATTCCATATAAGATCACAGTACTGCTGATTTACAGTGGCAATAATGTACAATTGAAGAGTCAAAGTAAAATAGTAAAATGCCTTATCATCCATGATTAAAATAAGCTCAGATATCTAAACAGCAGCGTCTTGGTGCCACAGAAGAAGGAAAGCTTGGGACAACAATGAACAAAACAAACAAAACAAATACCCCTATATGACAGAAAAAAAAATCTCTTCTGAAAAAATAAAATCCACAAATCATGTAAAACCAAATAATTTACTGTGGATTCACATTTTTTTTCACAAACTGGGAATAGATGCGGAATGGGCATTTTAAAATTCTGCATTGCTAACAACGCAGAAAAACACTTTAACCATGACAACACATACACACATTGTTGTTCTGGCTTTTCTGGGGTCTAGCAAATCAATCAACTAGACTTGGCAAAACACTTGAGTGAATTTGAATAATTTATGTCAGTAAAATGTTCGTCCTATTTGTTACTTGAAACAATTCACTGTAACTACACAAAATTATCACCAAAACTATGGACAGATGTCATCACGGTGTTATCAACAGGATCATTTAGCAAAGGCTTCAAAGTTGAAGGCATTTTTCAGCAGACTTAAGTGCTTTCATGTAAAATATAACATATTGCAACCAAGCACAGCCGTGAGGTATTCATTTCTTTTTTATACTTATAATTACTGTCGAGTAAAACATCATTATTCTTCTTTTTAAACATGATGAAAACCATCTTCCGCTCACAATAACACAAAACAGCTGTCAAATAATTCACCACTGAAACAAAATGAACAAAATGCTGGTGTGACAATGACATGATTTTGGTGGGGAGATCAAGTACAAAAGAAAAACTCTGAAGTAGCCCAGTTTTGGTCTGTATCTATCAAGCAAAATCTTTTACATTACTGAAAGAATAACAAAGTTTTTGTCAATGGAGCAAAATTGTGTAACCAACTGTTGTACTCTTGGCTGTGTTTGTGTTACTTGTTCCAAAAGCTAAGGAGTGAATTGAAGTCAAACAGTCTTGGTCACGACACAGGTGGTCTAGGGACAGTATTATGAGCTCTCCACAAAACGACGGAAATCTTCCAGACTGATACGTCCTTCTTGATCCATTGTGCACTGCTGTACCAACTGTAAAGGGAAAAAGATGAAAGCAGTCAAAGTCTGGCATTTATCTGAAGGCAGCCAATCTCAATATGTAACAAGGTTAACCTAAAAACACACATGCTCTTTGTGAAAGTGTTGTTAAAAAAAACACAAGTTCATATTTTCCAACCATTTTATCCCTTCTTGTTAAACAAAACTATGCAAAACTAGTTAACATACAGAAATAATTTCATGAAACAAAACTGTATAAAACTAGTTAACATACAGAATAATTTCATAAACAAAATGTAAAAATAGTTAACATACAGAAATAATTTCATCAAACAAAACTGTAATACAAACTAGTTAAAACATTATAGAAATAATTTCATCGAAACAAAACTGTACAAAACTAGTTAACATACAGAAATAATTTCATAAACAAAACTGTAAAAACTAGTTAACATACAGAAATAATTTCATAAACAAAACTGTATAAAACTAGTTAACATACAGAAATAATTTCATGAAACAAAACTGTACAAAACTAGTTAACATTACAGAAATAATTTCATGAAACAAAACTGTATAAAACTAGTTTAACATATGGAAATAATTTCATCAAACAAAATGGTATGAAACTAGTTAATATATGGAAATAATTTCGTTGAACAAAACTGTATTAAACTAGTTGCCATACTGAAATAATTTCATCAAACACATTGCATCTCCACAAAATGCATGTATTCCTCTATGCTGCAACTGCTGATACACAGATCTCAAAACCAATTTTACCTCATCAACAACAAAAACATCACCAATAGTAAAACAACAACATAAATAAGAACAAGAAGAAAACAACAACAACAAAAACTAATCACTCACAGCCAGAATGACGTCATCGTCAACAGGCAGCTGCAGACGTCGGCAGAGGTCACGCATGTTCTCCACGCTGATGTAGCCAGTGCGGTCTCTGTCATAGCGAAGGAACATCTCATCCACGCGAGACTTGTCTGTGATGGCTATCTTCTTCAGCTGGGCACGCACCTGCCTCACCAGCTGATCAAGGTCACCTTGCCTGTCCACAGGAGAGTTGAGAACATGAATGTTTATTTGCTCTTAAAACAGTTTATTTATTTGCTTTCCTTCAGAAAAAAAAAAAAAAATCATTTAACAAAACAATAATAATAATAATAATGATATTTATAATGTGCCAAATCTTGATTCAAGAATCAAACCAAAGCATGCACTCCCATCATTCACCAAAGCAATCACCCAACAACCACCAAATGTCCAGGGCACAAAGCACATGCAAACTGGGAGGCGGAAGACAGGAGGGGAGTAGGGTGTGTGACCTCTGACTGAAGCCACCGTCCTCGCTCTGTTTCACACACACACACACACACACACCACACACACACACACACACACTACACACACACACACACACACACACACACACACACAAAGGATTCTGAGCTAGGATACACTCAAGCCAGTTCGATGAATAACCCTTGACCCAATTTGCCATCTTCTCTGTCACACACATACACAGTCTCTCTTTTTTCTCTTTTTGTAATCAAGGGTGATGATAATTACCAAACCCCATTTATGTTCAGGGAGAAACTTGCAAATGGTCAGACCATTACACCATGGTGCAGATGTTCAACAAGGACTTAAGTCAGATTCCACTTCTCTCTGAAATACATGCAGTTGATTCTGATTCTGGTGTGATACTTCTGTATCACTCTGTGCTTCAGGTTGTGAGATGTTTGTAAAAACATTCACTGACCGTGAAGCTAATGTCAATAGTACCAAGCCTTTGCTCTGTGAACATGTATCATTGGTAGATTTGTGTGCTTTGATCTTCGATTTGATTCACACATCAAGATTTAGCGTCTTACAAATACTATCATTCTTCTTATCATTATACTTGTCATTGCTGTCATCATCATCATCAGTATCATTGGTACTGCTATTGTTATTATCATCATTATATTATTATCATTATAATTATTATTACACTATTACTATTATGATGATGATGATGATGATGATTATATACCATCATTACATGTACTATCATGATTATCATCCCCATCCTCATAGCAATGTGACAAATTGTCCTACATTCTGCGGCCCCATCATGCCTTACTCTAAAGGTGACTTTAATTTCAGCAAAATTAGAGGTGTGTTGGAGAGCCAAACCAAGCAGCATGTGGATAAACAATACAGGAGTTGAAAACAATGGGGCAGCTGAAAGATGAAATAAAAGGAAAAAACAAAGACTAATGAATGTGCAGCTGTTTATGGGATTGGTTTTAGCTTATGAGTTGCTAAGCAAATGAATTTTCGCAGTTTCTTTCATTACTTTGTGGCTAACATTAACCCTTTGGTTATTTGTGTGTGACTCAATCATTCTGTGTGTGACTCAATCACATACTTTGAACTGCCACTTTGTTCAATCCGCATTGTATGTATCATGTGATGTAACACATTATGTGATCTCATCTCAGGTTTATTAAAAAAAAAGAAGAGGTGACAGCAGAAGGGCATTCAGGAATCATGACCTGGATGCAGCCCAGCCCCCTCAGAGTGTAAGGAGTTAAGGGCCGAAACACTCGCCTGACATGGGTATTTCCTCTGAGATCTCATCTCAGGTTTATCATTGAATTTTTCTTCTTATCTCCCCCAATCTTTTTTCTTCTTCTTCTTTGTTTGGTTAGTTTTTGGTATTTTTGTAGTTTTATTGACTTTGTGTGCACACATAACTATGTGTGAATGTGTGACAGCACAAGTGCTATGTGCTTTTGTCTTAAAGTAAGAACTTATCACAAATTGAGATAGTTGTAGGCACAAACTGTAATCAGCGCTATTTGCTCTTGATGATGATAAACAATAAAATTCATCAGACTCACGCGCGTTTGACTTTCATGGGTCCTCCCTTCACCATTTCCTTGGCAGTTTGTGTCTGCCCCAGTTTTTCCCTCAGGGTGCTGACTGTGGCAGCTGCCAACAAAAACATCAGTCATCACCTTTAGTTTTGATTAAAACAGCACGATAAAACATGCTACAGATCTGTGTGTGTGCACATGCATACATGCAAATGTAGACTTTCTTTTCGAAAAAGAATCATAGAAACAATTCACCAGCATCTGAATAATTAATGTGTGGAGAAAATTCTCCAAGAACAGACATACACATATTCTGGACAAGATGATGATAAACTGAAGTTCTGTGTGCACAATGCATTTGGCACATGATAAAGATCCAACAGCAATAACAGAGTTGTCTTTGGCAAAATTATGTACAAAAAAAATCCATTTATACAAGGTGATTCTCAGAAAAAAATGACAAAAACGGGTGGTGCTGCCATGGGGAGAGCAGCCTGAACTTAACATGGTAGGCCTACATCCACTGTGATGAAAAAAAAAAAAGAAAGAAATTCAATATATACATATACATATAACACACACACAAAGGCAACTTGAAATGGACTACTGCACAAAAAAAGAAAGGCATACTAAACTTTGTGTTCGATTAACACGAGAATGTCCATATCATCACAAATATGCTGTTTGTAGTTACAAAATAACTGAAGAATAAAAAGTATTCAAATAAAAGAACACAGAAAAACATGCTAGAACTTTAAAAAGAAAGGGGAGTGTGATTGGGTGGGGAGGGAGACTGAACTCACGTGGAAACTGGTTGGCGTGTTCCTCCATGTAAGACAAGACAAAAGCATCAGCGCTAGTGATGACGAAGCGGTGATTGAAGATCTCAATGACAGCACCAATGAAGAAGTCCTGTGGTCCGTAATAATCTGGTCCATCTGGAGTGCTGGTGGGCTTAGCCACTCGCGTGCGTTCCAGGAATTTGCCGCCTATGATTCCAGAGTTACGCACAGGGGGTTCGTAAACGGTCAACATATCGTCAGCCAGGCGGTAAGAAATGATGAATCGTCTGCCTGAATCTTCTGGTCTCAGTGAGTCCTGTTGTCAACAAGATGCTTTCTTTTTCAGTTCTGTTTTAAAAGCTTTTTTTTTCTTGCTCCAGAGGGTTTAGTTTGAAAATGTATTTTTGAAAATTAATGGAAACAGCATGAACGTTTTCTTTTCTTTCTCTAGGACAAAATGCCAGTACTAATGTAGTTTAAATCTATCTTAATTTATTGAATTTATATCTACAGTAGGTGCGTGTGTGTGTATGTGTGTGTGTGTGTGTGCATGCATGCGCGCGCATGTGTGTGCGCGCATGTGTATTATGAATGCGTGTGTGTGTGTGCACATACATGTGTGCATATGTGTGTGCATGCATTTGTGTGTAGACGATCCCATACTCCCGAGGATGCAAGGAGTGCGGCGGTAGAAACATCAACTTCTGTATGTGCCAGCATCATGACAGTGGCATTCATTTTCTCTCCCTTGCTACTTTATCTTCCCAAAACAAGGTCATGTACCAAATCATGTTGCAAACTTCTGATGGAGATAAGTGATGACAAATATAAAATAATGTTAATACTATTCATTTTTTTCTTTCTTCAAATTCTTGTATGACAAATTCTGTAGGAACCATCATAACTTCACTCACCATAACAGCCTCAAAACGCAGGACTTTGTGGTCATTCTCCAGCATCTTGATGAAGTCTTTCTTGGGTGGCTGAGGTATCAGGGATAAACAAGACTGCAAGGAATCCTCCAATGATCCAAAATTGTTGTAGGGAGGGATTTCCTGTAATCACACCAATTGTACTGGTCAAAACATACAACATTTGTATGAAATTATACATTAAGTATGATCTTTAAAAGAAAGTGTCCAGAAAGTCTTAAATAAATTTCTTGTCAATGACACAGGTCATACTCATCTGAGACATGGATTATTATTACACTTGCCTGATTTTTATCATCATCATCATCATGTGCCCTGCCACACGGCGTTGGCGATCATGGCCCTCCATACGAATCTATCTCCTGTCGCTGCAAGTACATCTCCCACCCTCTCTGTCTTCAGCCACCCTGCAAGTCCGTCCAACATTTTCTCCCTGTGTCTATCTGGTGTTCTCTTTCCTCCAGCTTTCCTGTTGTGACCAGGCGTTCTAATTCCCCTTTCCTCATAAAATGTCCTACAAATGTTGCTTATCTTTTCTAAATCTTCTGTATTAATTAACTAATTTTTATACAGTACCCAAATTGTCACAGAGGAGGGAAAAAAGAGGCAATTATGGAAAACAGAGTTATTCATGATAGTGCTAGCAAATGACACAAAGTCTAGTGTATGTCTCTGATCAAAATGCCTTGCATTTTATCACAGCTAAGTTTTCCTTAATTTTATAGCCTCTGCTATCCATGGCTATGCATTGATCATTCCAAAAACTTAAATAATACTGTATTACATTTGGAAATTATGTTGCCATATCTATACAGTCAAAAGATCTGCATGATCTGTTCTGAAGTCTAACCAACAAATTCTGAATCATACGTTTCTGCATTTTGCTTTATTTACGGCAGTGATCTGCATTATACACTTATTTAAAATTTTTCATAAAGTAGCAATTTAAGACATAACACTACAATACGTAACAAAGCAAAACTTTCCAGATCACATTGTGTAAACCGGTCATGGGTGCTGATGCTTTCAAAGATGTGCATGCACATTGCAAATAGAGAAAAGGTTACAAACAAAAATGACTTCATAATAATCTGAAATATCTAAAATGTTCTGATCAAAATCTCGCTGCAATGCAACTTCTTTCCAAGTAGATTTGAACATCTGATAAAAATGATATGGTTAATATCATACAGAGTTAATATACATGAAGAAATTTTGGCTGTGATTATCCAATCCCATAGCTGTCAAATTTAATCTATGGAGTGGGAACTTTTCCTGTGTTTACAAAAATTCCAGGTTTTAGAAAGGTACTTTCAGGTTAAAAAAAACAACACCGAAAACAAATTATGGTGAAAAACGAATCTGTCAAAAAAAGAGGCAGAATACCGAGAGTCAGTTGCATATTTGATTCTTTTTTGGTCGGTATGGTGAAGATATTTTTCAGACCTGCCAAATGATCATGCAAAAATTGTTATGGGCCAAAGCAAGGTTCAGTGAGATGATCTGTTTAATAAGGATGGCATCAAAAAGAAATGAAACTGGAAATGGACCCAGTTTGAAGTTGCCAATGAGTGGCTTGGCCTCCACACCAGAAAACAGAGCCAGAATTGGCATTTTCCAACCCGTGTTCTACTGATATCAACTACGAATGTGATGGCCTCAAGACTCTTGATCAACTTATCTGAACAGAATGAGATTGACAAATATATTTTGATCTGAGCACACACTGCTATATTCAATTTGACCACAGTGTAAAGTACCAATATTTCTTTAATACTTGACTACTTGGCAACCATTCATCATTAACATCAAGTTTATTCATGTAAGAAATAAGAAAATCAATGACATTTGTGTATTTAAGTCTGACTATGCAGACTAGAATCTGAATCTATTTTTCCAACAAATGCCATGTAATGGTGAATAATTTTGGTGAATGCCATAACTTAAAACTGCTTCGATGCAAGCTTAATACTTAATCATTTAAGGCATTCTATACTTTAAATGAAAGGTTACAATATTAACTTTTTAACTGTACTGTTAATATTTCCATAAAATATTGCATTGTTTACAAAAATGATCGTAATGGCTTTCCAGTCAGGAATATAAGAAACAAGGGAAATTTCACCTCGATAACATCAGTATTCAGAAAGGCATATTTTTCTGCAAAAATAACAATGCACGAATAACTTAAGTTAAGAGATCTTAGGGGTGCTCTTTACAATTTTCTATTATTTCAAGTGAAATAACTCTTACGTCAAGACTGTTCTACAAATGGTGCCTGCTTCAGCCTTGCTTTCATTTATTGTTGTCGCACATGGCTACATCTTTATCAGAAATTTCTTCTGTTTTGTCACTCTCTTTGTTTCTGATTTGCTGCTTCTGCTTTCTGTCATATCTTCCTTTCTCATTTTCTGCCTTACCTTCCTGTTTTCTTTAAAGCTTTATACAATTTCTATTAGGATTGATAACTGGATACATACAATAACATATTATTAGCATTTTTAGCTCTAAGGAAATGAGAACTGTTTAGTGGCAATTATAAGTACTTATGTTAGTTTGTATGTACATTGTAGTATACTTTTGTTTTCAGCTGTTTCCAGAACCTTTAATCAGATCCTCAAAATGCCTCAGAATACATCAATTTCCATGTAGTTTTAACTCTTTTGACTCACAGACCCTGTTCACCAACAGCAAACATGTAACCCTTTGACTCCCTCACCCTATCAGGAAGCAGGTGGATATGGTGAGGGAACCAATGGGTTAAATTTTTGTTTTGCTGTCATAATTGACAAAGCACAATGCTAATGGATAGGCAGAGGGAGTCAAAAGGGTTAAAAGAATTTTCCGTGACAGCCGGCTTGGACCCTCCTGCATATGCATATGCACATGAAGATGAAGATGAAGATGAATATGAATTTCAAGCTAACGTGATTAACAAGACAGAAACAAAGAGAGCAAAGAAAGAATAGAGAAATAGAAAAGACAAAGAAACCAGACAATGCAAACAGAAACAAACTAAGAATATATAAACAGATGTTAAATCCAGGAAACAGAAAAAGAACTCACAAACAAAATACATGAAAAAGTATAATTAATCAAAACTAAACCTTGTACTCATATTATTCATGTACACTCCAAATGAACACAGTCCTAATGTATAACAACTGCTGACCTATATTTTAAAAAAAAAATCAGACACTGAATTACTCCATTCCTTCATCAATAGTGAAGATGAAGTTGTTGAAGAACCACCTTTGTGTGTGAGGCTAGTGTCAGTGTGTACTATGTTTGTTTGCATGTAACCACAATTGCAAACCTAACACTGTTATGCTACAGACATACCATCTTGGGCAACTTTTTGCCAGAGCCATCCACGTCCACAGAGGGGAATTCTGTGACGCCGAAGTTGTGGTAGTAGAATGCTTTGGTGAAGTTGTCGCAGTCGTAGACCAGGAACCGGCGCCCATACAGGGTCACTGTCTGACCAATCATAAAGTCTTTAGGGGTGAAATAATCCTTGATCTCATTGTCAGACAGCTCCATGACAACAGCAGGGAAGCTGGAAGGGACGCCGTAGCGGTCCTTGGGAACCTTGTGACGACCAATCAGAACAGGGAAGGGGTCACGTCCGTCGTTAGGCTGGTGGCACTCACGGATCTCCAATGTGTCATCGACCAGATAGTACTGACAGAGTGAACGAAAACGAGGCAATGTGTTATTTAATCTGTTCAGTATAAATCTAGTATAAATCAATCCATGCATAGATACATTTCATCTTCTAATCTATGACGATTTCACCTGTTTTTATCTTCCTTTCTCTGTTGTTGAAAACAAATTAAAGATGATCAGATGATATCAATCATATCTATCTCTCACGAATTCAATTTTTTACTAGCAGGATTAACTGATCCTTGTTATTCAAGATATGAAAGTTATGACTTACTATTAGGCTAAACATATGACTGAAATATCATCCAAGTCCGCCCATAAACGGTTAAGAAATTCCACTGAAATTCGTTTAAACATTTAATAACTGTGACTGCAAAATCATTTCTCAACAGGTCAAACTTATAACCAAATCTGGTACAGATTTAACGATTAAAAAAATCCTTTGATATCACATTGTTAAAAAAAAAAAAAAATCATGCAGTTAAACTGTCAACTTACCATCTATTCTTTTAACAGACACAACGTTTCATCTAAATTAGTCTGACTACTCATTCTTTTTATATAAAGAAAGAATGAAAATGAAAAGTGAAAACATTAAAATTCAGCTAAACAAGACTTTCAGGTGACGACTTGAACAAAAGCTCAAAATTCTCACATGGATGACGAAGGGCCTCATTTCACCAAACATGTTGCTGCGGTCATCCCACATGCAGAAGAAGCGCAACACTTTGCGGTCCAACTCCAGAAACTGCTTCAGTTTGTCAAAGGCAGGGGGTGTGGTGTAGGTACGCAGAGCAGCAGCCTCCTTGCGGCGTTCAATGTAGGGGTCTTTGGGCTGGCACTCTGGTGGGTTGACGTTGATACCTTCACTTTCCAAAAAGTCCTGTTAGAAAGAAATGGAACCCCATCATTAGAAAACATAAACCTTTGCTTTCTAACACTTTCTTCTTAAAGCGAAAAAGTACTGCAAACAGGATAAGATTCAGTGATCTATATTCGCTTTTCCTAAACTCCTGTTAGCTATGAAGGTCAGTAAACTGCACAGTGACAATAAAACATTCACTTTCCAGAAAATCATCTAAGAAAAGAAGGCTACTGTAGTGTGGTGTAATAGTACTGAGCACACCCATTCCCCCCCCCCCCCCAACACACACACAAAAAACTGCACCTGAAAATACAATTTTTTGTGTCTGCTTAGTAAGAAACAAGACTTACACAAGTAAATTTGTCACAGTTGATGACACGGAACACTTTGCCATAGAAAGTAACGTTCTGTCCGTTGTTGATGTCTTTCCAGTGCCAATTATCCCCTCTGTCATTCTTTGGCAGACGCTGTCTCTTGATCAGCTTTCCTGTGAGACACAATTTCATGCTTTCACAAAGAGTTTCCTAGTAATCACACCACAAAGAAAACAACATTATTTGATTGTGTTCACTTAAAATCCTGTTGTATGTTTGTTTTCACTGAATCATTACACTGTATAAAGAATATGCGTGCGCATGCGTGTGCGTGCGTGTGTGCGTGTGTTTCTGTGTGTGTGTGGTGTCATCTTCTGGCATCATGTTCTGGTGTGTGTGTGTGTGTGTGTGTGTGTGTGTGTGTGTGTGTGTGTGTTGTGTTGTGTTGTGTTGTGTTGTGTTGTGTTGTGTGTGTTGTGTTGTGTTGTGTTGTGTGTTGTGTTGCAGTGTGTTCTGTTGCACTGAGTTGTCTTCTGGTGTGTGTGTGTGTGTGTGTGTGTGTGTGTGTGTGTGTGTGTGTGTGTGTGTGTGTGTGTGTGTGTGTGTGTGTGTGTGTGTCTATGTGTGTGTGTCTGTGTGTGTGTGTCTGTGTGGTGTGTTCTGTGTGTGTCTGTGTCTGTGTGTGTGTCTCTGTGTGTGTGTGTCTGTGTGTGTGTCTGTGCACATGTGTGTGCAATGTGCATGTGCGCGCGAGTTCAATTCCAAGATAGTATATGAACTTGAATTCTAAGAATATATATCTGAGAATAATTTGAACAGTCAATCTGTTCTTATTTTCATGGTCATTATTCGAGCCTTTTAACATATGATTATGCGCACATGTGGACACACACACACACACACACACACACATGAACGTACACATATACCCCAACGATTTTACACTCGGTCACAGAGATGGAAAACCATACTTCTATTTCTATTTCTAAACAAAACAAAACAAACACAAAAAAACACAACAACACAGAGAAATGTATCCAAATCTATTAAATATAATCAAAGGACATAACTCTTGAGAATTATCTCCCATGTTGTATAGAACTTCTCAAATCTAACACAGTTTGCGCTACCCATTCAGCTAACACAGAAGCAGATACAAAGTACAAAAACAGTATGCTCAGAACACAAATCTATTGTCATGTCTATGATCATCAACAACACAGCACTACTTGGGCCAAACATACCCTGTGGCATGCCACTGTTCTCTACATGGGGTTCAATGACGGCAATACTGTCATCCTCCAGGTAATAATAGATGTCAACAGGACGTACACGGAAGAACTCATTCTGGGACTCATGCACTGTCTGCTTGTAGTAGGCGTTGAACTTCAACACCTGGAATACACAGGCAACACTATGATTACAAAACTTCTCCCACTTTTTAATAATAATAATGATAATAATAATAATAATAACTTCAACACCTGGAATATACAAGCAACACTATGATGATAAAACTTCTCCCACTTTTTAATAATAATAATAATTATAACAAAAACAATATCAACAACAACAACAACAACAACAACACTACTACTACTAATATTACAATAATAATAATAATAATATGATAATGATATAATAATAATGATAATAATAATAACAATAATAATAATGATAATAATAATAATAATAATATCATCAACAACAACATTAATAATAATAATAACAATGACATTTAATGGCACCAAATCTTGGTGGAGCCTGGATGACTGAAGAGGAGTAGGACAAAAGGGTGGGCACACAGAAGGGGAAATCGCTACCTTCATTATTACTATTAACTATGATGATGATTATTATTATCATTATCATTATTTCAATTATTATTATTATTATCATTATTATTATTATTACTAGTACTGCTGCTGCCTTTTTCTTTGATGTCCCATCTCCTGTGCCACATTTGTAACACTACCCACAAGCTGCTCATCTTGTCTCTGAAACACCTCCACAAGTTCTTTTTGTGTGTACCATGTTGGGTGTCATGGAGAGAAGTTCAGAAGCAAGCTGGAAGCCATGAGGAGAGAAATGATGTATACTGTCAAAGTGTCAAGTTCTCTTTCATACATTCAATTAGATCTTCCTTGGTTTGCCTCTCACTTTAAATCCTGAGACATTTTTCTTATATGTTTGTTGAGCCAGCTGGTGGAATAGCATCTGGTTAGATGACCAGGCCACATAATTTTCTGTTATTGAATAAGATGATGGATCGATGTTCCCATCATGAACACAGGTTCATCTGGTCACAATACCAGTACACACGAGCTGTCAGTGTCAATAAAAAGCCACCAAGAATCCACCCACTTGAAGAGAATGCACAGATGCAGGTATTCTGTGAGGTTAAGTAGTTGCTGACTATTGTTGAAAATGATAATAACAACAAAATAACAATGAATAATGATAATACTAATACTAACACTAATACTACTAATGATGATGATGATAACAACATGTAAATAAACAAAATAATAATAATAATGATAATCCTCATTCTCATCATCATCATCACCAAAACAAATGAGGAGGAAGAGGAGAAGGAGAAAGAGGATGATGATAGTATATATGCATATACACAAAGACATCCTACTAGTTGTTAACCAAAATTTATATCAAGTTTTAGCATTGTCAAAATATAAAATAGAAATTAGAACTCAATCTACAGTTACCTAAGTTCACAAAATATCCAGAGAGAATCAAACAGCCTCAATCTGTCCAAGCAAGATCATTTTCTCTCTCATCAGGGAAATTTAAAAAGTACTGTTGCTTAAACATAAAATTCTTTAAAAAAAAGTTCCAGAACTAACACCACTTTAAACCATGCATTTAATTCTCAAAACAGTGCCGCTTTGTGATTCATTGTTTTGCTTCAAACTAAAGACCTACAACAGCTACCATGCTTTTAGACACATAATTCTTCAAGTCTGTTATGTATGTCTGGGCTCTGTCTTCAGGAATTGAGATCAAGAATGAAAGTCATTATAAATTTGACGAAGCATGTTTCAAAATATACAGATATGTAAAAACAAAAGTTGTTTAGGGCCATAATCCCTAACTTTTCCCTTCTATATATTTATCAATTTCTTTCTTGAAGTTCAGCTTCTGTTAGAAGATGCTCAAAACCATATTTTTGTTGTGCTGAGGTAATATTCTTTTTGTTGTTGAGTCCAAACCAATGCACATCATTAGATACATATTGAATAAGAAAATTAGAAGTTCTACAGAAAAAATACTTCTGTGCTTAACCTTACACCAAGGAAATGTAATTCTTTGAGTTTATGATAATTTTTGTTTCAGATGGTGTGCTCATGAAGACACAGATGGTTCAGAATATCAGTCACTGTGACTTTGAAAAGGCTTCATACATTATTAAAACTTTATCTACATTGAGGGCAATGGCAGACCGTTCAACATCATCATCATGTGCCCTGCTGCATGGCATTGGCCATCATGGCCCTCCATATGCATCTATCCCTTGTCGCTGCAAGTACATCTTCCACCCTCTCTGTCCTCAGCCATCCTGCAAGTCTGTCCAATATTTTCTCCCTGGGTCTACCTGTGTTCTCTTTCCCTCCAGCTTTCCTGTTGTGACCAGGTGCTCTAATTCTCCTTTTTTATAAAATGGCCTATAAGTGTTGCTTGTCTTTTCCTAATCATCTTTATCAATGATCTTCTTGTGTCTGCCTCCATCAAGACTGTCTCATTTGTTTTCTTTGCTGTCCATGGAACTATCAACCCTTTTCTTAGAAACCACATTTTGCCTGCCGCTACAACTGTGAAAATAGGTTTCAAATATTGTGAGTAGTTCCTGAGATGTGCTGGTCACACATCTTCCTTGAAAAGTGCTGATTTTAGGTATATTTTTGGGATCTGTGTGACTTTGATCTAGGTGCTTTATCTCTAAAATGTCCTGACGGTGCAATAGTCCACACCTCTGACCCAAATTTGTTAAGGATCCATTCATACAAAGCTGAGAAACTTGTGTCTGCACATTTTTCTCACAGACAGACAGAGAAACAGACAGGCAGACAGGTAGATAGATAACTGAGGCAGACAGACACACAGACAAACAGAAGGACAGACAGACAAACAGACAGATAGACACACACACACACTACTCCAGTTAATATGAAATAATCTTTGTTTTAAAGAGCGATTAAAACAAGGCAGTACCTTTTTATCCCAAGCCACGTGTGCTGGAATGAAGTCCTCGGGTGGAGCCTGCTTGGCCTGGCCATAAGTCAGGGTGGGGTTGAAGTTGGCCAAGTGGTCCAAGTCTGCTTGGTTGAGCTGGTTGTACTCGATGGGTTTGCCGCCAATGCCCACCTCTGGTCGCTTCTGGAGAGCGTAGCCATTCTTGTAGCCAAGTGAGTGGCTGAGGTGGTACTTGTTTTGCTGCAACAAGAAGTATTAAATGCTTGGTTATAAGAATTAAGATATCGTATTCTTGTGCAAGACTCATTTTTTTCTCATTTTCTTTTAGTTATACAGAAGCTGTTGTTATTTTTTTTTCACTCCTTATCAGGAAACTTTCACTTGATGTTTAAAACCAGACAACCAAAGAAAAATCAGACAGACAGACAGACAGATAGAGAAATAAAGAGAAGAGAGAGAGAGAGGAGAGAGAGAGAGAGAGAGAGAGAGAGAGAGAGAGAGAGAGAGAGAGACGAGACAGACAGACAGACAGAAAGATAAGACACGGAAGAGACAAAAAGAAAACTAGATTAGCTCTATATAAACAATTAGTGCAAGTTCACTGAGACTGGTAGTACCTGCATGTTCAGGCAATATCTATCAGCAGCTGACTGTCTACATGACAGGTCTACCTGTAATACTGTACTTGCAGCCACAGCACCTACATGACAGTATAGTCATCATGGGACTTTCCCATATTTTCCCTCATCCCAAAATAAAAATAACATAACTGTCATGAAGAAATATGATTACAGTCCTAATTTCGTATACGATGCTGCCCGAGACATGAAAAGTTGACCAATTAGCCAGCAGATCATGCTGCCTGTGGCATGAAAAGTTGACTGACTAGCCAGCAAATCATGCTGTCCATGACATGAAAAGTTGACCGACTAGCCAGCAAATCATGCTGCCCATGACATGAAAAGTTGACTGACTAGCAGCAAATCATGTTGCCCATGGCATGAAATGTTGACTGACTAGCCAGCAAATCATGCTGCCCATGGCATGAAACATTGACCGACTAGCCAGCAAATGATGCTGCCCATGACATGAAAACTTGACCAGCTAGCCAGCAAATCAGAGTCACATGAGCAGACAACAAACTGTATGGGCCAAGACTCATGCAAATGAAAAAGAAGGGAGAAAAAAGTGGCTGATTTCAACTTGGTAGGAAAAGTTCTTTACATGTTCAATAACACTGTAAGAACAGGTGATGCTGATACTCGAAAATTAATCTTAAGTGCTACAGAATGACAGGAGAGAGCAGAATTTGAGGCAGAGTATGACAAAAAGCTCAGTTAATTTCATTTCATAAAAAAACATGTTTGTACACTTTAAACAAAAAACATAACTTGTAGAATGTCTTGTTAATTTATACCCATTTCTGCTGAAATGTCTAGGCAAACACCCAGTAACAGCAGACTAATCCACTTAGCAGTGAACAGGTTGATCACAATAATCTACATTCCCAAATCATTGACCATATTTCATTTTTCTTAACATGAGCAACACAAACAATAAAAGATGTTGAGAAACTTTTGAAAAATCAGCGAGCACATGAAAAGATCCATACCGACAGTCTGTGATCTTGTTCAACATGAAATGCTTAGGGTGTAGGCTTACAGATCTTTGCAATAATCAGGACTATAGCATGAGCATTCCACAGTAATATTCATTAAAAGACCAAAACTGTTGTATTGCCTTGTAGTTGTCTGTAAAATGATGTGGGATCTTATGAATGATTTGAAAAATATAGCGACAGAGTGTTCATGTCAATGGTCTCTATACACGCACAAACCGCTCAATGGCTAGTGACTACCATCGAATCGAGAACTGAAAACGCACCTGACAAACTTGTACGAAAGCAAATATAAAGAAAACTTCACAAAAAAGAAGACATCTACATACCGTGGGATCTGTAAAAGAATTCCCGGGCAAAAATGGCAGCCCTTCCATCTTCTACGTCCTTTGTGGATGACAAGTAAAAGGGAATCGGCAAGTGCTATCTGCTTCTATTTGGTTGCTGCCTGTCCTCGCACCATATACACAGTTGCCGACTGTTGCTAGGCAAACAGGTCTCGCACTTTCTCGCTGGGTCAAAGTAAATACTTCCGGTACGGTCTTGCAGTTGCTGGCCCTGAATACTATATTTTTATTTGAAACTTGGGCATTAGGCCCATTTTCCTCACGTATAAACTGTATCCCATGCCGAGATACTCTTGCTATTCCCACCCATCCCCATGCTGCATAAAATATCACAAACATTGAAACATGGGCACTCCCCGAGAAGAAAATCAAAGGACCGGAAAGGTTACGTCTAACGAACGATATTTTTTGGTTCTCTTCAGCGCCTTAGCACGAAAAACTAAACTAAGACTGATGAATGATGACTCGAATGAACGAACAAATGAATGGTAACATCCTCCTTTCAACGTTATCCCTTCTATGTATATGCTAATCATTTTTTGTCTTCCCCACGGACCACATGACATGTTTGCTGCTCAGAGCGAAACGTCCCATAACAACTCAACTCCCGCTGAATTTGTTATTCAAGGGACGAGATTCTTGTACTGACGGCAACTGTACGGCTCATCTCATTTATTCCCCTTGAATGATTTCCGGGCAATTTGTTGCATCAAAACAGACTCTGTGTGTGTGTGTGTGTGTGTGTGTGTGTGTGTGTGTGTGTGTGTGTGTGTGTGTGTGTGTGTGTGTGTGTGTGTGTGTGTGTGTGTATGTGTGTATGTATGATGGCTGATTACACTAAATACACTACAAACACAATCGGATACATAGACCAATACATCAATGTAGTAATAAACAAAGTCCATCAAAAATGAAAACGTATGATTTTCATTTATCATTCGTTAGTGTGTGGTTTGTGCATGTACAGCTACACACACCTATAGGCATGTGCACGTACATAACACACACAACACACACACACACACACACACACACACACACACACACACACACACACACACACACACACACACACACACACACAAATGATAATAAATAAGCACACACACACACACACACACACACACACACACACACACACACACACACACACACACACACACACACAACACACACACACACACACACACACACACAAAAGGTAATGGATGACTCTGGTGTTTCTTGTTAACATACATACATATACACACGCAATACACATGTGATATGTGTTTGCCATGAATTACAGATACTGTTATACTGTTAACGTGCAGTAGCTGACTTTTTGAGTTTGTAACAGCAGCGTTATCCCCTCCGTCCCCTCCCACCCATCCCCTTTCCTCCTCTTTAAGTTTCATCAAGGCGGTGTTTCGCGGATCGGGAAATTCGATATGCTCTAACTTCACGGATGCCATGTAATGGAAAAGATTACGAAACAATGATGGCAAATGCCACAAGCTGAGCAAAAACGCTATATATAACGCTGAACATATCTCGTGGTTTAAAATTCCTCTGTATCTTGCTGGTGACCGATAGCTAAGGAAGAAGGGGGGGGGGGGGGGAGAGAAAGGAAAAGAAAAGGCGACAGCAGAAGGACATCCAGGAGTTATGACCTGGATGCCGCCCAGCCCCCTTACAGTTTCAGGAATTTTAAGGGCCGAAACACTTGCTTGACAGGGGTTTCTCTTCTGAGGACTTTCTGCTGTCGGGCTTTCCCCAGAGTTTCTTAATATATATGTGTATAAATATGTACAGACAGACAGACACACACACACACACACACACACACACACACACACACACACACACACACACACACACACACACACACAGAAAGAGAGAGAGAGAGAGAGAGAGAGAGAGAGAGACAGAGACAGAGACAGAGAGACGAGAGGAGAGAGAGAGAGAGAGAGAGAGGGAGAGAGAGAGAGAGAGAGAGAGAGAGAGAGGAGAGAGAGAGAGAGAGAGAGAGAGAGAGAGAGAGAGAATTGCTGGTCTTGTCAGGTTTGAGTTTTGGAAACTTGTAGAAATTCAGCGTTTGATGAATCAACAGGATAGTGGCTGCATTTACTGTAGGCAATGTTCTGTGAAAGAAACTGGGGAGCTGCAGAAACTTGACAAATGGGTTGAGACAGTGTGTCCTTGTGATGTTTGGCGTGTTGTCTTATTCCTTAAATAAAGGTCAGAAATGTGTAGAAATCGTCGTCAGCAGAGTATCATGTCCATGTTTATGGAGAAGGACAGAGCAACTTGTCCCTTGTCCACCAACACATTATTTCAACGCATTACTGTCCATGTTTATGTGAAAGGGTGAATTCACAGTCATTCTCGTTTTCAGGATTGAACGCTAAGTTGTATCCCTTTAATAGTTGTCGCAGTTAATGTCAAAAGAATAATTAAATGTTTTTGTTGTATTTTAAAGAGTTAGATTGGACTGGTTTGACAGACTCTGTTTCGGTGAAAATTTGTTTCAGTGTTGTATTAGATCACTGACCAAGATGTGTGTGTGTGTGTGTGTGTGTGTGTGTGTGTGTGTGTGTGTGTGTGTGTGTGTGTGTGTGTGTGTGTGTGTGTGTGTGTGTGTGTGTGTGTGTTTGTGCGTGTGTGTGTGTTGTTGTTGTTGTTTTTTTATTTCCTAAGGGATCTTTCGTGTTTTATTTCAATCTTAGGCATAATTGCATAATTTTTTTTTCATGATTTACTCCTCACATCAGAAGATTTGTCAGTTTGTCATGTTCTGTTTTTCTAATGATATGTATTTTGCCCTAGATTTATATTGAAGCTTGCTGAATGACACAGATCCGATGTTTAGCTCTGTATGCTCACAAGACCAGTGGCATAGCGAAGCAACCAGTGCGCGACAAAGATTTGTGCTTGTCGCCCTATCTATGTCTATGGCTAAACCAAACCTCTTCACGATGCATGTCCGACTTCCGCCGAGTCATCACCGAGTTATCTTCCTTGTATCACGCGTTGTGGTGTGGCTCTCAGGTCATATATCGCTTAAATTAATGTGAGGTAGCATGTTCCTGTTATTCTTCCTGATGGTGGTGGTGGTTGTGGTGGTGGTGGCGGGGCTGCTGCTGAAAATAGTGACACCCAGTAATAGTAGTAGTAGTGGGCTATATATATATATACATGTTAGTGGTGATGACGGTGGTGTGATGGTGATGGCTGAGATAGCCTGTAATAGTAATAGTAGTAGTAGTGGGCTATATATATATATACATGTTAGTGGTGATGACGGTGGTGTGATGGTGATGGCTGAGATAGCCTGTAATATAGTAGTAGTGGGCTATATATATATATACATGTTAGTGGTGATGACGGTGGTGTGATGGTGATGGCTGAGATAGCCTGTAATAGTAGTAGTAGTGGGCTATATATATATATACATGTTAGTGGTGATGACGGTGGTGTGATGGTGATGGCTGAGATAGCCTGTAATAGTAATAGTAGTGGTAGCTGAATAGAAGCAGCAATAGTACGAGATCTAGTCGCGTATCAGGCAAGACATAATTATACGCTCACAGGCACACATATACACCCACACACACACACACACACATGCACGCACGCACACAAGCACAAGCGCGCAACACACACACACACACACACACACACACACACACACACACACACACACACACACACACACATACACACGCGCGTGGGCACTCACTCAACCAGTGACATGTAAACACGAGTATTTGTGGGCACAATACACACACACACACACACACACACACACACACACACACACACACACACACACACACACACACACACACAGTGACACACACACACACACACACACACACACACACACACACACACACACGCGCGGGGACACTCACTCAACCAATGACATGTAAACACGAGTGTCTGTGGGCACACACACACACACACACACACACACACACACACACACACACACACACACACACGCACGCACACACACACACACACAGTGACACACACATACACACACAGTGACACACACACACACACACAACACACATACACACACACGCGGGGACACTCACTCAACCAATGACATGTAAACACGAGTGTCTGTGGGCCCACACACACACACACACACACACACACACACACACCACACACACACACACACACACACGCACGCACGCACGTACACACACAAAACACACACACAATTTTGAATTCACAGTGTCAGTATTTTTATTTTTAATTTTTTTATTTACATCTAATAGATTTGGGAAACAGAAAAATGAGCCAAAGGAATACACATGAAGGCAGAGAACTGAAACATAAACAGGAAACACTGTGTCTCATAATCTGCAATTGCAAATCACAGCAGATGTTCAATAAGACAATCATAAAGAGAATCTTCCACTAGCAGATGGTCAATAAGACAATCATAAAGAGAATCTTCCACTAGCAGATGGTCAATAAGACAATCATAAAGAGAATCTTCCACTAGCAGATGGTCAATAAGACAATCATAAAGAGAATCTTCCACTAGCAGATGGTCAATAAGACAATCATAAAGAGAATCTTCCACTAGCAGATGGTCAATAAGACAATCATAAAGAGAATCTTCCACTAGCAGATGGTCAATAAGACAATCATAAAGAGAATCTTCCACTAGCAGATGGTCAATAGACAATCATAAAGAGAATCTTCCACTAGCAGATGGTCAATAAGACAATCATAAAGAGAATCTTCCACTAGCAGATGGTCAATAGGACAATCATAAAGAGAATCTTCCACTAGCAGATGGTCAATAAGACAATCATAAAGAGAATCTTCCACTAGCGATGGTCATAGACATATAAAGAGATCTTCATACAATGGTCAATAGACAATCATAAAGAGAATCTTCCACTATGTCATCATCATCAAGTGCCCTGCCGCATAGCATTGACGATCATGGCCCTCTACACGAATCTATCCCCTGTCGCTGTAAGTACATCTCCCACTCTCTCTGTCCTCAGCCACCCTGGAAGTCCGTCCAATATTTTCTTCCTAGGCCTACCTGGTGTTTTCTTTCCTTCCAACTTTTCTGTTGTGCCCAGGTGCTCTAATTCCCTTTTCCTCATAAAATGTCCCATAAATGTTGCTTGTCTGCTCCTAATCTTTTTTTTTTTATATTATTATTGATCTTCTTGTGTCTGCCTCATCAAGACTGTCCCGTTTGCTTTCTTTCTGTCCATGGAACTCTGAACATTCTTCTTAGAAACCACATCTTAGTTGCTTCAATTTTGATCTGACTTTGCGTGTTGACTGTCGTTTCTATGTACATATTAGAAACGATCTTATCTGTTGTTCTGACTGGCAGCAACAAACCATAATATTTTGCCCGAGGATCAGACGTGTGCCAAAAAGTGCTTCGTCTCACAAGATGAATGAACATAATAAATTTCTTCTTCTTAAGCAGGATAGAGAGAGCTCTTACGAGCACTCCCTATTTAAGCATACAAATTCATACATAATCTACCTATCTAGCAGAGTAAACGGATTTTTGCGTGTATAACCGTTCTCTTTCCCGCCTTGAATACAGACTTTAGGGAGTAAAGGAGACGACTTGGAAATGATCAGTAGTAAGAAACTCTGGGGAGAGCTGGACAACAGAAGGTCCTCAGAGAAGAAATCCCCGTCAAGCAAGTGTTTCGGCCTTTAACTCCTAAATTATGCACGTAAATGATCTTGAAGGCAGAAATAGGGCAAGTCTTGCGAGGAAAAGACAGAATGATAGAAAGAGGGAAACTCAAAATCATTTATAAAAGCAGAGTAGATTGCTCGTTTGGTTCCATAACAGGAGGAGACCGTAATTTCTGCATCTGCAGTAGGCTACCCCACTACAGGAACATTACATGGTAGGCAGACCCCAGCATATATCAACATTATGCAGTGGCGGCCCATTGTTTTGAAATGAAAGAATCGCGCAGTGGCTTTACTGAAACATTTTGGAGGGACACTTTGCGGCAATAAAGATCTTTAAAATACCACATCCTTCATTTGGACCACCGGACTGACCATTGGAGATGTGACTAGCTTAACCCTTTGACTCCTGCACCCTATCCACCAACTGCAAAACCTTAACTCTTTGACTCCCTATACCCTATCGACCAACTTCCTGCAGGCAGCTGGCGATAGGGTGAGGGAGTCAAAGAGTTAAGTTTTTGGTTTGCTAGCATGGTTGATAATGCAGGATGCTGGTGAACAGGCTGTGGGAATCAAAGGGTTAAACGAAGAAGAAGAAGGAAATTTTTTTAAAGACGCTACAGATAGCATACACATTCTATAAAATGCATGTACTTGTTTTGTCTGAGGTTTTTTTTCCACATATTAAATCTCCTCGCACTATTTGTTATGGTGAAATTATTTTGTAAAAGTCCAGAATATTGATGACATGTATCTGATGGCAAAATGCTGACTGTAAGGTTTTGTTTGCTGACTGATCAAAGATGCCTTGCTATGTTTATAAATGCGTAAATGATTGCATGTACGTTAATGTATACGAAATGAAACAAAACATGTCTGGTTAGGGGAAAATGTCTATAAAACAAGGAAAAGGTTGACGATATATCTCCCCCTCCTTATTTTTAGGAGGAATTTTCTTCTTCTTCTTCCCTCTAAAGAACGCCAACAAGACAGGAAAAAGGGACGTACTTCTGACAGTTTAAAAGGTTTGAGAACATTCTGTCACACGCATGATATGAGAGAGTTTTGTTCATGTTTTTGTTTGTTTTGTTTTTGTTTTTAATTTCACACTGTTCTCATGATTTCGATACCTAACCTTTCCCTCTGCATATGAAATCGTCCAAAGCAGGCAGAAAAGACAACTCAGAAGACAGCTTGAACTCCAGATATTTGTAACCATTCACAATTTCAAAGTCTCCTCTGTCACAATACCACTTCTCTGTTTTAACAATGTCCACTCTTCATACACACTTTAACTTCATTTTATTGAAATTCACTTTTCATGTCATGCCTTTTCCCGAAAGCCTGATTCGTTCCGTAATGCCAGGAGGAGTGGATGAGAAATAAAACATGCAAATAATTGAAAAAGTATTTCCTGAAAACCTTGCCAAATGATTTCTACCTATGTCAACTTTATCGGTAAACTTGTTACCAGAAGACAAAAACCCAGGGGAGACAACAAACATCCATGGTTTGATACCGCTGGACATTTTATATATAAAAGTTCCGACACTTTATATCTCCTACAAACATTCTTCAGTATAACTACTTTTTTATATATTAAAGTTCCGACACTTTAATCTCCTACAAAATATTCTTCAGTATAACTATGTAGTATCTCGACCCTCCGGAAATTCGGTGCCAGACATTTTCTCTTTTCTGTCACTCTCTTTGTTTCTGCCTTGCTCCTTTGCTTTCTGTTATTTCTTCCTATCATTTTTCTGCCTTGCTGGTCCATTCAGCTGTATGTGATCTACAAAGCCTTACATTCTCTCTATTATGGTTGATAATTGGGTGCATGTATTAGGTGCACTTTTGGCTCATGGGAGGTCTGATGTGCAGGGACGGTTTTGGGTAATTTGGGCCCATTTTTATGTTTTGGTGTCCTTAGTTATGTTTATATTTGTATTCAGTTTTTTTAATCCCCTTGTGATAACTTGGACGGAGTAGTCGGCGCCAGGGATGTGTCCTTGTATTGTGTGCGTGAATGCATTGATGTATGTATTTGGTTTTCTTTTCCATGTTCTTTATTTTCGTCCAGTGAGGTATGGTGTACATTTTGAGATAGTTATAGCCCTGATATGGCTCTGCGCAGTCGGCTGGGCTTTAAAGAACAATAACAGTAACAATTCTACATAATTATACACAGCGTTCAGTATACGAATCATTTCTGATGAGATTTCAATTGTTCGAAGGACTGCATATAAACTATCACGAACAACTAGATCATACAATCCACAAAGCAATGTGAAGTACACACATTTTTGGTCCACGAAGATATTTCTCGATCGACAGACAGACAGACAAATAGACAGACAGAGAGACAGACAGAGACAGAGACAGAGACAAAGGGACACAGAGAGACAGAGACGGAGAGAGACAAAGAGAGACATAGAGAGACAGAGAGACAGAGAGACAGACAGATACAGAGAGAGACAATGAGAGAAGGAGAAAGTGTGTGTGTGTGTGTGTGTGTGTGTGTGTGTGTGTGTGTGTGTGTGTGTGTGTATGTGTGTGTGACAGAGAGAGAGAGAGAGAGAGACAGACAGACAGACAGACAGACACAGACAGATACAGACAGAGAGAGGTAGGAGAGAAAGAAAGAAAGAAAGAGAGAGAGAGACACACACACACACACACGCACAGAGACAGAGAGAAAGAGACAGACAGTCAGACAGATAGACAGACCAGAGAGATGGGAAGAGAAGAAAGAAAGAAAGAAAGAGAGAGAGAGAGAGAGAGAGAGAGAGAGAGAGACAATGACAATGACAATGATGCTTTATTTTTCAACGGTAAGAGAGAGAGAGAGAGAGAGAGAGAGAGAGAGAGAGAGAGAGAGAGAGAGAGAGAGTGTGTGTGTGTGTGTGGGTGTGGTGTGTGTGTGTTAAGAAAAGACAACAAACAGCAACAATGGCCATAACATTACTTTATTGTACACAATACAATGGCACATTTTCTCTTGGAGCACGGCTGGACCTGGAAATATAACATCACGCACTCAGTGTACATATGTTTCAGTACAGAATATTTTTTAAACAGCAAAACTTATTCTCTGAACAACCTTTCATTCAATGCACCCAAACCCAGCCACTCACTCACCCACTCACCCACTCACTCACTCATTGACTCAATCACTCAATCATCAATCAATCAATCAATCAATCAATCGATCGATCGATCGATCGATCAATCAATCAATCAATCAATCAATCAATCAATCAATCATCATTCACTCACTCAGTTTACCAATCAAATCAAATCAAATCAAATCAAATCAAATCAAATCAAATCAAATCAAATCAATCAATGACCAAATATCAGTCGATAAGCCCACCAACCCCAACAACCAGTCAGTCAGCCAGTAGCACATTCAGTCAGGATGATGTTCGTAAAGCGAACTGCACACACAGCATGGCTGAACAATTATCTCACAGCAGGCTGAACATTATCTCACAGCATGGCTGAACATTATCTCACAGCATGGCTGAAAATTATCTTTTCAGGGATTGCTCCAGTCAAAATCCACTGAAACCAAGTTTGCTGAGCACAGGACTCAACGCCCCAAGGCACACTACGGACAAAACCTATGCTGAAACCAGTAACATCGTTGTCTCCCTCATCCCCTTTAATAAACAATCTGTCATGGGTATCATCGGTATGACTATCAGCAGGTTCATGTTCGCATTATATAGGCCTAGTCCAGCCGACATCATTATCAACACTGAAGAAGGAAGGAAACAATGAAACAACAATAACAACAACAACAATACCGACGGCCGTAAAGTTAACAAGAAACACCCGAGGGTGCTGGATGGGACCCAGAGCACCAATGCCTCACCACTCTCCCAACAGTCACCTCCCAAGCTCCCGACGCCTCGCGATAGCCATTTCATCAAGCAAAAAAAAAAAAAAAAAAAAAGGGGGGGGGGGGCTGTCCATGCGCTGCATGACCCATTCAGACCCAGTCATCAGTTACCGTGTTTACAAACCAAATGGCAAGGTGGGGAGATAACAAACCCCGGGACATAGACACACAACATGCACCAACCAGGTCCAGCCCAGCTACCGGACAAAGAAAATGAGACCTCCTCGGCTTCGTCTCTCTATTGGGCAGTCCGCCATGTCATCAGCTCGCATAGCTGCCAGCTCTGTTCTCCATTACTCCATTACTACAGTCTGGACAGTCAGCTGTTGGAAGGCCCCAACGTTGCTTTACTACAACTACACGAGTGGTCTCCCCTGGTGCCACCAATTCAGACCTTTAATTATTTATTTAATCTCTATATATGTTCCTTTTTTTGAAGATAAGATACACAGATACACATGTCATTTACATGTAATCAGATTATTTCAGTGGAAGGCCGATACAATACCAGTATAAAACATAGACTAGTAAAACATAATATAGGTATGGCCTCAGGACCTGGCCAGCTCATGGGTTTACGTGCAGGCTTAAGGCTTGTGCCATGATCACCAGACACATCGGCGCCTGTGACGTTAGTGCATATGGAATTCGTTCCGAGCGCGGAGACGTCGTCTTGAGAAACTGAAACTAAAACCGAAACACGAGTGGTCAGGATGCTGGTTTTCCAACTGGGAGGTCTGTTGGCGCCTTCTTGGGCACCATCTGGTATGTAAACGGAGGAGATTTTTGAAAAATTTATTTCTCCCAGGTCAACATACAGTGCACACTAGCAAGTTCCTGAACCGCTTTCGTGTGTATGTATGTATATTTAGAAGGGCAAACTGTGCACGCTTAAGATCCCATAAGCGATGTCAGTGTTCGGTGACTTCTAGAAACTCGAAAAACAACCAGCATGCACAGCCCCGAGAACAGAATATGACTACTTTAACGGGCGGAAAGAAAAATAAAAACGAAAAAGACAAATGGCTACGCGTGTGAAAGCCCTTTTGTATATTCGAGTACACATGGGAATTGTACCCCAGAACGAAAAAAACAAAACCAAACAAACAAAAACAAAAAAAAAACACAACAGCAAGAGCAGATGTAGCAGCAGCAACAACAACAAGACACACACAAACAGTTACCACGTTGTGGGCATGGTGGCTAAGTAGCCTACAGAAAAATAATGAAATGACATCAACAGAATCAATGAACAGAATGGTTCAGGAGGAAAAATCATTGATCACGAAGAAAATTGCATTTGTAATATGTTAAAGCCTCAACCAGGCCTGAAAGATACAGACACATGCAGTGTTGGTCAGATAAATATAAGCAAAACCCTCAGCGAGGCATCCGTAAAGTGAATGACACTCGACTGTGCTGTCCCAGCCTTCCTAACGGCCCATAGCACGCTTAACTTTCCATTCAGAGCTAAAATATCTCAATGATTTTTGGACTGGTGGGGATTCAAACCCACAATCTCCCGTCAGTAACCGTCGCACTAACCACTTCGCCAGGTTGACAATTACATGTGGACAGCCTATTTTGGCCTGCAATTGCTTCATAGCAACATCATTATCATCTTTATTATCATCATCATACGACAGTTCCCCCCCTCCAGCCTCCAACACACCGCCTGCTGTTTTCCCACCCCGTTCTCACAAAACAGTTGGCTCCAGAACCTGAACCTACACCAGACTCACCACAACCAGATGCTCCAGTACCTTCACCTTCACATATCTACAGAACCAGAAGTGCTCAAACGTGGAAACCACCCTCCAAAAATTGATGTTTTATTTTTTTTTAAAAGAAAGGGAGATGCAACATTTATCAGCTGAGAATCGGTACGACTGTCGACGGGAATTCAGTTCGTCTGTTGTATAAACAGCGTCCCTAATTGGTATCAACTACTCTTCCTTCCCCTTTGTGTATATATAACACCAACAACACCTAATTATTGCAGTTATTTTTGTTGAAAACCCAGCCGACTACATGTACATAGAACTATATAAGGGCTACAACCATCTCAATACGTAGCCTACATGTGGGCCCCAGTAGCTCAGTTGGTTTGAGCGTCGGATTCACATGAGGGTTGCGCTACATTAAAACTGGCCTTCTCACTATCCCATTTTAACATCATTGTTGTTCTAGTGGTATCAGTGGTATCAGGATTAGATAAGCCCCCCTTCCCCCACTTCCCTGGGATGGTTAGCCCCGTCGGCCATATCACCTGAGGTGGGTGCTGACGTAAAAACTGAACCAAATCGATCAATCAATGAATCAATCAGTACGTACACAATACCTTACTGGTACAAAAAACTGGAAAAGAAAATTAAGTACATATTACGTATCAGTGCATTCGCACATATAATCTAAGGATATGCCTCTGGCGTTGACCACTCCGTCCAATCTATCACCAGGGGGTTAAATAAACAAAACATGTGTACAGATTTAAACATAACTAAAGAAACTAAACCACAAAAATGGGCTTACATTACCTAAAACTGCTTCTGCACATCACATTTCCTTAGAGCCTAAACTGCAGTTAATACATGTAGGCCTACCCAGTTGTCAATCCTAAGAGAAAGTATGTAAGGCTGTATAGAACACAAACAGGTGAATAGACCAGCAAGGCAGAAAATGACAGGAAGAGTTGGCAGAAAGCAAAAGGACAGAAGCAAAAACAACGCGAGTAGTCAGAAAAGAGGAAATTTCTAGCACAGTATTTACAGAAGGTGGGGACACGATCTATGAAATAATGAAAGAGTCCCCGGCGTCTCCACGGGGGTACAACAGCACCTGATCATTATTTCCAGATCGAGTTAAAAAATATACAGTGGTCAGTAATAAAAATGATTCAACATCACGACGAAATAAACAAAACAACGATGCATAATCATAGACAATAGTCAATCATAAAGAGCGGTGCAAACACATTTTTAACACACACACACACACACACACACACACACACACACACACACACACACACACACACACACACACACACACACACACACACACACACACACACACACACACACACAACACACACTCACAAAGACACTCACACATGCGCGCGCGCGCGCACACACACACACGCGCGTGCGCGAGCATGTATAGGTCTATCTTTTGAATGCACTTGTTCTGATTCTATCACTCTCTTTGTTTTTGGCTGTTTCTATTCTATCGTTTTCTCCTTTCTTTTTCTTTCTTTTACGCTTTGTCCACTCAGTTGTAGTTTTTCTCTTGCAAGAAATCCTTGAATAGTTTTGTCCTTATATCCTGTCCACCAGCGTTCAGTATGCAGACTGTTCATAACATTACACTTCCTGTACAATATCAGTCTACACCGTACAAATCAGTCTACACCGTACAATATCAGTCTTACACCGTACAATATCAGTCTACACCGTACAATATCAGTCTACACCGTACAATATCAGTCTACACCGTACAATATCAGTCTACACTGTACAATATCAGTCTACACCGTACAATATCCTACGTCATACACTACACTGTACAATATCAGTCTACACTGTACAATATCAGTCTACACTGTACAATATCAGTCTACACTGTACAATATCAGTCTACACTGTACAATCATACGTCTACACTGTACAATATCAATCTACACTGTACAATATAGTCAATATCTACACGTACAATATCAGTCTACACCGTACATATTACGTACAATATCAATCTACACCGTACAATATCAGTCTACACTGTACAATATCAGTCTACACTGTACAATATCAGTCTACACTGTACAATATCAGTCTACACTGTACAATATCAGTCTACACTGTACAATATCAGTCTACACTATACAATATCAATCTACACTGTACAATATCAATCTACCAACCAGCCCAACGTGCGGAAAAGCATCCAAGTCAACATAAACATGCTTCGAGCAGTTACCCTGGCCATTGGAAGCATATGCCGAATTACAAGCGCGAAAGAACACACACTGTCATTATCATAATTATTATCATTATATTGTTGTTGTTACTAGTGCAGGCTGGTCACTGCACTTGAATCTGATTCCCGTGTTACACTACTTGTAAGACATGTGTCTGAGAGATTGACAAGGTGATGGAGAGTGCTTGCCTTAAGGGCCCATAGATATACACCAGTGGTGGCTTCAATGGAAAGACAACCCAAGCTGGACAGGTCGAAGAGTACAGGCCTGACAAGAGTACGATCCACTGGTTCTCCAGGCTGGGGGATGGGCACCAGATTAATAACCATTTCTGGATAAAAACCAGTCCCCGTGGTATAGTGGTTAGCGTGACGGACCACCGACTGGAAGGTTCTGGGTTCGAATCCCCATCAGTCTCTTCCAAAATGATTGTATGAGGGATTTTTTGTTGGCTCTAGCCGGCTCCTAGCCGGAATTGAGCGCGCCATGGTCTCACTGGGAAGATTGGGATCACACAGCCGGAATTGAGCGCACCATGGTCTCACTGGGAAGATTGGGATCACACAGCCGGAATTGAGCGCGCCATGGTCTGACTGGGAAGATTGGGATCACACAGCCGGAATTGAGCGCGCCATGGTCTGACTGGGAAGATTGGGATCACACAGCCGGAATTGAGCGCGCCATGGTCTCACTGGGAAGATTGGGATCACACAGCCGGAATTGAGCGCGCCATGGTCTCACTGGGAAGATTGGGATCACACAGCCGGAATTGAACGCGCCATGGTCTCACTGGGAAGATTGGGATCACACAGCCGGAATTGAGCGCGCCATGGTCTCACTGGGAAGATTGGGATCACACAGCCGGAATTGAGCACGCCATGGTCTCACTGGGAAGATTGGGATCACACAGCCGGAATTGAGCGCGCCATGGTCTGACTGGGAAGATTGGGATCACACAGCCGGAATTGAGCGCGCCATGGTCTCACTGGGAAGATTGGGATCACACAGCCGGAATTGAGCGCGCCATGGTCTCACTGGGAAGATTGGGATCACACAGCCGGAATTGAACGCGCCATGGTCTCACTGGGAAGATTGGGATCACACAGCCGGAATTGAACGCGCCATGGTCTCACTGGGAAGATTGGGATCACACAGCCGGAATTGAACGCGCCATGGTCTCACTGGGAAGATTGGGATCACACAGCCGGAATTGAGCGCGCCATGGTCTCACTGGGAAGATTGGGATCACACAGCCGGAATTGAACGCGCCATGGTCTCACTGGGAAGATTGGGATCACACAGCCGGAATTGAACGCGCCATGGTCTCACTGGGAAGATTGGGATCACACAGCCGGAATTGAGCGCGCCATGGTCTCACTGGGAAGATTGGGATCACACAGCCGGAATTGAACGCGCCATGGTCTCACTGGGAAGATTGGGATCACACAGCCGGAATTGAGCGCGCCATGGTCTCACTGGGAAGATTGGGATCACACAGCCGGAATTGAGCGCGCCATGGTCTCACTGGGAAGATTGGGATCACACAGCCGGAATTGAGCGCGCCATGGTCTCACTGGGAAGATTGGGATCACACAGCCGGAATTGAGCGCGCCATGGTCTCACTGGGAAGATTGGGATCACACAGCCGGAATTGAGCGCGCCATGGTCTCACTGGGAAGATTGGGATCACACAGCCGGAATTGAGCGCGCCATGGTCTCACTGGGAAGATTGGGATCACACAGCCGGAATTGAGCGCGCCATGGTCTCACTGGGAAGATTGGGATCACACAGCCGGAATTGAGCGCGCCATGGTCTCACTGGGAAGATTGGGATCACACAGCCGGAATTGAGCGCGCCATGGTCTCACTGGGAAGATTGGGATCACACAGCCGGAATTGAGCGCGCCATGGTCTCACTGGGAAGATTGGGATCACACAGCCGGAATTGAGCGCGCCATGGTCTCACTGGGAAGATTGGGATCACACAGCCGGAATTGAGCGCGCCATGGTCTCACTGGGAAGATTGGGATCACACAGCCGGAATTGAGCGCGCCATGGTCTCACTGGGAAGATTGGGATCACACAGCCGGAATTGAGCGCGCCATGGTCTCACTGGGAAGATTGGGATCACACAGCCGGAATTGAACGCGCCATGGTCTCACTGGGAAGATTGGGATCACACAGCCGGAATTGAGCGCGCCATGGTCTCACTGGGAAGATTGGGATCACACAGCCGGAATTGAGCGCGCCATGGTCTCACTGGGAAGATTGGGATCACACAGCCGGAATTGAGCGCGCCATGGTCTCACTGGGAAGATTGGGATCACACAGCCGGAATTGAGCGCGCCATGGTCTCACTGGGAAGATTGGGATCACACAGCCGGAATTGAGCGCGCCATGGTCTCACTGGGAAGATTGGGATCACACAGCCGGAATTGAACGCGCCATGGTCTCACTGGGAAGATTGGGATCACACAGCCGGAATTGAACGCGCCATGGTCTCACTGGGAAGATTGGGATCACACAGCCGGAATTGAACGCGCCATGGTCTCACTGGGAAGATTGGGATCACACAGCCGGAATTGAGCGCGCCATGGTCTCACTGGGAAGATTGGGATCACACAGCCGGAATTGAGCGCGCCATGGTCTCACTGGGAAGATTGGGATCACACAGCCGGAATTGAGCGCGCCATGGTCTCACTGGGAAGATTGGGATCACACAGCCGGAATTGAGCGCGCCATGGTCTCACTGGGAAGATTGGGATCACACAGCCGGAATTGAGCGCGCCATGGTCTCACTGGGAAGATTGGGATCACACAGCCGGAATTGAACGCGCCATGGTCTCACTGGGAAGATTGGGATCACACAGCCGGAATTGAACGCGCCATGGTCTCACTGGGAAGATTGGGATCACACAGCCGGAATTGAACGCGCCATGGTCTCACTGGGAAGATTGGGATCACACAGCCGGAATTGAGCGCGCCATGGTCTCACTGGGAAGATTGGGATCACACAGCCGGAATTGAACGCGCCATGGTCTCACTGGGAAGATTGGGATCACACAGCCGGAATTGAACGCGCCATGGTCTCACTGGGAAGATTGGGATCACACAGCCGGAATTGAGCGCGCCATGGTCTCACTGGGAAGATTGGGATCACACAGCCGGAATTGAACGCGCCATGGTCTCACTGGGAAGATTGGGATCACACAGCCGGAATTGAGCGCGCCATGGTCTCACTGGGAAGATTGGGATCACACAGCCGGAATTGAGCGCGCCATGGTCTCACTGGGAAGATTGGGATCACACAGCCGGAATTGAGCGCGCCATGGTCTCACTGGGAAGATTGGGATCACACAGCCGGAATTGAGCGCGCCATGGTCTCACTGGGAAGATTGGGATCACACAGCCGGAATTGAGCGCGCCATGGTCTCACTGGGAAGATTGGGATCACACAGCCGGAATTGAGCGCGCCATGGTCTCACTGGGAAGATTGGGATCACACAGCCGGAATTGAGCGCGCCATGGTCTCACTGGGAAGATTGGGATCACACAGCCGGAATTGAGCGCGCCATGGTCTCACTGGGAAGATTGGGATCACACAGCCGGAATTGAGCGCGCCATGGTCTCACTGGGAAGATTGGGATCACACAGCCGGAATTGAGCGCGCCATGGTCTCACTGGGAAGATTGGGATCACACAGCCGGAATTGAGCGCGCCATGGTCTCACTGGGAAGATTGGGATCACACAGCCGGAATTGAGCGCGCCATGGTCTCACTGGGAAGATTGGGATCACACAGCCGGAATTGAGCGCGCCATGGTCTCACTGGGAAGATTGGGATCACACAGCCGGAATTGAGCGCGCCATGGTCTCACTGGGAAGATTGGGATCACACAGCCGGAATTGAGCGCGCCATGGTCTCACTGGGAAGATTGGGATCACACAGCCGGAATTGAGCGCGCCATGGTCTCACTGGGAAGATTGGGATCACACAGCCGGAATTGAGCGCGCCATGGTCTCACTGGGAAGATTGGGATCACACAGCCGGAATTGAGCGCGCCATGGTCTCACTGGGAAGATTGGGATCACACAGCCGGAATTGAGCGCGCCATGGTCTCACTGGGAAGATTGGGATCACACAGCCGGAATTGAGCGCGCCATGGTCTCACTGGGAAGATTGGGATCACACAGCCGGAATTGAGCGCGCCATGGTCTCACTGGGAAGATTGGGATCACACAGCCGGAATTGAGCGCGCCATGGTCTCACTGGGAAGATTGGGATCACACAGCCGGAATTGAGCGCGCCATGGTCTCACTGGGAAGATTGGGATCACACAGCCGGAATTGAGCGCGCCATGGTCTCACTGGGAAGATTGGGATCACACAGCCGGAATTGAGCGCGCCATGGTCTCACTGGGAAGATTGGGATCACACAGCCGGAATTGAGCGCGCCATGGTCTCACTGGGAAGATTGGGATCACACAGCCGGAATTGAGCGCACCATGGTCTCACTGGGAAGATTGGGATCACACAGCCGGAATTGAGCGCGCCATGGTCTCACTGGGAAGATTGGGATCACACAGCCGGAATTGAGCGCGCCATGGTCTCACTGGGAAGATTGGGATCACACAGCCGGAATTGAGCGCGCCATGGTCTCACTGGGAAGATTGGGATCACACAGCCGGAATTGAGCGCGCCATGGTCTCACTGGGAAGATTGGGATCACACAGCCGGAATTGAGCGCGCCATGGTCTCACTGGGAAGATTGGGATCACACAGCCGGAATTGAACGCGCCATGGTCTCACTGGGAAGATTGGGATCACACAGCCGGAATTGAGCGCGCCATGGTCTCACTGGGAAGATTGGGATCACACAGCCGGAATTGAGCGCGCCATGGTCTCACTGGGAAGATTGGGATCACACAGCCGGAATTGAGCACGCCATGGTCTCACTGGGAAGATTGGGATCACACAGCCGAGTCTCATCTACTTAACCGATGCGTCACTGAAAATGTTGTTCAAATCTTCTGACCAACATCGCAGGTGACTGTATCTCTCGGGCCTGGCTGATGCCAGAATATATTATGACAGTAAGTGTAGAGTACAGTCCTGTCAAGCAGTCTCCGTCCTAGATGGAACTCCATAGCGTCATGATTATCATCCTCATCGTCATCATCATCATCCCTTCGTAAAAATTGTGCCAGCTTCTGTGGTCATTAAGGAGGCGTAGAAAATGAAACGACAACAACAACAACAACAACAACAACAAAAGAAAAAAGAAAAGGCCTTCTTATGAGAACAGCAACAGAGGAGACAACACAAATGTGTGTGATGGACTTTTGGTCCAGAGAATAGATACTGCTGCCTTACATACCGATGGCATAATGAAAAGCAAGTTATTAATAAGTAAGTAAGTAAGTAAGTAAGTAAGTAAGTAAGTAAGTAAGTAAGTAAGTAAGCAAGTAAGTAAGTAAGCAAGTAAATGTTTCTGAATGGTCACAAACACATCTCGACTAGTCACTATCACTCAGTGCTGCCGACTAATCATCACCATAAACATAACAAAATGACAGGACACTCACTCAGCAACACTTGGTCTGCCTCCACTCAACAGTCCAGAGTTAGCTGCACACAGAATTCATGGCTCAGAGAACTTGAGGCAGCGGAAACCTCACATGTTCTGTACGTCTGAGAAGCAGCGCCCACGTGCAGATTTGTTTGCTGTCGATGGTGCGGCTGTGATCGAAACTGAAACATTGTCCTGCCAACATTTTATGCTATTGATGATGACTGACTCCACTGGTCACTGCGCTTGGCGTAGTTGCTGCTAAATACCTTGAACAAAGACCTGAAAGTCACAACTTTGGGGCAGGGTGTCAGTAGTGATGCTGGGGCTGTTTTTGTGACATATGAAAGTCTTGTCGGGGAAAAGGGAAGGGATGAGGTTGGTTGGTTTGTTGAGCTCCACGGTGCTGAAAACACAGCAGAGGTCAAGGCATAGGCCGCCATCGCCCACATCGTTCCCCAGGGACTCTAAGCCCTGAGAGGCAGGGAGAAGATGGGGGACACGGTATGTGTGGGTGTCCTCAGAGGGATGGAGGGGGACGTGGGTGTGGGACAAAGAGACAGGGGGGTGCAGAGAGATGTCAGTTTGGAGGGGCAGGGTCGACACACAAACTTGTGACAGCCGACGGACCGTGGGCTGGCTGGTGTCCGGATCCACAGCCAGGAAACACTCGGAGGCCTGGTGCCAGAACGTGCACACCTGGCCATAGTCACGAGTGAAATAGTCTTTCATGGTGAACGTGGTGTGGGCCCCACGGTCAGGCTGCACCATTACTGGGCACTGTCCTTTCTCGTCCACACTCACGTAGCGAATGTTCTTACTGTCACGACTCCCAATGGTCACCACCTTGCAATCAAATGGTTCCCGGCTGCCACCATCATTCCCGTGGGAATTTCTATCAGCTTTTCTCACGATGTTCACATTCAGTTTTTTCACGCAAACGGCCAGCTGTCGCACGGTGGTGTCTGTTTTTCTCTCTTTTCGGGGCTGCTTGGGGCTGAAGTGGGAGACAAATGGGAGGCCACTGTCAGGATGATCGAGGTTGAGTCGTTTGGTGGCGTGTGGTGGACGTCCTTTACAATTATGGGGAGTTTGTTTGGCGTGATCAAGTGAAGAGTCTTTATTATCAACGACATATTCTGGTGAAGTGAGGGACTGGCAACAACACTCTTCATTCATGTCTGTGTGTGCAGACTGACAGTTCGCTTCTGTTTCCGACTTATCTTCTGTCTCTGTCCGTACTTCTGTCTCTCCTTCCTGTATTTCTCTCATGTGCTCCATTTCTTTCTTTACAGTTTTGTTTGTTTGTTTCTTTCTTTAATTTTTTGCTACTTCAGTAGCTATCTTGCTTGAATGCGAAATTTCTTGAAAGCCGTCGTCAATTTGTCGTTGTCTCTCTCCGTCTCAAACACACTCCACACCACATCACACCACACACTGACAGAGTGTTAACACAATCTTTCGGCTCGGTTTATATATATACAGCAGCCCTTTATAATTTGCATCCCTGTTTAATAGAAATGGGACTTTCCGGGACTTTCCGTGTTGATGTGATATCAAGGCATTCAGGCCAGCAATTGGCTGCAATTTATATTCACCAATCAGCTTTCGCTTCTCAATGGGTCTCGTGAGTAAAAGACGTCATGGTCCCCGAAAGTGCAATCTCCGGTTTTTCCAGTGTCCAAAAATGGAATTAAAGTGCACTCAATACATAATTAGTTGTTGTAAAAACCAACCCCATTATTAAGTCACAAGACAGCACACCTAGTCTCCACGTGTTCAAAGAAGACTACAGTCTGCAGGCGAACCCAAGGATGGCGGCAAGGGGGGGATTACAAATGACACTGGAAATACCAGTTGCTGGAAAAATCCAAAATGATCGTGGGAAATTTCCACATAGGGGAAAACACAGCTCCCCCCCCCTCCCCTCCCATAATCTCTGTGGGCCCCCATTGGCTCAGTGGATTACAGCATCATGCTATCATGCAGTGGTCTTAGGTTCGATCCTCACGACTCAGACAGGCAACAGTTGTGGGCTGCTAGTTCCAGTTGAGAGAGCCGTGGACTCAAGATCTAATGTCTGTCTGGTCCAATTCCAACCTGCAACCACCCCTCTCCCCTCCCTATTTATTGTTCCCAATCGTTCAGAGACGAGTTTCTTAGGCGGAGCAAATCAAGCAAAAGCTAGATGCAAGGGCTAACAAATCTAGTGGTGAACGTGTGTACGAAACTGGTAACAGTAAATCTATCTATCTATCTGTCTATCTATCTATCTATCTATCTATCTATCTATCTATCTATCTATCTATCTATCTATCTATCTAATCTATCTATCTATCTATCTATCTATCTGTTTATCTACCTATCTATCTATCCACCTATATATCTATCTGTCTGTCTATCTATCTATCTGTTTATCTATCGATCTATTTATCTGTCGATCTCTCTATCTCTCTATCTCTCTATCTATCTATCTATCTATCTATCTATCTATCTATCTATCTATCTATCTATATATCTATCTATCTATCTATCAATCTATCTATCTATCTATCAATCTATCTATCTATCTATCTAGCTATCTATCTTATCTATCTATCTATCTCCTGTCTGGTCTTCCTGCCTCCACCATTCACATCCTACAGCGCATTCAAAACAATGCTGTACGCCTTGTACTCAAAAAGAAAAAAGCTGACCACATATCTCCTCTCCTGGCACAACTTCACTGGCTCCCTGTATCAAAGCGCATACAGTACAAACTAGACACCATGTGCTACAAAAGCCTCAATAACGCAGCCCCCGATTACCTGTCAAGCCTACTTGAGATCTATCTTCCCTCACGTACCCTCCGCTCTGCATCCGATCCTCTGACTTTTCGCTTTCCACGCACTAAACTCAATACCTATGGTCCACGAGCCTTCTCTGTTTCTGATCCACTCTCCTGGAACAAACTTCCTCTCTCAGTCCGTCAGCAACCTACTTTTGTCTCCTTCAAGTCCGCTCTCAAAACTCACCTTTTCTCCTCCGCATAAAATCCTAACCTCACTCAACCCCCCCCCCCCCCCTCTGCAGCCTGTCTCCGCTCGGAGGGGAATCACATGGTTATACGAGCCTATATAATTGTATATGCTATGCTCTCTAGAATTTTCCATTGCTTTTATTCTTGCTTTTATTGCTTTTATTCTTTCTCCTCCATTTATAGCCTATGCGTGTGTGTGGTGTGTGTGTTGTGTGTGTGTGTGGTGTGTGTGTGTGTGTGTGTGCTGTGTGTTGGTTATGTGTGTTGCGTGCTATTGTCGTGCGTGCGTGCGTCAATCTATCGTTTTCTCTTCAGCCTTAGATTTGATCTTATTAACGATTTTGCGCTTTTATATATTGTAATTATTATTATTAATCTATATATTATCATTATCTATCTACTTTCTATCTATCTTTCTATCTATCTCTATCTATCTATCTAACTTTACTTTATCTATCGATTCTATCTATCTATCACTGTATCTATCTTCCTTCTATCTATCTATCTGTCTGTCTGCTGTCTCTACTCTACTACCTATCTACTCTATCATCTACTCCTCTCCTCATCTGCCTGTCCTATCTACCCACTCTACCTACCTACCTACCTACTACTTACTTTACCTACACATCACTACCTACCTAACCTTCTCATATACCTACTATCTATCTATCTATCTATCTATCTCTCTCTCTCTTTCTCTCTGTTTGTCTATCTGTCTGTCTGTCTGCCTGTCTGTCTATCCATCTACCTACCTACCTACCAATCTATCCATCTACCTACCTACCTACCTACCTACCATCTACCTAGCTACCTACCCATCTACTCTACCTTACCTACTCTTCTGTATTTGTATCTTATCTTAGTCTATTCATCTTATCCATTCTACCTACTACTCTATCTAACTACTCTATCCTATCTATTTACTATCTATCTATCAATCTATCAATCTGTCTATCTATCTATCTATCTATCTTATCTTCTATTCTCTATTTTTGTCTGTCTATCTTCTAGTCTTTTGTCTGCACTGTCTATATTCATCTATACTCTACATCTATCCATCTATCTACTATACCAATCTACTACTATCCTACCCTACCTACCATTTATGTATGTATGTATGTATGTTATGTATGTAGTAGTATGTATGTATCTATGTATGTATGTACCTGTCATGTATGTATTATCGTATGATTATGTATGTATGTATGTATATTTCTGTCTGTCTGTCTGTCTGTCTATCCATCTACCTACCTACCTACCTATCTACCAACTACCTACCTACCTACCTACACTACCTATCTATCTTATCTTATCTTACCTATTCATTTTATTCTATTCTATCTATATCTATCTATCTATCTTATCTATCTATATTTTATCTATCTATCTATCTATCATATCTATTATCTTATTCTATCTATCCATCTATCTATTTATTTGTCTATCCATCTATCTAGCTAGCTAGCTATCAGTCTGTCTTACCTATCTATCTATCTACCTGTCTGTCGTCTATTTATCTATCTATCTATCTATCTATCTATCTATCTATCTATCTATCTATCTATCTATCATCTGTCTGTCTATCTGTCTATCTGTCTATCTGTCTGTCTATCTATCTATTATCTATCTATCCATCTATCTATCTATCTGTCTGACTGTCTATCTATCTGTATATCTATCGATCTATTTATCTGTCGATCTCCCTCTCTCTCTCCCTCTCTCTCTTCTCTCTCTCCTCTCTCTCTATATTACTACTAACTATCTATCTATCTATCTATCTATCCATCTATCTATCTATCTATCTATCTATCTATCCCTGTCTATCTGTCTGCCTGTCTATCTATCCATCTACCTACCTACGTACCTACCTACCTTTATACCTACGTACCTACCTACCTTTATACGTACCTACGTACGTATCTACGTACCTATCTCTCTCTCTCTCTCTCTCTCTCTCTCTCTCTCTCTCTTTCGCGGGCCCCAGTAGCTCAGTTGGTTTGAGCGTCGGATTCACATGCTAATGGTTGTGGGTTCGAATCCGGGTGCGCTTATTAAAACTGGCCATCTCGCTGTCCCATCTTAACATCATTGTTGTTCTGGTGGTGTCAGTATAGGATTAGATAGGTCCCCCTTCCCCCACTTCCTGGGATGGTTATCCCGTCGGCCATATCACCTGAGGTGGTGTCGACGTAAACCTCAACCAATCAATCAATCAATCAATCTCTCTCTCTTTCTCTCTGTCTGTCTGTCTGTCTGCCTATCTATCCCTCTACCTACCTACCTACCTACCTACCAATCTATCCATCTACTACCTACCTACCTACCTACCTACCTACCAATCTACCTACCTACCTACTACCTACCCATCTACCTACCTATCTATGTAATTATGTATCTATGTATCTCTGTATCTATACAGCGATCAGAACAGAGGAGAAACAGCGTGCAAACTACTGAGCTGGCGACAGCAATAGTGACTGGGAAATCGGCTATGAGAACTTTGACCAACCATTCAAGATTGTTCGACCGAGTCCAACCAGGAAGTTGTTTCTTTGTTGCTGTTGTTGTTGTTGTTGTGGTGGTGGTGGTGGTGGTGTTTTGTTTTTCGTTGAATCTTCGTCATAGTACATGCAAAGTGAGAAGAGACCCGGGCTCTGCATGTCAGTGTGTGTGTGTGTGTGTATGTGTGTGTGTGTGCGCACGCGCGCGCACGCGCATGTGTATATATTTGCGTGTATGCATGTGCATATGTGTGTGCGCGTCTGTGTATATGTGCGTGTGTGCTTGTGTGTGTGTGTTTGTATATGTTTGTGTGTATTTGTGTGTGCTTGTGTGTGTGTGTGTTTGCGTGTATGTGTGTGCATATGTATGTGAGCGTTTATGCGTATATGTGCGTGTGTATTTGTGTGTGTAGATGTTTTGTGTGTATTTGTGTGTGTGCATGTGTGTGCATGTGTCTGTGTGTGTATGTGTCTGTGTGTGTGTCTGTGTGTGTGTCTGTGTCTGTGTGTCTGTGTGTGTGTATGTGTCTGTGTGTGTGTCTGTGTGTGTATGTGTCTGTGTGTCTGTGTGTGTGTCTGTGTGTGTGTGTCTGTGTTTCTTATTTGTCATTTTCTATTTAATCTAGAGTCAGTATAACTTTTATGTTGACCTGACAATAAACGGGTTATGATGATATCTGCTGTAGGCCTGAAGGACTCATTTATTTGTTGTAACTCAAACAGAGGCAACAAGAGATAGAGACAGATGGAAGTCCATGATCGCCAACGCCATGCGGCAAGGCACCTGATGATGATGATGAACTCAAACAGGTCACATAAGTTTTCTCTCTACACCAGTTGTCTCACCATGCAGACTTGCTATCTCGCCAGCAACACGGTACCAGTCCAAAAGCTTGTTTTTGTTTTCCATGCTCAGATTCTGTCTAAGATAATTATGCTTCAAATGTTTGCGATACTTTGCACAAGTTTATATGAAGAAAATCGAATCTGTGTATCTACCTTAAAAAATCCTAAAGGGTGTTTTACGAGTAACATTGCAACAGAATATTTACCATTCCCTCTTTCATTGTCTGAATGATCTCAAAGTTAACTAGCACATCTTAATCCATGAAAATATTCTTAGCAAAATTCCTTCATATTTAAAGCAAAACATCGTCTGCGAAAAGAAATTCGAATCAAACTCCAGAAAGAAGCATCTGGTGTGACCCAAAAACAAGACTGGAGCCTTGTAAATAGAGTTCAGCATACTCTGGCACAAGCTGCTGGAATGATTTACTAAACTGTTTGAATAGGCCACTATCAGTAAAACCGTTTGAAAATAAACTTAATCATTACATACTTTCTAATTTCTATGGCTGGGATGTTTGCTACTGCAATCATCATCATCATCAAGTGCCCTGCCGCATGGCGTTGGCGATCATGGTCCTCCATATGTATCTATCCCTTATTGCCGCAAGCACATCTTCCACCCTCTCTGTCCTCAGCCATCCTGCAAGTCCGTCCAATATTTTTCCCTGGGTCTACCTGGTGCTGGCTTTCCCTCCAGCTTTCCTGTTGTGACCAGGTGCTCTAATTTCCCTTTCCTCATAAAATGGCCTATAAATGTTGCCTGTCCTTTCCTAATCTTCGTTATGATTGATCTTTTTGTGTCTGCCACCATCAAGACTGTCTCGTTTGTTTTCTTTGCTGTCCATGGAACTCTCAACATTCTTCTTGGAAACCACATCTCGGCTGCCTCAACCTTGTTCTGGCTTTGTTTATTGACTGTCCACGCCTCACAACCGTATAACATTATCGGTTCTATATAAAATTCAAGATCTCTCTTCCTGATGTGAATTGATGGACATTTGTTGGTAAGAATGCTTTTCATCTACTTGAATGCTGTTTTGGCTTGGCCGATTCTGTTAGCTATTTCTACTGCAATACGTGCTTTATTTCTCTTTCGCTTTTTTCCCAGTTCGTTGATGTTTGTACATCTGCTACTGTTATAATAGAAGTCTGCCTGTGTACGATCACAGGTCTGAGTAACCTGCCCATTTTGTTTTGATGATGGCATGTGTATCTAAGAGTTATAATCTTATAAATTGAATAGCTGTATTTAGATATTTAGTGTTCTTTTAGTATGAATTTCACACACACACACACACACACACACACACACACACACACACACACACACACACACACACACACACACACACACCCCTACGCATTCACACACACGCACACACATGCATGCAAACACATTTGAATATGTGTATGTATTTTTGTGTATGTTTTACATTATGTTGTTCATAAACAGGCCGCCCACAGCTACGCTTTGTAGACGCATGCAAAAGGGCCCTTAGAAGCTCATGGATTGACCCAGGCTCTTGGGAGACTCTGGCGGAAGACAGGGCGGCATGGAGGTCAACCGTTTAGCAAGGCGTTGTGAATGCGGAGAGGAGGAGAGCAGAAAGCGCAGATGAGGAAAGGGCTCTTCGCAGGCAACGTTCCAGAAACCAAACAACAGCGACTCAATTTGCATGTGGCAGATGTGATAGAGATTGTCACTCAAGAATCGGCCTGCACAGCCACAGCAGAAAGTGCACGTCATGACCACAACGCCTCCTGGTGCAGACTATCATCTCCTGAGATGTAAAGAGGCCGACGACGATTCATAAACTATTTGTATTTGTTGTTGTTGCTGTTATTATTCTTTAACACACACACACACACACACACACACACACACACACACACACACACACACACACACACACACACACACACACACACACACACACACACACACAAAATACGCAAACGCACACACACTCACGCAAACAGACACACGCACAGTATCTCTCTCTCTCTCTCTCTCTCTGTCTGTCTCTGTCTCTCTCTCTCTTTAATATGTGGGGTTTTTTTTCGTCTTCTTTTCCCTTAACTACACGAAGAGTCATTGGGGCGCTGCACTAAAGAACTATTCACCAGATCTCTCCAGCTCTGCTTGTTGTGTGCCAAAGCCTTCGTCTCTGAACATGCTATCTTTGTCTATTCCGCTATGTTGTCAGTCTATCGTTTTGTCTATCTTCCACTGTCTCCCTCCCTCAGCAGTTCCCTGAAGGATTGATTTAGCAAAGCCATTGGATCTTGTTACGTAGCCATACCGACGTAATCTTCTTTTCTTAACTGAAGTCAGCAGATCTTCATATGGCGCAATGTGCTGCTTGATGGTTTGGCGCACTTGTTCATTGGTGATATGATCAATGTATTGATGTTTAGTAGCTTGCGATAACACTTCATTTCATAGCTTGCGATAACACTTCATTTCATAGCTTGCGATAACACTTCATTTCATAGCTTGCCATGCGCATAACACTTCATTTCATAGCTTGCGATAACACTTCATTTCATAGCTTGCGATAACACTTCATTTCATAGCTTGCCATAACACTTCATTTCATAGCTTGCGATAACACTTCATTTCATAGCTGCTAATCCATATCATAACACTTCATTTCATAGCTTGCGATAACACTTCATTTCATAGCTTGCGATAACACTTCATTTCATAGCTTGCCATAACACTTCATTTCATAGCTTGCGATAACACTTCATTTCATAGTTTGCCATAACACTTCATTTCATAGCTTGCGATAACACTTCATTTCATAGCTTGCCATAACACTTCATTTCATAGCTTGCGATAACACTTCATTTCATAGCTTGCCATAACACTTCATTTCATAGCTTGCGATAACACTTCATTTCATAGCTTGGAATCGTCTTTCCAAAGCCATTGTGAGTGTTCATGCCTTCCACAGGAAGATGGAAGATACCAGTGCACAGTAGAGCCTAATCTTGTGCTTAACGGAGATGTTCTTGTCCTTCCATACAGATTTCAGCTGGACAGTGCTGATGTTGTTTTTGCTGTCCTTGAGAGGGTTTCTGATTTGGATCTCTCATTGCTAATCACAGACCTCAGGTAAGCGAACTGTTCAACAGTTCTAAGTTTCAGTCCATGGATAGTGATATCAGTACTGATGATAGTGTTGTGGCTGGCCATCAGCTTGATCTTCTCGTTGCCGATTTCCTTGCTATATCTAGTGGGTGTTTCATCTAGTCTTTTAACAAGCCTGGAAAGTTCTTGCTTACTGCATATCAGGTCATCAATGTCAACTGTGAAGAGAAATTTTGTGATGGTTCTTCCTCCAATGCTGATTGTGCTGACATAATCTTTAAATAGCGTTAGTGATGATGCGCTTCAAAAATATGCTAAAAAGTGTGGGAGACAGAAGGCAGCCTTGACAAATTCCAACCAAAGAATGCAAGCACTCTTCAGTAGCACCCTGTATGGTGCTGATAAGTTTTTTTGTCGGATGTTAATTTTTTTCATTGTGACCCACAGTGCCTCTTGCCAGACTCTGTCAAATGCCTTCTTGAAGTCTATGAAGACCTGGTAGAATGCCCTCAGGTATTGGAGGTGCTTTGCACAAAGGATACACAGATTTGATATCCGTTCAATGGTACTTCTGCCTTTGCGGAATTCAGCCTGTGTTTCAGCAGAAATGGTATCTGCTTGTGGCTGTAACCTATTGAGACTGATTTTGAGCATTGTTCTGCTGTCATGACTGATGAAACTGACAGAGCAGTAATGGCGAAAGTGTTGGAAGTTTCCTTGTTTGGGTAGGACGATGATTAGTGATTGGGTTCATGGCACTGTTCACTCATCTGTGAGCCAAATGTAGTTGCAGAGGCGGTCAGGATATCATAACATAACTTCATAAAGTTTGACCTACATGGGGGATACCAGCAAAACTCGGGGTTTTGGTGGATAAATTGGATGGCAAGCCATTTGATATCAACATCATCCAGATGTATGCACCAACATCCGCATGTACTCAGGACGAAATTGACAACTTATATGAAGTATTAGAGATGACCAAGGCTCAATGTAAATCACAGAAAATTACAATAATGATGGGAGATTATAATGCTTAAGTGGGACAGGATAGGATGGAGGATATAGTTGGACTTCATGTCCTTGGTATACAAAATGAAAGGGGAGGGAAACTTGTGGAATGAGCACAGATGAATGAGTTCATAGTAGGAAACACCTGGTTTGAGCAGCCAAACAGAAGAAAATGGATATGGATGAGTCCAGGAAATAATACCAAAAATCAAATTGACTACATCCTGATCAACAAAAGATTTAGAAATTCTTTACTGTCAGCAAAAACACTACCAGGCACAGACTGCAACAGTGACCACAATCCTGTAGTGGGAAGATTTAGGCTGAAATTAAGGAAAAGGATACAGACCAAAAGTAACATCAAACTAAATCTTGGCCTTTTAAAGACAGATGAAGCGACACGTAAACAAATTAACGTACATGTTCACAACAAATTCAGTGCTCTGGAAGACGTTGGTGACAGTGAGGAACAATGGACAAAGTTGAGAAACTCGATAAAAGAAGCTTGTGAAGAAATCCCTAGAGTAGATAGAAAAGCAAAAAAGAACTGGTTGACGAAAGAAATTATAGGCTTAATGGAAGAACGTAGGAAGACAAAGGGAAAAGAGGAAAGATATAGAAAGATAAACAAAGAAATCAGGAATAGGTGCAACGAAGCTAAGGAAGCTTGGCTGAAAACAAAGTACAAAGAAATAGAAGACCGACACAAAACAGATCCTCAGGGTATGTACAGAAGAATTAAAGAAATTGCCCAACAGGAAAAAGACATGCACATCAACTGGTTGCTTAAAATCGAAATATTAGATAGATGGGAAGAGTACATTAAGGACGTTTTTGAAGAAGGCAGAAGCGAAGAACACATGATGAGAAAGAACGTTGAAGGTCCACCCATAATGAAAAATGAAGTTAGAGCAGCATTGAAAAAGATGAAACCAGAAAAAGCCCCAGGACCAGACAATATTACTACAGAGATGATTGAAGCCCTAGAGGAATTTGGTATTGAAAAAGTAACAGTCCTCCCAAATGAAATTTATGACACTGGAAAAATCCTCAAAGACATGTCAAAATCAATTTTCATTGCGCTTCCAAAGAAAGCAGGGGCTATAGAATGCGAACTGCATCGTGCAATCAGCTTGATGAGGACAAGGAACAGAATCAAAAGAGAAATAGTAGAACAGTGTGGATTTGTGGAAGGGTAAGGAAGTATTAATGCCATATACATCCTAAGAACTTTCACAGAGAGGTCCATCGAGTTGAATAAGGCTTTGTATTCATGCTTTGTTGAATATATCGAGGCTTTCGATCGGATAAGATATGAGGAATTGATCAACCAGCTAGAAAGACTCAATATTTATGGAAAAGATATACGAATAATCAGAAATATATATTGGGAACAAACAGCAGCAATGAGAATAGAAAACAATATAAGCTCTTTCCAAAATATCAAAAGAGGAGTCAGGCAAGGTTGTGTTCTGTCAACAGATCTGTTTTCACTTTACAGTGAAACCATCAAGACAAACCTTGAAGAATGCCCTGGATTAAAAGCTGAGGAAAAATGATAAACAAAATTCGTTACACAGATGACATTGTGCTAATTGCAGAAAATGAAAGGGACCTACAAAACCTTGTAAATATAATAGAAATAGAAAGCAAAAACAAAGGGTTGGAGCTAAATAGCAAGAAGACGGAAGTCATGGTATTCAGTAAAAAAAAAAAAAGAAATCCCCTAGTTCAAAATAGCAGCAAATGGCACACCTTTGAGACAGGTTGATAAGATTAACTATCTGGGAACGGTTATCTCAACAGACGGCAGATGCACATCAGAAATAGCCAGCAAAATCGGCCAAGCCAAAACAGCATTCAAGAAGATGGAAAGCATTCTTACCAACAAATGCCTATCAATTAACATCAGGAAGAGAGTTCTTGAATCTTATGTAGAACCGATAATGTTATACGGTTGTGAGGCGTGGACAGTCAACAAGCAAAGCCAGAACAAGACTGAGGCAACCGAAGTGTGGTTTCTAAGAAGAATGTTAAGAGAGTTCCATGGACAGCAAAGAAAACAAACGAGACAGTCTTGATGGAGCAGACAGAAGTAGATCACTCACAAGGAAGATTAGGAAAAGACAAGCAACATTTATAGGTCATTTTATGAGGAAAGGGGAATTATAGCACCTGGTCACAAAAGGAAAGCTGGAGGGAAAGAGAGCACCAGGTAGACCCATGGAAAAATATTGGACGGACTTGCAAAGTGGTTGAGGACAGAGAGGGTGGAAGATGTGCTTGCAGCGACAAGGGATAGCTAGATGCATATGGAGGGCCATGATCGCCAAACACCATGCAGCAGGACACATGATGATGATGATAACATGGGGATAAGGACAGATCTGAAGATCATTGCTACAGATTGGAACAATTCCCATTACGAATGATGCCGGTCTTTAAACGTGGTTATCGTCTCTTTAGCTTGTAGTCAGCAGAACAATAGAGGGCGCTAGAGACCGAGAGAGACAAAGAACTACATATGGCTCGAATCTTCGAGCAGTAACAAGCAGCGATTCCAACAAGAACGCCTTTGTCAGAAGAACGGAGGACAGAAGTGAACGGCGGTGCATGGTAGGCTACTTCCTAAGGGGCATGCCACGCGTAAGAAGAAGAATTATTTCTTTAACAGAATGTTGTTGCTATTGTGTTTCGTCTGTATGGGGGCGGGGGAGGGGCAGGGAGGGGGCAGTGATATTTTGTTCTTCTTGTAACAGTAAAGTTAAAGCGACACAGCTCACTAGCAGCACAAAAGCTGTACGTTTTCCATCGGTTGAAGGTAAACGACTTTGAAATTAACTGACAAGTTTGTTTAAAGAAGATCTTTGGCCAGGGTATAAGGTTTCTTTACATTCTCTTTTTTAGTTTGACTTTTTCTTTTCCTCACACACACACACACACACCACACACATCACACACACACACACACACACACACACCACACACACACACACACACACACACACACACACACACAACACACAGAGACAGAGAGAGATAGAGAGAGACAGAGAGAGAGAGAGACAGAGATTCAGGCAGGCAGGCAGACAGACAGACAGACAAACAGACAGGTTTAAAATTATTTGACAGAAAACAATAAAGAAAAGAGAGCGAAGGAGAAAGAAACTCTGTGCAGCAGTTGAGAGAGAAAGACAGAAACAGAGATCGGGGAGGGAGGGAAGGAGGAAGGGAGAGAGGAATTATTTTCTTTGGTCTGTTTTCTAACTCATACACTGAAACAGTTTTTCCATCGTCTAATATCACACTATGTGGATAGACATTAAATGAAATTGAATATTTTTCCAGAGAGAGGAGAGAGAGAGAGAGAGGAAGAGAGGCAGAGAGAGAGAGAGAGAGACGAAGAGAGAGACAGGAAGAGAGAGAGAGACGAAGAGAGAGAGAGAGAGAGAGGGAGAGAGAGAGAGACAGAGAGAGAGAGAGACGAAGAGAGAGAGAGAGAGGAGAGGAGAGAGAGAGAGAGAGAGAGAGAGAGAGAGAGAGAGAGAGAGAGAGAGAGAGACGAAGAGAGAGAGGGAGAGAGGGAGAGAGAGAGAGACAGAGAGAGAGAGAGACAGAGAGAGAGAGAGAGACAGACAGAGAGAGAGAGAGAGAGAGAGAGAGAGAGAGACGAAGAGAGAGAGAGATGCGTCTCTGTTTGTCGATATCACATCATCTATTTTGTCAAGAGAAAAAAAAAGGATTTGTAAATACACTGAAGATAGAAAATGGAGACGTTCGATTGATTTCAATCTAATTACAAAGGAGACTCGTGTCATACTGATATTTTCCCTTTCATGACACATTGATGTTCAATTGATTTCAATCAAAGTACAAAGGATAGTTATGTCATACTGCTATTTTCCCTTTCATGACATGTTGATGTTCTATTGATTTCAATCAAAGTACAAAGGATAGTCATATCATACTGATATTTTCCCTTTCATGACATATTGGTGATACAAAAAAAAAAGAAAAAAAAAAAAGAGGCGACCTCCAAAAAGGCAAACAACGATTAGAACGTGTCAAGAGAGATGGCTGAATTGAATGATACAATTATCAGACCACCTATTTAACTGCCAAGTAAGTCAGTATGGGATTCCAACCATTTTAGTAGTTTTGCTTCGTTTGATTTTCTTCGCTTTTCTGCCACAGAGTTGAAAGTGTACACGAAGGGATTGAGAGCGGAGTTCAAAGGCAGTATGAAGATTGCCAAGGCCACGTTCACTTTCCCAGGGATAGGAATTCCACCCATAGACAGCATTCCGCACAGTCCAATGGGAAACCAGCACATGAAATCTGTGACAGCCACGCTGATCAGCCTTCGAGCTATGGTCAGGTCACGTGACACTTTTGAAGTGTTGGTTGTTAAGGAATTTTTTTGCACTGACCAGTAGATAAAAACCTGACCAGCAGAGATCAGTAAAAAGAAAACAAAATTAAGGACAATTAATATACTGAAAGAGTACATCCGTCCCTTGAATGTACGTCTTGTGACTGGCAGAGGAATGCAGATGCCTGTCTGGCTATAAAACTCCCAGTGTGATGTCACTGGAAGTAAAGGCAACATGGCAAGACACCAGCCAACCAACCAAGTCAGCAGACAAGCCACTGATGCTGATCTCCTCTCAAATCGCAAGGAGCTGAATGGAAAACGAAGAACGATGAAACGATCAAGCGTGATAAACCAGATGGTCATCGCCGATACTTCGCTGGACAAGAGAGATAAAAATCCTGCCACCTTACAGGCCACGCTGCTCATCCAAATGTCATCATAATGCAGGTACACACCACGGAACAATTCATCTGCCACTCCGATAATAGCTATGTAGACACCCATCAGAAAGTCAGCTAGGGTCAGGTTGGTGACAAATACAGTGAAACCACTGGCAGTGGTCACTTTATGTGCGCACAAACGGACGATAAAACAGAAAGCATTGCCACTTATTGACAGACAGCTGATAAGCCAAAGAAAACCATGATACAGTTCTGATTGTAGTAAATCTTCACACGATGAAATTTCATCTTTAGGGGATATACAGTGAGTGTTTCCAAAATTATTTGCGAGTATTTCCTGACAACATAGTTTATAATTTTCAACTGATACAACACCAAGATGGGAAAGACCTTTGAACACATCAGGTGGAAACTTTTTCACGTGAGTACCACTCATGTACAGATGAGTTAAGCGTAATGTATTCTTGAAACCGCTAGGTCCAATGGTATGAATAGCAGTATAAGTTAGAGTAATTTTCTCCAAGAGGAAGAAATTCGATAAAACTTCAGTGTCGAACACTAGCAGTGAGGAGTACGATAGATCAATCTCTGTTAATGCTGTTTGCAAGGTATTATATGAGGGATCTTTACAAAGCAAGGTGAGAGGGTTGTTGGACAGGGACAGTGTCCGTAGATTTTGTAAAACAGCAAAATGAGTCATATTAACATGCTGCAGGTGATTTCCAGAGAGATCAAGAAACTTCAGATTGAGCAATCTCATGTGAGACAGGACGGTTAAAGAAGTGTGAGCAAGACTCAGATAAATGAGATAGATATTGTCAGACACATCAGACAGATTCATACCTGATCCTGTAGCATCCAAATAACGAAGCTGAGGGAATGACGATGCAGGAAAAGACTGTGGACAAACGAAAGTATGACCATGACAGAGGCAGACGTCAGGACAGGTCATATCACACAGCAATTCATCCTCATACAACGGGCAGTGAGGCCAACCATCACACACGTGATCACCATGCAGACATATTAGCGAAGCTCTGCATTTGAAGAATCCTGGACACATCCAGTCTTTACACCCTTCTTCGTCCTCGTGGTCGACACAGTCGTATACATCATTGCATCGTGTGTAGACTGGCAGGCAGTCATTCATCTCACCAAGACATCGATAGTGGGTGTCAGGGCATGACTCGCTGGAGTTCATTCGGGTTGAAACAAAAAAACCAATGCCATCGAATTTGATAAGAGCAGGAGATGGAAAACGTGTGTATTTATTTTTAGTATTCAGAAAATCATTACAGTCTTTCTCATCTGAGTCATCTAGACAGTGAGACACTCTGTCACACATGTTATCATAGGGCACACACTGACCGTTAGTGCATGTGAACATTTGAAGACAAGGAGGATGCACACAAAAGAACTCATCACTCTTGTCTTCACAATCAGGTCTGAAGTCACATACAATGGTGTAAGATAGCGTGGACTCTTTATCGTCATCGCACACGAACATAGGGATCGACACGTCAGACTGATGTTTGGGACCCAGTAGACCATGTTGGCGTGATACGTCAGGGAAAAGTTTACAAATGGATGAGTGGTTCTGATTACACACGTTGTTTGACCCTTGTGTACTACACACATATACAATGTGCATCACGTGGCCTGTACTACACGTGGCCAAATAACGATTCCCTGATTTCGAAGAAAAGTTTCCAACAGCGGTCAGTGATATAGCTTTGGAATAATGACTCTCCGTAATCACACGCTTCTTAAATTCACAAAGTGTTCCAAACAATGATAACTTTTCAGAACACTGCATAAACGCATTGAAAATAAAGGTTCTGATGCACAGCCGTGTTTCTCTAAATCTTACGGCAACAAGTAAACCCACTTTGAGAGAATGGTAGAGAATGGTCTTGTCTTTCATCATGATATTATTTCTGTACATATTAGGGATTGACAGGTCTCCAAGTTGTAAACCAATGAAAATGCTCTCAAATTCATGAAGTGGTTTTTTGCTTAGTTTAAACATCTCATGTGTCCACGGCTTGCCACATTTAGGAATCCCAAGCGTGCCCCCTGCTAACCGACAGTACTCGCCAGCTCTTTCGCTGGCAGATGTTTTGGTACTATTGTCAAATCTCTCAAGAACTTCATTGCTGACGAACTCGTAGCACCGGTTGCATATTGATAGTCCATTTTGACAATCAGGATCACTAAAAAGGCATCCATCTTCACATCCTAACTTGTTGGTAACAGCTGGAATAGGTACACAAAAAACAGTTGACAGACCAAGACGTACATTTGGAATAATTTTATTTCATATTCATATTCATATTCATATTCATATTCATATTCATATCATATTCATATTCAATTCATTCCTTTGTCACAGTGGATTTACCATGTGAACTTGGGCTGTTCACCTCTTTGCGAGCGCGCAGTTTAGTGCCACTCAAACATTTTTTTTACCAAGGCTATAGAAAGATAAGAAGGCTACTTGGCCTTCAAGGGAAAGGACCTGGGAAATCAACCTATCTCTCCCTCCAATATTTTATACCAGGGCAGTGGGCAAAAACCCTGCTCTTTACGATTTTCAACAGGTGTGGGATCTTAAGCGTGAGCAGGCCGGAAGGACTACACGTTCAGTTCGATTTTTCAGTCAAACTGATGAGAAAAGTCGAGGCCTCAACGGGAAACGAACTCTGGAACCTTGAATTTAGTTATTGGCAGGTGAACATTTCAACCATTCTGCCACTCTTCTCCCTTTGTGTGTGTGTGTGTGTGTGTGTGTGTGTGTGTGTGTGTGTGTGTGTGTGTGTGTGTGTGTGTGTGTGTGTGTGTGTGTTGTGTATGTGTGTGTTTGTGTGTGTGTGTTTGTGTGTGTGTGTTCGTGTCTGTGTGTGTGTTTGTGTGTGTGTGTGTGTGTGTGTGTGTGTGTGTGTGTGTGTGTGTGTGTGTGTGTGTGTGTGTGTGTGTGTGTGTGTGTGCATGTGTTTTTGCTTTTTGTGGATCAAGAGCGGAATGGAGAGCACTGTGACTTCCTCAACATCATAAAGGAGTTCAGCAAGGCTTCGTTCTCTAGCTCTACCTCTTCAACATATACACAGAGCCAGTAATGAGAGAAGCAGACACAGATGGTATGGGAATGAAAATAGGAGGAAGGAATATCACCAACCTGAGATATGCTGATGACACTGACCTATTAGCAGGAGACATCATAAGTATGAGGAGAATTCTATGTCGAGTAGATGCTGCAGGACACAAGGCAGGACTGAAACTGAATACCAAATAGACCAAAGTCATGCACATAGAAGGATCAGCTAACCAGCCACAGCAGAGCATCATCAACATCATCATGTGCCCTGCCACATGGGGTTGGCGATGATGACCCTCCATATGCATCTATCCCTGGTTCCACAGCCACTTTGCAAGTCCATCGAATATTTTTCCCTGGGTCTACCTGATGCTCTCTTAATCTTTCCCTCCAGCTTTACTGTTGTGACCAGGTTCTCTAGTTCCCCTTTCCTCATGAAATGGCCTATATATATTGCTTGTCTTTTCCTAATTTTCCTTATGAATGATCTTCTTGTGTCTGCGTCCATCAAGACTGTCTCGTTTGTTTGTTTGTTTGTTTGTTTTTTTGCTGTCCATGGAACTGTCAACATTCTTCTTAGAAACCACATCTCGGCTGCCTCAATCTTGTTCTGGCTTTGCATGTTGACTGTCCATGCCTCGCAACCATATAACATTATCGGTTCTACAGAACTCTCTTCTTGATGTTAATTGATAGGCATTTGTTGGTAAGAACACTTTTCATCTTATTGAATGCTGTTTTGGCTTGGCTGATTCTGCTGGCTATTTCTGATGTGCATCTGCCATCTGGTGAGATGATCATACCCAGACATTTAAACTTATCAACCTGTCTCAAAGTTGTATTGTTTGCTGTTATTTGCATGAGGGGATTTCATGTTTTTTACTGACTACCATGACTTTGGTCTTCTTGCTGTTTAGTTCCAACCCCTTTCCTTTGCTTTCTATTTCTATTATATTTACAAAGTTTCGTAGGTCCCTTTCATTTTCTGTAATTAGCACGGTATCGTCTGCGTATCGAATGTTGTTTATCATTTTTCTCACCAACCTTTAATCCAGGGTATTCTAATGGGTTTCTTATGATGTTTTCGCTGTAAAGTGAAAACAGATCTGGTGACAAAACACAACCTTGCCTGACTCCTCTTTTGATATTTTGGAAAGAGCCTATATCGTTTTCTATTCTCATTGCTGCTGTTTGTTCCCAATACATATTTCTGATTGTTCACACTTCTTTTCCATCAATATTGAGTCTTTCTAGTTGGTTGATCAATTCTTCATATCTTATCTGATCGAAATCCTTGGTATGATCAACAAAGCATAAATATAAATCCTTATTCAACTCGATTGACCTCTCTATGATAGTTCTTAGGATGTATATGGCATTAATACTTCCTTTCCCTTCAACAAATCTACACTGTTTTTCTGCTATTTTTCTTTTGATTTTATTCCTTGTCCTCCTCCTCATCATCAGGTGCCCTGCTGTATGGCGTTGGCGATCATGAACTTCCATCTGTCTCTATCTCTCATTGCCCCAAGCATCTCCCCCACCCTCCCCGTCCCCAGCCACTCTGCAAGTCCGTCCAGCATTTTCTCCCTGGGTCTACCTGGTGCTCTCTTTCCCTCCAGCTTTCCCATTGTGACCAGGTGCTCCAAATCCCCCTTCCTCATAAAATGGCCTATAAATGTTACCTGTCTTTTCCTAATCTTCCCTATGAGTGATCTATTTGTGTCTGCCTCCATTAAGACTGTCTCGTTTGTTTTCTTTGCTGTCCATGGTACTCTCAACATTCTTCTTAGAAACCACATCTCGGCTGCCTCAATCTTGTTCTGGCTTTGTTTGTTGACTGTCCACACCTCACATCCGTACAACAGTATTGGTTCTATATAACATTCCAGAACTCTCTTCCTGATGTTAATTGATAGGCATTTGTTGGTAACAATGCTCATCATCTTCTTGAATGCTGTTTTGGCTTGGCCGATTCTGCCGGCTATTTCTGATGTGCATCTGCCGTCTGATGAAATGATCGTTCCCAGGTATTTAAATTTATCAACCTGTGTCAAGGTTGTGCCGTTTGCTGTTATTTTGCATGAGGGGATTTCATGTTTTTTACTGATTACCATGACTTCAGTCTTCCTGCTGTTTAGTTCCAGCCCCTTACCTTTGCTTTCTATTTCTAGAATATTCACAAGGTTTTGTAGATCTCTTTCATTTTCTGCAATTAGCACGGTGTCATCTGCGTATCGAATGTTGTTTATCATTTCCCTCCAACTTTTAATCCAGGGTCTTCTTCTAGGTTTCTCATGATGTTTTCGCTGTAAAGTGAAAACAGATCTGGTGAAAAAACACAACCCTGTCTAATTCCTCTTTTGATGTTTTGGAAAGAGCTTACATTGTTTTCTATTCTCATTGCAGCTGATTGTTCCCAGTACATATTTCTGATTGTTCGTAGACTTTTCCATCAATATTGAGTCTCTCTAGTTGATTGATCAATTCATTGCGTCTTACCCGATCGAAAGCCTTGGTGTAGTCAACAAAGCAAAAATACAAATCCTTATTCATCTCAATTGACCTCTTTATGATAGTTCTTAGGATGTATATGGCATTGTCATATGCGCAGGGTGGTGCGTGCTCTTGATTTTTGTGTCGTGTGCATGGAGTGATGTATGCATGAGTTTTATGTTGCGTGCGGAAGGAAATTTTGTGTGTGCATGTGTAGTAGGATTGAGTTTTTCGAAAAACAGCTCACCCAAGTTAAAAACAAAAAGGTGGAATAGGTTTTGGGAGGCAGTCGCCAAAGAATCCGCCAAGAGGAAGGTGTCTCGACAACAACCGCCTATAGAATGGAGAAGGAGAAGAACAAGAACAAGAAGAACGCGAAAAAGTTATGAAGGAAAGAAGGCGAAACAAATAAAAAGAGAAGAAAGAAAGAATTAGATAAAGGAGAAGAAGAAGAAGAAGAGGAAGGAGAAGAAAACGGTGAGAAAGAAAAAGGCGGAAAATAAGGATAAGAAGGAAAAGGAGACGAGGAAGAAGAGACGAGGAAAAAGGAGAGAGGAAGAAGGAGACGAGGAAGAAGGAGATGAGGAAGAAGGAGACGAGGAAGAAGGAGACGAGGAAAAGGAGATGAGGAAGAAGGAGACGAGGAAAAGGAGACGAGGAAAAGGAGACGAGGAAAAGGAGACGAGGAAAAGGAGACGAAGAGGGAGACGAGGAAGAAAGAGACGAGGAAGAAAGAGACGAGGAGGAAAGAGACGAGGAAGGAAGATGAGGAAGAAGGAGACGAGGAAGAAGAAAGAAAAGGAGAATAAGAAGGAAAAGAGGAATAGGAGACGAAGAGGGAGGAGAAAACGAAGGAGGAGAGAAAGAGTACATGTATGAAGGTGCGTGGTTGTGTATGTTGTATGTTGTATGGGTGATGAGTGAAAGTTAGTAATAATAAATGTAAAAAAAAGAATATATCGCAGTTTGTTTAGTGCCATTGGTTGGAAGGAGTGCGTGCTGTTGCGTGACGGACGAATGCTTTTGCATGTGTTTGAGTGCGTGAACATATGTATACCAAAAAGCATGACAGGCATTAACAGTTCCTTTTTCTTCCTCAAATCCACACTGTTCTTCTGCTATTTCTCTTTTGATTCTATTCCTTATCCTCATCATGATTATTCTTAACAGGATTTTTGTTACATGACTCATCAAACTGATTGTGCGATGGAGTTTGCATTCTATAGCCCCTGCTTTCTTTGGAAGTGCAATGAAAATTGATTTTGACATATCTTTGGGGATTTTTCCAGTGTCGTAAATTTCATTTAGGAGGACTTATTTTTTCTATGCCATATTCCTCCAGGGCTTCAATCATCTCTGTAGTAATGTTGTCTGGTCCTGGGGCTTTTTCTGGTTTCATCTTTTTCAGTGCTGCTCTAACTTCATCTTTCATTATGGGTGGTCCTTCAAGGTTCTTTTTTATAATGTGTTCTTCGTTTCTGTCATCCTCAAAAAGGTCTTTAATTTATTCTCTCCATCTGTCTAATATTTTGTCTTTTTCCATGATAAGCGTGCCATCTTTCGATTTCAAGCAACCAGTTGGTATGCATGTATTTTTCGTCTGTACATACCCTGAGGATCCGTTTTGTGTCGGTCTTCCATTTCTTTGTACTTTGTTTTCAGCCAAGCTTCCTTAGCTTCATTGCATCTATTCCTGATCTCCTTGTTTATCTTCCTGTATATCTCCTCGTTTCTCTTTGCCTTCCTCCTTTCCTCCATCAAGCCCAAAATTTCATTAGTCATCCAGCTCTTTTTTGCTTTTCTGTCTGCCTTAGGGATTTCTTTACAAGCTTCATTTATCGAATTTCTTAACTTTGTCCATTGTTCCTCACTGTCACCAAAGTCTTCTAGAGCACTGAATTTGTTTTGAACATGTACATTAAATTTTTCACGTATCACTTCATCTGTCTTTAAGAGTCCAAGGTTTAGTTTGATGTTGCTTTTGGTCTGTTTCCTTTTCCTCAATTTCAATCTAAATCTTCCCACTACAGGATTGTAGTCACTGTTGTAGTCTGCGCCTGGTAGTGTTTTTGCTGACAGTAAAGAATTTCTAAATTTTTTGTTGATCAGGATGTAGTCAATCTGATTTTTGGTATTATCTCCTGGACTCATCCAAGTCCATTTTCTTCTATTAGGCTGTTCAAACCAGGTGTTTCCTACTATGAACTCATTCATCTGTGCCCATTCTACAAGTTTCTCTCCCCTTTCATTTTGCGTAACAAGGCCATGAGGTCCGACTATATCCTCCACCCTATCCTGTCCCACTTAAGCATTAAAATCTCCCATTATTACAGTAACTTCTTGTGATATATATTGGACTTTGGCCATCTCTAATACTTCGTAGAAGTTGTCGATGTCTTCCTGAGTACTTGCGGATGTTGGTGCATACACCTGAATGATGTTGATATCAAATGGTTTGCCTCCCAATTTGACCAGCAAAACTCTGTCGGACACAGCCCAGTATCCCTTAACTGCTTTTGATTTGTCCTTGTCCATCATGATGCCTACTCCTCTTTCATGTGAGTTACCATCAGAGTATATCATTGTGTATTCTCCTGGTGTTATGTCTGCCCCCTTCCATCTCGCTTCCCCTAGTCCTAAAATACCAATGTTAAGCCTTTCCATCTCTGTTTTGATATTTTCTAATTTACCCTTCTGCGACAGTGTTCTTATATTCCATGTAGCAACTTTGATGTTTTTAAATCTGAGTTTGGGGGGTTTGGTCGCAGTAACTTGCTGACGGTCTGGTGTCACCTGCGCCGCATGACGGTCCCTACCGGACGAAGCTGCTCCACAGGAGCACCTATTTACGTCGTTGTCTTCATTTTCCATTTTTATGTTTCTGTCCATGAGTAAACTGGGAAAATTACGATGGTGGTTTCCCGTTGCCTTCCTTGTATCACTTCATCTGTTTTTAAGAGTCCAAGGTTTAGTTTGATGTTGCTTTTGGTCTGTTTCCTTTTCCTCAATTTCAGTCTAAATCTTCCCACTACAGGATTGTGGTCACTGTTGTAGTCTGCGTCTGGTAGTGTTTTTGCTGACAGTAAAGAATTTCTAAATCTTTTGTTGATCAGGATGTAGTCAATCTGATTTTTGGTATTATCTCCTGCACTCAACCATGTCCATTTTCTTCTATTCGGCTGTTCAAACCAGGTGTTTTCTCTATGAACTCATTCATCTGTCCCATTCTACAAGTTTCTCTCCCCTTTCATTTTGTGCACCAAGGCCATGAGGTCCAACTATATCCTCCACCCTATCCTGTCCCATTTTAGCATTAAAATCTCCCATTGTAATTGTAACTTCTTGTGATTTACATTGAGCCTCGGTCATCTCTAATACTTCGTAGAAGTTGTCAATTTCGTCCTGAGTACATGCGGATGTTGGTGCATACACCTCAATGATGTTGATATCAAACGGCTTGCCATCCAATTTAACCAGCAAAACTCTGTCGGACACAGCCCAGTATCCCTTAACTGCTTTTGATTTGTCCCTTCAATTATGATGCCTACTCCTCATTCATGTGTGTTTCCACCAGAATATACTATTGTATGCTCTCTTGATGTTATCATGCCTGGCCCCTTCCATCTCACTTTCCCTAGACCTAAAATACTAATGTTAAGCCTTTCCATCTCCATTTTGACATTCTCTAATGTTCTCTTTTGCAGCAATGTCCTCACATTCCATGTTACGATTTCGGTTTTTTTTTAAAGATTTAACGACGTAGCTTGTTGACGGTCTGGTGTCACATGCACAGCATGACGGTCCCTAGGGGACGAAGGTGCGTCATAGGAGCCCCTATTTACGTCATTATCTTCATTTTTCTTGTTTTGTTTGGCCGTGAATTTTATCTGGAAAGTACGATGGTGGTTTCCCGTTGCCTTCCATCAGTTTGTGTACGGTCTCTCCGATAGCCTTTGTCGTTCCCACGACAACCTACAAGGTAGTAGAAGTGATTTTTTTCAGGGTTTACTCCCTTAGCCTTACTCTCTCCCGAGATATCCACCAGGCAGTGGTGCTTTTTACCCATAGCTGGGGATCTGGTTCGTGGGCACCAGGGCATGTCCATACGCCGGTGGGCCTGCGTGCTGCACGTCTGCAGAGCATACGAATAGATAAAACAGCTGGAAAACGTGGACAACTTAAAGTACTTGGGCTCTGTCAAAACCAACACAGGATCTTGCAGCAAGGACATCAGATCAAGAATAGGCATGGCCAAGCAAACAAATGGTCCAGTTGAACAACATATGGAAAGACAGAGGCATACCAACGAAACTGAAAACAAGAATTTTACGCTGTTTGATTTGGCCTGTTGTCATGTACGGATGTGAAGCCTGGACTTTGAAGAAAGACGAAGAAAATGAAATAAACGCAGCAGACATGTGGTTCTGCTGGCGTCTTCTCACAGTAACGGGACAGACAAAAGAACCAGTGAGAGCGTGCTAAAGGAATTAGCTGTCCAATGTAAAATGCTTCCAGAGATCAACAAAAGAAAACTGAAGTATATCAGGCACATGAACAGAAACACAAGAACTGACTTGATGACATCAGTCCTGCAGGGGAGACTCGAGCAGATGGACAACATCGCTGACGCCTGCAAACTGGAGCTCCATGACGTCATACACAGGAGCAGAGACGGATGATGATGATGATGGACCAAGAACAGATGATGGGCTAGGAGAAAGATGGCAAACTGTGTTAGAGAGTGAGAAGCGTCTGTGTCTTACTTTGCCTGTAGATGGGCTTCTGTAGTACAGTGCAGGCACACTGGTCTTCTTTTTTTAACTCTCTGACTCCAGCATCCTGTCCACCAGCATCCTGCATTGTCAACCATGCTAGCAAAGCAAAAAGTTAGCCCTTTGAGTCCCTCACCGTATCCACCAGTTTCCTTGCAGGAAGTTGATGGATAGAGTGAGGAAATCAAAAAGTTAAATTTTTGCAGTTGGTCGATAGGGTGCGGAAGTCAAAGGGTTAAAAGACATAGGAGATGAACAGACACATTTCGCAGGAAATACGACTGAACCGGGCAGATCTTTTCCTCAGCACCAGATTTAAGAATCACATGGAATCCTGTGTTGAATCAAGTTCTCGGCGAATTTTCTGAAGTGTTCAAAGAGTATCCAAAGCACAATCAAGTCATTTCTAAATTTCTCATCGGGATCGACGACATACTGATTGCTGAAGACAGACAGGATTCTTACAAGCCCTTCTGAAAGAAGCTGGGACCCGTCTGAAACCAAAGATGTTTTCCTGCACTCTGGAAGTGGTATACATGTGACAGTAAATGGATCAGCATGGCATTAATCCACTTGCAGAAAAATGAAGGTCATTGATTTGGTGCCTAGATCAACAGATGTGAAACAGCTTCAAATGTGCCTTAAGATGGAAACCTGTTACGTTCTCAGCCCAATCTGTCTGTGGTTTTAGGTCCTCTCTACTCCGTAATGCTGAAAAGGAACTTCTGGTTATGGCAACAAAACAGGAACTGGCATGAAAACGGTCTTAAAGTCTCTGCTTCAGTATCCTCAGGTATTGGTTCATTTTTATTGTCAGAGAGACATCATTCTGAGTTGTAATGCGCCAAGCAATACGTTGTTGATCCAAACGAGGATTTTAAGCAGTATGTTGTTGATCCGAATGAGGACTTGCAACAAATTTTAACAGTTCTGTGAAAAATACTGGGAGTCGAGGACACGCTGTATGGGAGTGCATTGAAGCGATACAGATCTTTGATTGTTGTATATTGCTTGGACTCTTTATCTAGTTCCAGTGGCCGTTAAGGTTGTGTCAGATCTGATTTTGTGAAACACTTTCCACTTACCAACTCTGCCAAATGATTATCTGCTGTCTTTAACTGGATTCACTGTGACCTTGTAATCTTGTAATCACCGCAAATTTGCCAGCTTTTATCTGGTTATACAACTCTCACAAAAATTGGAGCTTCCGATTCAGAGAACTGCATCTTTTTTATGTGCTTCTAGAAGAGAAATCGAAACATGCTGCTAGAAAGCCAACACTGTTAGCTACAAACTAGCACCTTTTTTGCGGCATCCAAGCATCCCCTTGAGCACCAAAAGAAAACTAATCAATGCCATCTTCATCCCAACTCTCACATACCAGTACCAGACATGGTCACTGACAAAATCGCTCAAAAAGGAAATAAGTGGCCTGCGAGATGTAATTTTTTAAGAGAATAGATAACAAAACTTTGAAAGACAGGGTCAGAAATGACAATCCGAGTAACGATAGGAGTAACACGCGTCCTATAACACATAGGAAGGCAGCAAATAAAATGTTTGGACATGTGACAAGATGCCCCCCAACCAACCACACAGCGTGCATACAACTCCAGATGTTCCGGCACCAGAGCCAGAGGCAGACCACAGCTACGCTGGAGCGACACGATAGCAAAAACACCGGGCACGTACAACATGTCACTTACCAAAGCCTCCCGCCTTGCTGCAGACAGACACCTTATCTCCCCGTGAACCTCACTGTTAGGCGGAAGGAAATAGTAAAAAGTAAAGTACAGTAAGTTTGCTTCCAGCCTATCCAGTTCCTGGCCGACTCTCTTACGCAGTGCATTGGGCAACGACTGTGGTTTTAAAGTCAAGTGGTGTTGTTGATGAATCAGTTACAATGTATCAATCGCACATTTGACTTTCTCCCCTTGATTGTGCCTTGAGACTGTTCGAACACCATACAAATCGATGAGAACTTGAAATAGATGCAATTGTCAACTAGTGAAAACAGATGACATTGTTGACCGATGAAAGTGGATAAAATAGTTAACTTCTGAGCATGGATAAAATGGTTAACTTCTGAGCATGTATAAAATGGTTAAATATTGAAAGCAGATAACATTACAGAAAATTTTAAAAAAGTGAAATTCTTAAATCATCAAAGTAGATGAAACCGCCAACTGACGAAGGGGATAACATTGTTAGATTATGAAAGTTAATAAACTGTGAAATGGTAAAAGAGGATAATATTGTGAATTAAATAAAGTGGACAAAATTCCTAACTGCTGAAAGTGCATAAACTGTTAATTTTTGACAGTAGATAAGAGTGTGAATCAATGAAAGTAGATAAAATTGTTGATTAATGAAGGTGAATAAAATCAATAATTGACGAAAATCAATATCATTTTTAATTTATAAAAGTGCATAACATTGTCAAGTTGTAAATGTAGACAAAATTGTTAACTTATAAAAGTGAATAAAATTTATCAGACACATTTTTTCCCTGGAACGTTTTAGTAAATTACATCTCTATAGTCGGAATCACACTAGATGTGTATCAATACTCTTCAAAGTTATCGCAAGTGAAGCTACCATTTCTTTTCGGTACGCAAGCAGTCTGACTTTTAGAGGAATGCTGTCACTGACATCCAAGTCGTGATTTCAACGTTTGTAAGACTTTTCCTTCCTGTGCTCGATGTTGTCGCTGTGTTACAACAGTGCCCAGATGTAGGCACGGAGTGAGGGCAGAACTGAGAGTTAAAATGAACGTGACTGTAATGACATACACCTGGTCTGACACAGCAACCCCACCAAAGACCAACATGATGATCAGGCCAGATGAAAGCCAGCAACAAACATCTTTGATAGCCATTTTGGTCAACAGATGGAAGGAATAATACACTGGCCTCTTGGTGGGATCAACTACATGATGGTATTTGGGTCTTCGTCCGCTTATGGCGACCTGACCAGCCACGATCGTTAAGCACAAAATAATGTTAAATACCGCAATGACTGTGAACCATCTGAATTGCTGCTTACAATTATTGCAGTCGAACAAAACCAGACGACAAAGACCAGACTGACCTTCAAAGCCCCAGTGGGAGAGTCTTGGAAGCAGAGGTATCACTGACAAGATTATTCCAACAAACCACATTACCGCGCAAACTGCACTTGCTGAACGTCCAGTCAGTCTCCATCGACACAGAGGAAAGCGAAGGAAGATGACATGATCTGCGGTTATGGACCAGACTACCAGAAGTGGCACTTCGCTAGATAGAAAGAAAAGAAAACCAGCCACCCTGCAAGTCACACTGTTGGTCCAGGTCTTTTCAAAATAGACGTAATTGCCATGGAATGCTTCGTTGGCTATTGCAACGATACAGTTGTGAATTCCCATACAGATATGAGCAATCTGCAAATGGGCAAAGAACTTGACGACATTTCCTTCAAACATTTTCTGCGCCACAAACAGAGCTATGAAGGAAATAAGATTTCCTAACGTGGCACAGATACTCACCAACCACAATAAAAACCGGGACAGTTCGTTCGGCAACAAATTTGTGCACGAAGAAAAAATGGGTTGTGGCGCAAAACATGCGGTGTAACTTGACTGCTTGTTTTTAGAAAATGAATTCACACAGCAAAACCTGAAGTCTGATGAAAAGATTTTTTTCAAATGACGTAATGTTGAGAATAAATCTAAATTAAAATACTTAACAGGATTCCCTCTTATGTCCACTTCTTTCAAATGTGGAATAGTTTTGAAAACTGTAGAGCCAATGCTTTCAATGACAGAAAAAGACAAATTGATATGGTGTAGTCGGGGTAAGTACATTAGACTGGTGTTAAATATTTGCAGGTTCGTTGTTGATATGTCTATTTTTCTTAGTGCGTAATGAACACCAAACAGTTTACTCGTTAGTGACAAAATAGGGTTTTTTACTAGTATCAGAACTCTCAAATTTGTCATTTCTGAAAATAGATTCATATTGACTGTTTTCAAATGATTATTGGTCAAATCAATAAACTGTAAGTTTAAAAGCTTTGTAGCTTGTATGTCAGCTAAGGCACACCGTGAAAGACTCAAATGAATAAGATAATTGTTGCCACTGAATTCTGTCAGCGTCATTCCTGAACCTGTGGCATCCACAGAGCGTAACTGAGGAAAGAGATTAGCAGAGAAAGGTTGAGGACATAGAAAAGAGTGACCCTGACATAGACAGCCTACAGGACAGGTTGTATCACACATCCAATCATCATCACGCTGTGGACACTGGCCCCAGCCATCACACAGATGATCTCTGTGCACACAGACTCTGGAAGCTCGACACCTGAAGAAACCAGGACATTTCATCGTCTCACAGTCTTGTTCGTCTTCTCCATAAGTACAGTCAGAAAATTCGTTACATCGTGTGTAGACAGGGAGACAGTACAACCAGTCTTCTGTGCACCGGTAATGAGTGTCAGGACAAGATTCGTTGTCTGTCATCCACTGCTGAGTAAAGAAGCCTGTGCCGTCAAGATTGATGTACAGTCGCTGCTCTCTGTGCGCATCTTTGTGATAGTATGAGTCAGGCTCGGTACAGCGGTGTTCATCAGAATCGTCCAGACAGTCTGAATGGTCATTGCAACGTTGACCGCACCCTACATATTGACCATTGGTGCAGAGATAACCGTTACGAATAGGATGGTTGCAAAATGACTCATCACTTTCATCTGGACAGTCTGGTCTAAAATCACACACCAGAGTGTAAAGCACTGTTGTCATGTCATCCTCACATGTAAACAGGACAATGGTATATGTAATGTTTGCTCCTGGAAGATTGAGAGAACTCGCATCCATGAACGTACAACATGATGCATGTTCCATTGCGGTGCAGTGACTGTTCAAATCACACAGCAAAAACGTGTGTATCCCATGACCATCTGGGCTCTGAAACAACATCTGTCGTGTGTGTGTAAAGATGGATGGGGAAGTGTGCCAGCCAGGAAAGTCAACGGTCTTGGCTAAAGTCACATTGTTTGAATGTAGTTTCGTTTCACACACCAAAATATCCACTCTTATTCCTCGGTTTTTGTGGTAATTCAACTGCATGTCATGCAGGATCATTCCCACGGGACTTCTTGATGGTGTATACAGCTTCCAAGACCAAAAGTGATCAATGTCATAGATCAAGGTACTGTCAGACCATTTACGAAATTTGCTATACATGAATGGTCCACCATCAGACACTAAACCTGAAAAATTACCCATGACTATTTTAAATGTGTACTTCCCCTTAAAAATCTGCAGAAAATCATTTTGTTCCTGTCTTGTTTTTATTGATGCCGGTTTTCCAGCCATATTCAGACAGATATATACAAGTTTGTCATAAGAAATTTTTTTCCCCATCTGAACATATTGAAAACATTTGTTACGTGAAGCTACCAAACCCCGACACTCAGGACTACTGAAAGGACAATGTTCTGTTTCATCCTGTCCATCTTCACATTCTTTTTTCAGGTTACAGTCCAGGTGATCTCGAAAGCTGGAATAGTAATCTACAGAACAGTTGAACAAGTCATTTAAGAGCTTTTTGGGTAGGTAAGATTTAGGATGAAAAGTAAAAGTCACTTTCCAGCCAATCTCCATTAGCACCGTATTTCCTTGAATGATGATACAAACACGAAGACTTGATGAAGAAAGGACACTTGGTGGTGTGCCATATTCATTGCACACATCAGAAACAATTTGACGGTTTGTACTTGGTTTCCTAGACACCAGTTTTAGGCACTGATCATCCCTTTCATATGTATGTCTTGCCTGAAAGCTGGCCATAATGATATATCCCAATGGTGCTATTAGTTCTACACAAACATTCAAACATGCTTTGAATGGTATGTGCAGACGTGGGAATGTCACATACCCAGAGAGTGTCGATACATGTCTTGTGATGAAACAGTGGTCTTTAATAGCCTGGCTTCTAACTTTAAGCAATGATATGTTCTTGTGATAAAAGTACATGTGGTTTTCAGTTGAGTCAATCACATGGTCAGTGTCCATTAATGAGTGATAATCGCAGCCTATTTTCTCTGAGACATAGAAACGATTTTTAATATACATAAAAGTTTCCCATGGACTAGAAACACACCAATACTCTAACCGTTGCAAACGAGCTTGTACAAACATACCCTGTGGTACCTCTATATGCAAAAGACAGTACAAAGTGAAGTTATCACACACCCCATACACCACTCCTAGGTGTTCTGTAAAGGCTGGCAGGGCTTCCGGGCATTCCGATAAATTCATCTGCTGAACTGTGTATTCGGTGATGTTGGCGTTCATCAGATATTCTACACCAGGACACAAGTCCACGATCTTCAGTAGTACAGCATTGTTGTTGATGCTGATATCTATGGTGGGTTGATGTGTGATAACGTCGGTATTGACCAAAGGAAGTGTCAGCAGTGACCCAAACACTGTCAGAAACAAAAGAGACTGCACAGCTAATGTATAGCTCTCTATAATTTTCCATTGCTTTTATTCTTGCTTTTATTGCTTTTATTCTTTCTCCCCATTTATAGCCATGCGTGTGTGTGTGTGTGTGTGTGTGTGTGTGTGTGTGTGTGTGTGTGTGTGTGTGTGTGTGTGTGTGTGTGTGTGTGTGTGTGTGTTGTGTGTTGTGTGTGTGTGTTTGTGTGTGTGTTGTTTGTGTGTGTGTTTGTTTGTTTGTTTGTTTGTTTGTTTGTTTGTTTGTGTTGTGTGTGTGTGTGTGTGTGTGTGTATGTGTGTGTGTGTGTGTGTGTGTGTGTGTGTGTGTGTGTGTTGTGTGTGTGTATGATATTAGTGCTTCTGTATGAATTATACACATTTAATGGCTGACGCATCTACTGTGCTGGCTTGTGACTGTGTGTTGTCACCACTCGCTTTCAGCCTACACTGCTGGCTAGCTGCTGCTTGCAGCTCTGCGAAAAGGACAGCAGAGTGCATCAGTCTCTCTCACTATAGCCTCTCCATCAGCAAGCCCTACGTAGTGCCTCCCCATAGTGACACATGGTGACTGAACATCTCACGGACTCAGGTTGAACCCCCGAAGGAGTCGGATGAGGTGCGGCAGCAGGTCTATAGGCGTATGGACATGTCCTGCTGCCCGTGATCCAGACCCCCTAACAAGCGGTAAATAGCACCACTGCCTTGTGATTGTCTCAGGAGAGACCAAGGCTGAGGGAGTAAATCCTCACAGAAAATCATCACTGTCTTCTGATCGTCTTGGGAGAGAACAAAGGCTAAGGATGTAAACCCTAACAGAAAATCCGGAGTGGAGCCCCTAAGGCGGCTGGATGGCATTACTTGTCACTTTCCTACAGCTCCTGCAACCAAGCTGGTGCAGACCGCCATGCTCTGCATTCCTTTGGATCTTATCAGCGAGGCCAAGAGGGGGGTTCTGACGACTAGGCAACCCAGGATCTCCATACTTTGAACCCAGACCCGCGCCTTGGTAAGGCCACTCTATCCTCACTCCAGTACGGACACAAATGGAAGCTGACATTTTATGGGTTCAAGTCCCTCCTGATTGGTGTAGAGAAGGGGCGCCACGGGCCAGCTTCGACAGTGGAAGGGACTAATCAAGCCCCGCTGGTCGACTACTGTCCGTATCCGTATCAAATCGGGCGGCCCGTGGTCAGTAAGATGTCGCCCGCCAACGTCTACCTGCTCCTGTGGCTGCCTGGGGTTTCGTGTACTGATACAGGCATGACAGGCAGACTGATACAGGCATGACAAGCAGACTGATACAGGCAGACTGATACAGGCATGACAAGCAGACTGATACAGGCAGACTGATACAGGCATGACAAGCAGACTGATACAGGTATGACAGGCAGACTGATACAGGTATGACAGGCAGACTGATACTGGCATGACAGCAGACTGATACAGGCATATAAGCAGACTGATACAGGCAGATGATACAGGCATAACAAGCAGACTGATACAGGCATAACAAGCAGACTGATACAGGCATAACAAGCAGACTGATACAGTCATAACAAGCAGACTGATACAGTCATAAAAGCAGACTGATACAGTCATAATAAGCAGACTGATACAGTCATAATAAGCAGACTGATACAGTCATAATAAGCAGACTGATACAGGCATAACAAGCAGACTGATACAGTCATAACAAGCAGACTGATACAGTCATAACAAGCAGACTGATACAGTCATAACAAGCAGACTGATACAGTCATAACAAGCAGACTGATACAGTCATAACAAGCAGACTGATACAGTCATAACAAGCAGACTGATACAGTCATAACAAGCAGACTGATACAGTCATAATAAGCAGACTGATACAGTCATAACAAGCAGACTGATACAGTCATAATAAGCAGACTGATACAGTCATAATAAGCAGACTGATACAGTCATAATAAGCAGACTGATACAGTCATAACAAGCAGACTGATACAGTCATAACAAGCAGACTGATACAGTCATAACAAGCAGACTGATACAGTCATAACAAGCAGACTGATACAGTCATAACAAGCAGACTGATACAGTCATAACAAGCAGACTGATACAGTCATGTGTGTGTGTGTGTATGTCGCACCAGCAGGCAGCAAAAGTGTGTGTGGTGTTTTACAGTGATTTTATCGTTGTTCTATTTGATTTTATGCATTGAATTTTGTATCAGTTTGTTGCTTTTAAATCCCGACACACGGTGATGTAAATATTTTTTTAAAATTTTGAATATTTTACCAGATAATCTGATTTCAAAGTTTTTACACCTCTTTTCATCATTTTAATTCAGCCGCTCAAGTCGGACATTTTATCTGTGAACTGTGTTTACATTTTAGCCTACTGTGTTCGCCCAACGCTACAGCTTTCCCAAACCTTTGTGTTCTCTGCAAGTATCTTGCTCTCCTGACTGGCTCGCAATTATGGACCCTTCTTTTATAAAACAAATTGGACTGACACTTTTTAAACACAGCAAGTGCTACCTCGGTGGAGGCGTCTACCAGCGCATACGAACACTGGGGCTGTGTCCTAAGCCCCGCACTGCGCGATCCTGTCGTGGTGGACGTCTCCACCGACTTTGGCACAATCTGCCTCCTGCTGTGCCAGTCCGACACCACTCTTCTGCTTCTTCGTCTCCTCCACTGCCCCTGCACTCGACCTTGCTGCTGCAAACTTCGTCTCCTCCTCTGCCGTCTTCGCCTTCGTCTTCTGTCCCGCCGGTGCCGCCTTCACCTTCTGTCCCGCCGGTGCCGCTTTCGTCTTCTGTCCCGCCGGCGCTGCCCTCGTCTTCTGTCCCGCTGGTGCTGCCTTTGTCTTCTGTCCCGCTGGTGCCTCCTTCGTCTTCTGTCCCGTCGTTGCTGCCTTCGTCTTCTGCCCCGCTGGTGTCTCCTTCGTCTTCTGTCCCGTCGGTGCTGCCTTCGTCTCCACCTCGGCCGCCGCATTGTGATAAACTCAAACTATGCCTTTTTAACGCTCAGTCAACATGCACTGATGGCAAAGCTGATGTCATTGCTGACTTTATCGCAGATGTGCATGTTGACATTGCTTTTATCACCGAAACATGGCTTAACCCCCTTGGTCATGAACCCATACATGTGAGTCTCACTCCGAGTGGTTACAGGCTTGCTTCTTTCCATCGCTCATCCCGAGGTGGTGGTATCGCCATCCTCTACAACGACTCACTCCATTCCCGCCTGTCTTTCTCGCAGTCTCTGCCTTTCTCCCATCCTTCTTTCGAGCACGTTGAAGTATCCTTCCAATCCACCCCTCACCCCATCACCTTCTCCTGTGTCTATCGACCTCCACCTAGCTCTGCCAACAAGCTCACCACATCCATGTTTCTCTCTGACTTTGATCAACTTCTTGATTACTACTGTCTCTTACCTGGAAATCTCATCATTCTAGGTGACATCAATGTCCACTATGACAACACTCACCGTTATGACACAAGACATATCATCAACTCTCTGTCCAATCACAATATGACTCAACACATTTCTGAACCAACCCATCAAAAAGGTCACATTCTTGACTGGATCATTTCTCGTGATCACCACAATTCCGCTACTGACAACTGCTTAGTTCTTTCTACCCGTCTAACTTCAGCCCTTCCATCTGACCACTCTCCAATTCTCTGTTCTCTCGACATTTCTCCTCCTTCCCGTACCATGCGCACAGTGACTCGACGCAATCTCAAATCTATCGACCTCTCCACATTTTCATCTGATGCCTCCCGTCTCCTTTCTGAAAAGTCACATAACCTTGCCGATGAATTCTATACTACTCTCCACCATCTTCTGGACACTCATGCTCCAGCCACAACCCGTCTTTTACCTGACCGCCCCCTACCCCCTGGCTCACTCATGAGATCGCCTGTGCAAAACGTGCCCGCCGCAGAGCAGAGCGCCGCTGGCGCAAATCCAAACTCACTGTACACAGGCAACTTTTCCAAGCCTCTAAAACAAAAGTATCCACCCTCATTGCATCAGCAAAAACAAGCTATTTCCAAACCAAAATCCTGAATGCCGCTTCTTCAAAAGAACTCTTTACAACCATGAATCATCTCCTTGGCACACGAAAAGATTTACCTCTCCCAACAAAACATACAAATGAAGAACTCCCATCTGTATTCTCCAACTATTTCACCACCAAAATACAAACTCTTCGTGACAGGCTTGACAGGAAACCCTGTCAACCATGCCCACCTGACCCTTCCTTCTCTGGCACACCTCTTACTACTTTTACCCCAGTCTCACAAGAAGAAATTCTCAACACAATCAGATCCATGTCGTTCAAAACCTGCGAACTGGATCCTCTTCCAGGTTCTCTCTACGCCGACTGTCTCCCTACTCTCCTCCCATTCATCACTGACATCATCAACACTTCTCTTCAAACTGGAACTGTCCCAGATTCTTTCAAGTCTGCTATTGTTCACCCTCTCCTCAAGAAACACAATTTAGATCCAAATGAACTGAAAAATTACCGGCCTATCTCTAATCTCTCTTTCTTGTCAAAACTCCTTGAAAAAGTCGTCCTCAACCAGCTGAACTCTCACCTGTCTGTCAACAATCTCCTCAATCCTTTCCAGTCAGCCTACCGCCAGTGCCATAGCACTGAAACTGCCCTACTACACATTCTCAACAATCTCCTCCTTGCAACTGATACTGGCAAAGTCTCTCTCCTCACACTCCTTGATCTGTCTGCAGCCTTTGATACCATTGATCATGGTATTCTCCTTTCTAGACTTCATCATACTTTTGGCATCTCTGACATTGCTCTGTCTTGGTTCACTTCATACCTATCCAACAGAAAACAAACCGTTCTCATCAATAGCACTTACTCTCAACCCGCATACCTGACCTGTGGTGTTCCACAAGGATCTGTCCTTGGCCCTGTTCTTTTCACTCTTTACACCTCCCCCCTGTCCACCATCATCAACTCCCATTCTATAAAACACCACTTCTATGCTGATGACACCCAACTTCAAGACAGTGACTCACCTGATAATATACAGCGCCTGTTGACTCGCACCACTGAGTGTTACTCGGACATTAAGAACTGGATGACACACAATAGACTTCAGCTTAATGACGACAAAACAGAAGCTATCCTCATTGGCACCCGTCAGAAACTTTCTCAGCTGCCTCCTCTTTCTCTCCCATTATGTAACACATCAGTCCCAATTTCTGATTCAGCTAAAAACCTTGGTGTCTGCATTGACTCTACCCTCTCCATGAACAACTTTGTTACTCAAACTGCCAGATCCTGCTACTATCATCTCCATCGTATAAGGCTGATCAGGAAGTATCTCTCTGTCGAAACAACTGCAAAACTCGTTCTCTCCTTCATAATGTCTCGCATTGACTATTGCAATTCACTCCTGTCTGGTCTTCCTGCCTCCACCATTCACATCCTACAGCGCATTCAAAACAATGCTGTACGCCTTGTACTCAAAAAGAAAAAAGCTGACCACATATCTCCTCTCCTGGCACAACTTCACTGGCTCCCTGTATCAAAGCGCATACAGTACAAACTAGACACCATGTGCTACAAAAGCCTCAATAACGCAGCCCCCGATTACCTGTCAAGCCTACTTGAGATCTATCTTCCCTCACGTACCCTCCGCTCTGCCTCCGATCCTCTGACTTTTCGCTTTCCACGCACTAAGCTCAATACCTATGGTCCACGAGCCTTCTCTGTTTCTGGTCCACTCTCCTGGAACAAACTTCCTCTCTCAGTCCGTCAGCAACCTACTTTTGTCTCCTTCAAGTCCGCTCTCAAAACTCACCTTTTCTCCTCCGCATAAAATCCTAACCTCACTCAACCCCCCCCCCCCCCTCTGCAGCCTGTCTCCGCTCGGAGGGAATCACATGGTTATAATATATAATTGTATAATGCTATGCTCTCTATAATTTTCCATTGGTTTTATTCTTGCTTTTATTGCTTTTATTCTTTCTCCCCATTTATAGCCGTGTGTGTGTGTGTGTGTGTGTGTGTGTGTGTGTGTGTGTGCGTGCGTGTGTGTGCGTGCGTGCGTGCGTGCGTGCTTGCGTGTGTGTCTGCTTCAGCGCTTAGATTTGATTTTAATCAAGATTTTGCGCTATATAAATATTGTAATTATTATTATTATTATTATAAGCAGACTGATACAGTCATAATAAGCAGACTGATACAGTCATAACAAGCAGACTGATACAGTCATAATAAGCAGACTGATACAGTCATAATAACAGACTGATACAGTCATAATAGCAGACTGATACAGTCATAACAAGCAACTGATACAGTCATAACAAGCACACTGATAAGTCATAACAAGCAACTGATACAGTCATAATAAGCAGACTGATACAGTCATAACAAGCAGACTGATACAGGCATGACAAGCAGACTGATACAGGCATAACAAGCAGACTGATATGATGGGCAGACTGATACAGGCATAACAAGCAGACTGATATGATGGGCAGACTGATACAGATATGACAAGCAGACTGATACAGGCATAACAAGCAGACTGATATGATGGGCAGACTGATACAGATATGACAAGCAGACTGATACAGGCATAACAAGCAGACTGATATGATGGGCAGACTGATACAGATATGACAAGCAGACTGATACAGGCAGACGATACAGGCAGACTGATACAGACATGACAAGCAGACTGATACAGGCATGACAAGCAGACTGATATGATGGGCAGACTGATACAGACATGACAAGCAGACTGATACAGGCAGACTGATACAGACATGACAAGCAGACTGATACAGGCATAACAAGCAGACTGATACAGGCATAACAAGCAGACTGATACAGGCATAACAAGCAGACTGATACAGGCAGACTGATACAGGCATAACAAGCAGACTGATACAGGCAGACTGATACAGGCATGACAGCAGACTGATACAGGCATGACAAGCAGACTGATAAGCAGACCATGACAAGCAGACTGATACAGAATGACAGCAACTGATACAGGATGACAAGCAGACTGATACAGACATGAAAGCATACTGATACAGGCTTGAAAGCGAACTGATACAGGCAGACTGATACAGGCTTGAAAAGCAGACTGATACAGGCAGACTGATACAGGCATGAGGCAGACTGATACAGGCATGACAAGCAGACTGATACAGGCTTGAAAAGCAGACTGATACAGAGACTGATAAGGCATGACAGCAGACTGATACAGGCTTGAAAAGCAGACTGATACAGGCAGACTGATACAGGATGACAAGCAGACTGATACAGGCTTGAAAAGCAGATCATACAGGCAGACTGATACAGGCATGACAAGCAGATGATACAGGCTTGAAAGCAGACGATAAGGCAGATGATACAGGCATGAAAAGGCAGACTGATACAGGCATAACAGCATACTGATACAAGCTGAAAAGCAGACTGATACAGGCAGTCTGATACAGGCAGACTGATACAGGCATGACAGGCAGATTGATACAGGCATGACAAGCAGACTGATACAGGCATGTCAGGCAGACTGATACAGCAGACTGATACAGGCATGACAAGCAGACTGATACAGGCATGACAGGCAGACTGATACAGGCAGACTGATAAGCATGACAAGCGAGATACAGCAGACTGATACAGGTATGACAGCAGACTGATACAGGCAGACAAGCAGACTGATACAGCATGACAAGGAGACTGATACAGGCATGACAGGCAGACTGATACAGGCAGACTGATACAGGCAGATATACAGCATGACAAGCAGACTGATACAGCAGACTGATACAGGTATGACAAGCAGACTGATACAGGCATGACAAGCAGACTGATACAGGCATGCAAGCAGATGATACAGGCATGACAACAGACTGATACAGGTATGACAAGCAGACTGATACAGGCATGACAGGCAGACTGATACAGGCAGACTGATACAGGCATGACAAGCAGACTGATACAGGCATGACAAGCAGACTGATACAGGCATAACAGGCAGACTAATACAGGCAGACTGATACAGGCATGACAGGCAGACTGATACAGGTATGACAGGCAGACTGATACAGGCATGACAGGCAGACTGATACAGGTATGACAGGCAGACTGATACAGGTATGACAGGCAGACTGATACAGGCATGACAATCAGACTGATACTGGCATGACAATCAGACTGATACTGGCATGAGAAGCAGACTGATACAGGCATGACAATCAGACTGATACAGGCATGACAAGCAGACTGATACAGGCATGACAATCAGACTGATACTGGCATGAGAAGCAGACTGATACTGGCATGACAATCAGACTGATACAGGCATGACAAGCAGACTGATACAGGCATGACAATCAGACTGATACTGGCATGAGAAGCAGACTGATACAGGCATGACAATCAGACTGATACAGACATGACAGGCAGACTGATACAGGAAGACTGATACAGGCATGACAGGCAGACTGATACAGGCAGACTGATACAGGCAGACTGATACAGGCAGACTGATACAGGTATGACAAGCAGACTGATACAGGCATGACAAGCAGACTGATACAGGCAGACTGATGCAGGCATGACAAGCAGACTGATACAGGCAGACTGATACAGGCATGACAAGCAGACTGATACAGGCAGACTGATACAGGCATGACAAGCAGACTGATACAGGCAGACTGATACAGGCATGACAAGCAGACTGATACAGGCAGACTGATACAGCCATGACAGGCAGACTGATACAGGCAGACTGATACAGGCATGACAAGCAGACTGATACAGGCATGACAGGCAGACTGATACAGGCAGACTGATATAGGCATGACAAGCAGACTGATACAGGCATGACAGGCAGACTGATACAGGCATGACAAGCAGACTGATACAGGCATGACAGGCAGACTGATACAGGCATGACAAGCAGACTGATACAGGCATGACAGGCAGACTGATACAGGCATGACAAGCAGACTGATACAGGCATGACAGGCAGACTGATACAGGCATGACAGGCAGACTGATACAGGCATGACAAGCAGACTGATACAGCCATGACAGGCAGACTGATACAGGCAGACTGATACAGGCATGACAAGCAGACTGATACAGGCATGACAGGCAGACTGATACAGGCAGACTGATACAGGCATGACAGGCAGACTGATACAGGCATGACAAGCAGACTGATACAGGCATGACAAGCAGACTGATACAGGCATGACAAGCAGACTGATACAGGCATGACAATCAGATGGAAACCTCACACCAGGCACAGAAAACTAGAAGTAAAGAAGACTGCAGCTCTTCGTGTGGCTAGCTGGAATGTGCGCACCACGTGCACAGGAATATCCGGTAACGTCCTTGAGGTGACTGACACCAGAAGACGGCCATCATCGACAGTGAGTTCACCAGACTGAACATCAGCATAGCTGCTCTTCAAGAGATCAGGCGTCCCACCAGTGGCTCCTTAAGGGAAGAGAACTACATCTTCTTCTGGAAGGGCAATGAATTCGAGGAGCCCCTGCAGCATAGAGTTGGCTTCGCCATCAAGAACACACTGCTGGCAACGGGTGAGCTTCCACAAGGCGGCACTGAGTGTTTCCTGCCCATCTGTCTGGGCACTGCTGCAGGTCCTGTCAACATCCTCAGCGTCTACACTCCACTACAGCTGCATCAGAAGAAGCAAAGAACCAGTTTTATAGATAGCTCGACGAACTGATCACAGCATGACCAAATGACAAGCTCCTGTTCCTCCTGGGTGATCAATGCTAGAGTAGGAGGAGATGACGAGGCATGGCCCACCAGCCTCGGACACCACAGCACAGGCAAGCCGCAGCATGAAGTGTCGTGGAGACACCCAAGGTCCCATCGCTAGCTTCAATTCGATTTGATCATTACCAGACGCTCGGCCCTCAGTAGTGTTCTGACCACCAAAAGCTACCACAGTGCGGACTGCATCACCGACTATACCCTCGTTTGTGACAAATTACATCTACAGTCACACAAGCTCCACCTCTCCAAGCCTAAAGGTCACCCTCGCATCAACACTGTATAAATATGGCTTCCCCTCAAGGTAGAAGAATATGTGTATATTCTTGACCAAGCTCTCTAGGACCTGTCGAAGCACGATGGTACTTCCAAAGTGGAGCGCCATGAAGGATGCCATCTAGATGCCAATTGGATGAAGTACCATCATTGGAGGAACTGAGCGATGCCATCGACACCTTTCCCACAGAAAAGGCTCCAGGCAGCGACAGCATTTCACCTGAAGCCATGAAGAATGGAAAACCTGCCCTGTTTGAGCCCCTGCATGAACTGCTCAGCCTCTGCTTAGAGGAAGGATGAGCCCCCCCCCCCCCCACACACACACACCACCCCAAGACACGATCTATAAGAACAAGGGTGATTGCAGCGACTGCAACAAATACAAAGGAATTTGTTTCTTGAATATCGTTGGCATGGTGCATGTCCACGTTCTCCCCAACAGGCTGCAGATGCTCATGGACCGCGTCAACCAGATTCCCAGTGCGGCTTCAGGACAGGCAGGTCGACGACCGACATGATCTTCTCCCTCCGCCAGCTCCAGAAAAGAGTAGAGAACAAGGTGAGTCTCTCTACATAATGTTTATCGACCTAACCAAGGCCTTCAACATTGTCAGCAGGAGGGGTCTATTTGAACTCCTCAGGAGAACTGGCTGTCCTCTCAAAGCTTCACTGCATGGTAATCTCATTCCACGCTGACATGAAGGGTGCAGTCCTATATGACGTATCCTCCTCAGACTCCCCCATTAGCAGAGGAGTCAGACAAAGCTGTGTGCTAGTGCCGACTTCTTGGGGATCTTCTTTTTCCTCCTCCTGACGTATGCCTTTGACTCGTCCACTGATGGTGTCTATCTGAACACTAGGTCTGATTAGGAAGTTTGAGCAACTTCCGAATCTGCCATGACTGTGCTTGAGGACTAAACTCAGGACGGTACTCATCAGGGAGATGCTCTTCGCCAATGATGCATCCCTCGTGACACACACCCAGGATACCCTCCATAACTGGGAGACCGCTTTGCTGACGCAAGCAGGCAGTTTGGGCTCACTATCAGCGTGAAGAAGACGAACGTCAACGCACAAGATGTCTGTCACCATTCCTCCTTCCATCACCATCGACAGCATCATCCTTGAATCCGTAGAGAACTTTACCCATATGAGACCACCATCAGCAACACCATCTCCCTCAATGTCAAACTCGACCGACGTCTCAGGAAGGCAAGCACCATCATGGCCAGACTGACAAAGACGGTTTGCAAACTACAAAATCTGGACCACCTGCATGAAACAAGAATGACGGCTCAACTCGTTCCATATATGCTGCCTCAAACGCATCTTTGGAATAAGCTGGCAGGACCGCATCCCACAAAAAGACATCCTGGAGCTCGCCAAGATCCCCAGCATGTACTCTCTGCATGCTGAGCCAACGCCGCCTACGATGGTTGGGCCTTGTTCATCGCATGGAGGACGAGAAGCTGTCAAAAGACATCCTGTACAGACAGCTAGTCCAAGGCACCAACGGTCGGCTACCCTTCACTCTGTTTCAGTGACGCCTGCAAAAAAAATCTGAAAGCCCGTAACATCTCAACAGAGGTAAGAAACTCAGGCCATGGATTGTGCGGTCTGGCGTCACACTGTCTACAAGGACATCACAGAGGCAGAAATGAGGAGTGGTCAGCTGGCAGTGGAGAGGAGAGATCAGAGGAAGCGTCCTGCAGCGAATGCTGCAACCCAGGCCTCTGAATATATCTTCACCAACTGCAACAGGACTGCCAGTCACGTATCGGCCTGCACAGCCATAGCAGACAGTGCCAAGACCCAACCAACAGATGATATTCCAGGGGAACATTCAGCATGGTCATCCAAAGACTGAGATGCTGGTGATGATGTTTTTCATTCTGTATCTTGTAAATGTGTGACACGCACTCAGTCGAGATGAGTCTCGAAAATAGAACGAGAATCATTAAATAGTAGTAGTAACACCATAGTAGTAGTAGTAGTAGTAGTAGTAACACCACCACCACCACCACCACCACAAGTAGTAGTAGTAGTAATGGTAGTAGCAGCAGTTGAAACAGAAGCAGTAGCAGTGGTAATAGACCTACGAGCGCGTCCAAGACACACAAGTTTCAGATGTATTGTTCGTTAGACATAGCTATGTTGTTACTAATGACAGACAGGTCTGGCATTGTTGTTGTTGTTTTGTTGTTGTTGTTGTTGTTTTTCAACAGCTATGGCTCAAAGGTCGTCCATCAGCATCATGCAGTTGGATGACAACCACGACAGCAGACATCACAACAGGTCTCCTCCATTTGCTCTAGTCTTGACTTTCCTGTGCTACTGAAGGTAAAACAAAGTATGACTGCTGGATCTTGAGGGTAAAACAAAATATTAAAAAAATACCTTGTTTGTAAATGATCCTTGAGAGTACAGAACACGACGTTTCGACCCCAGGCCCTTTGTCAAGTGAAAGAGAAGTGGAAAATAAAACCAACATTGTTTTACATCCTGTCATGCTCAGTGTGCTCCAAACTGTATGTGGGTGAGACATACCGCTCACTGAATGACCGTTTCGTAGAACATTTAAGATCCATGAAACTGAACTACAACAACCCAATAGGCCAACATTTCAACAGCCCTCAACACAGCTACGTCCATGCACAAATTTCAGCAGTGTGGCAAAACACCAGAGACCAACAATACAGGAAATATATGGAGAACTGCATCATCCACCGTCTGGGAACAGTCCAGCCGGCGGGCCTGAACATCAGAACTGCTAACGTGTAGCGGTGCCTGGGTCCTAACCTTGTCCTACTAATCCCTACTGTTCCCCCTCTTCTCCCCCTATGTGTCAGGTCGGATAGATGTATCCGCTACTGGTAACCTGGAACCCAGTACTACCTGTCACAGGGTCGAATTGCTGGCGACTAAACCAGCAACCCCACCAGTCCTCTCAGGAGGATGGTGAGGAGGGTGGCTAGAAACCCTGGTGGAAATAAATTAGATCCATCAAAGGGCGCCAGCTCTGGAGAGCTACCCGCGGCCATCTAGCTAAGGGAGTAAATCCTGACAGTAAATCCGGTGTGGGGCCCCTAAGGCGGTTGGATGGCAAACTTTGTCACTTTCCGGCAGCTCCTGCGGCCGCGTTGGCACCAAAACGTAACAGCCCTGCTGTTCCTTTGGATCTGTCAGCGAGGGGGAGAGGGGGGACAAGTTGCATGGGCAACAGCCTGTCTTCCATATTACACTGCCCAGGCTTACATCCGTCCATTCATCCACAAACACTCTGCACCTACGACCTGGAGAGGACACTCCAGCCTCGCTACTAACACTAGTGTCGGCACAACACGGGAAGCAACAGATACCGGTGATAAGTCATTGCTCAACTGGCGTAGAGCTGACGCCAGGGGTTGCTTTTGACGGTGGGAGAGACCTTCGTGTCTTACTGGACAGCTACCGCCCACCTAAGCTGGGCAGCCCCCAGCCAGTTAGGTGCTGTCCCGCCACGACCTGCCTTCTTCATTGGGTGCATGAAGATTAGGAGAAAATCTGACAAGCAGGTCGTTAATTACCGCACCAAACAAAAAGAAAAATTCAAATTCAAGAAGAAACGGATCAGGAAAAGGATCAGCAGTGAAACTGGGCTGTTGGAATGTCCGAACAATGATGCCTGGGCTCTCCCAAGATCTGCAAGACATCAGCGACGCCAGAAAAACCGCCGTCATAAACAGCGAACTAAAGAGGCTCAATGTGGACATTGCCACTCTGCAGGAAACACGGCTGGCTGACTCAGGAACACTAAAGGAAGGGGACTACACCTTCTTCTGGCAAGGAAAGAGTTCTGATGCCCCAAGAGAGCACGGAGTAGGCTTTGCAGTAAGGAACAGCCTGCTGAACATGATTGAACCAGGCAGCGGCGGTTCAGAACGACTCTTGACTCTCCACCTCAACACCACCGAAGGCTATGTCACTCTCATCAGCGTTTATGCCCCAACTCTGTCCGCCTCTCCAGACACGAAAATCTTGCATCAACCATAAGGAACATCCCCAGGACAGAACAACTTGTTCTCCTGGGCGACTTCAACGCCAGAGTGGGTGCAGACAATGACTCATGGCCCTTCTGCCTCGGTTCCTTTGGAGTGGGGAAAATGAATGAGAATGGACAGCGACTGCTTGAGTTTTGCGCCTGCCATGAACTGTGCATCGCCAACTCCTTCTTCAAGACGAAGCCTCAGCACAAAGTCTCCTGGAGGCATCCCCGCTCAAAACATTGGCACCAACTGGATTTGATCCTAGTAAGACGTGCCGCTATCAAAAACATTCTCCACACTCGCTCTTATCACAGCGCAGACTGCGACACAGACCACTCTCTGGTATGTTGCAAGATCAGGCTACAGCCAAAGAAGTTCCACTGCTCAAAGAAACAAGGGAACCCTCGCATTGACGTCAGCAAGATGTCTCAGCCAGATCTTATAGAACAGTTCGCAGAGGCCTTTCAGAGAGAATACGATGCATTGCAGCTCAGAGACTCTGCCACTGAGAGATGGGAAACGCTACGAGACACCATGCACCGCATTGCTATGGCCACCTTTGGGAAGAAAACTGTGAAGTCCCACGACTGGTTTGAGGCCAAATCATCAGAGATGACTCCCACTGTTGAGGCCAAGCGTGCCGCACTCACCAAGTATAAGCGGTCACCCAGTGAGAAGAACCTGCAAATCCTCAGGGCTGCCAGAAGTAAGGTTCAGCTTAACGCCAGGCGCTGCGCAAACGAGTATTGGACAGAGCTCAGCGAAGAGATACAGAGTGCTGCTGAAAGAGGCAACATCCGAGGAATGTATGACGGCATCAAGAAGGCACTGGGACCAACACAGAGCAAGATCGCCCCCCTCAAATCCTCCACTGGGGAAGTAATCAGCAATCCTAGCCAACAGATGGAAAGATGGGCGGAACACTACTCCGACCTCTACTCCACACAGAACATGGTGTCCCCCTCAGCCCTCGATGCCATCAAGTGCATGCCGGTAATGGAAGAACTTGACGCAGAGCCAACTGCGGACGAACTCAGCAAGGCCATTGATAGCCTGGCATCAGGGAAGGCACCTGGCAACGACGGAATTCCCCCAGACCTCATCAAGCACTGCAAAACTTCTCTTCTGCACCCTTTGCACGCAGTTCTCTGTCAGTGTTGGAATGAGGGAGCTGTACCACAGGACATGAGGGACGTCAAGATCGTCACCCTGTACAAAAACAAGGGCGAAAGGAGCGACTGCAACAACTACAGAGGTATCTCGCTCCTCAGCATTGTTGGCAAAGTCTATGCTCGGGTCCTCCTAATCCGCCTGCAGAAACTGGCTGAACGCGTCTACCCGGAATCACAGTGTGGTTTTCGAGCAGAGAGATCCACGGTAGACATGGTCTTCTCCCTTCGCCAAATCCAGGAGAAGTGCAGAGAGCAGCGGATGCCCCTGTATGTGGCATTCATTGACCTCACCAAGCCTTTGACCTAGTCAGCAGAGATGGCCTTTTCAGGGCTCTCCGAAAAATCGGCTGCCCCCCCAAACTGCACAGCTTAATTGAGTCCTTCCACTCAAACATGAAAGGGATGGTGCAGTTCAACGGAAACCTCTCCAAGCCCTTCGACGTACGCAGCGGTGTGAAACAAGGCTGCGTCCTGGCCCCAACCCTCTTTGGAATCTTCTTCGCTCTCCTCCTGAGGCATGCGTTCAGCACAGCGCAAGAAGGGATCCACCTGCGGACCAGATCAGATGGCAGGCTCTTCAACCTCGCCCGCTTCAGAGCAAGGACAAAGGTCCGTGAAGCCCTCATCAGAGACATGCTATTTGCCGACGATGCCACAGTTGTGACCCATACTCAGCGGGACTTGCAGTCACTAATAGACCGCCTCTCCCAGGCCTGCAAAGATTTTGGTCTGACCATCAGTCTTAAGAAGACAAACGTTCTGGGCCAAGGCACGCCATCTCCACCAGCCATCACCATTGATGACTACGAGCTTGAAGCCATCCATCAATTCACATATCTTGGGTCCACCATCACCGATAACCTCTCCCTTGACACAGAGGTCGACAAGAGGATCGGGAAGGCAGCCACAACACTAGCCCGCCTCACACAAAGGGTGTGGACAAATCCCAAGCTGACCACAAAGACAAAGATGGCTGTATACAACGCCTGTGTCCTCAGCACCTTGCTGTATGGCAGCGAGGCATGGACCACGCATGCTCATCAGGAGAAAAGGCTCAATACCTTCCACCTGAGAAGCCTACGGCGCATACTTGGCATTTCCTGTCAAGACAAGGTGACCAACACTGAAGTCCTAACCTGCGCTGGCCTCCCAACCATGCATACCATGCTGAGACAGCGTCGGCTGCGCTGGTTGGGCCACGTTCGCCGCATGGAAGATGGTCGCATCCCAAAAAACATCCTTTATGGTGAGCTTGCCACAGGGCAGAGAAACATTGGCCGCCCACAGCTGAGATACAAAGACGTTTGCAAGCGTGTCCTGGGAGGACCTCGCAGACGACCGCAACAGCTGGAGAACTACTCTCAAGAAACAGCTGCGGATTGGTGAGGACAAACTGTCAGCTGCTGCAGCAGAAAAGCGAGTTCGCAGAAAAGGGATGACAGCCAACAGACCAGCATCAGCATACACATGCGACCGCTGCGACAGAGACTGCCTCTCTCGCATTGGTCTGTACAGTCACAGGCGACGCTGCTTGGACCAAGCAGACAGCCCATCTAGACATTAGAACGGATGTACTTTGTCCATGGTCAGTCATGACCGAAGGAGGCCTACTAATCCCCCTCTTCTCCCCCACCCCACCCCCACCCCTTCCTTTTCTTCTTTTTTTTTTATAAGTCTACAGTCTACCTTTGAATTGTTTTCAGTTCTGCTCTGTCAGTTTAAGTTTTGTTTTTAACTGCATAATTTCTCTATTGTCTATCCTGAGTAACACTCACTCACTCTGTCCCCTCTTTCCTTGAACTGTTTTCAATACTCCTCTCTCATTTTATTTTCCACTTCTCTTTCACTTGACAAAGGGCCTGGGCTCGAAATTTCGTGTTCTATACTCTCAAGGATCATTTACAAAGTTTTTATTTTTTTTAATTTCCTGTGCTACTTTGTAGACCTTCAAACCGCTGATGTTTGGTGTTGTTCATATAGGAGGTGGGTGGTCTGCCCGGATTTCTTTTGGCCTCATCTTTAACTTGCAAAACTGTTGTCATTAGAGTTGTTCTGCTGATTCTTGTGGGTTGCATGGGCGATGTATTTCATTTATGCTTTTGTAAATTTCTGCCAGCAGCTAACGTTGGACTGTGAGTTTATCCAAAATACTTTCATGTTGTTCTTTTGTCAGTCCATTTGACTCTAGTAAGGTGCAAACTACAACTACAACTACGGTGCTGTTATTTGATCAGAATCAATTAATCGTATGTGCCAACAAGCTGGCGTGCATCCTCACATGTTATTCTCTCTCTCTCTCTTTCTCTCTCTCTCTCCCTCCCTCCCCCCCCCTCTCTCTCTCTAAGGCTTCCGCCATGATCACCATGCACATGGCACCTGGAATTCGTTCCGAGCGCGGAGATGTCATTTTGAGAAATTGAAACTGAAACTGAAACTCTCTCTCTCTCTCTCTCTCTCTCTCTCTCTCGCTTGCTCGCTCGCAAGTGGTTGAAATGTGCTCACCAAGGACAACAGTGTGGCTTGCTAAGTATGGAGTGTCTACTTATCAAATGCCAGCTTCGTTGTACAGGACACGTTCGTTTGAAGAAACAGAACCCCAAGGATGGTCCTACACAGACAGCTGAAACAAAAATATGGCGATCAGAGATGACCGCTAAAGCATTACAGGAATACTCTGATGGCCAACGTCATCAGCTGTGACATCAACATCAACAACTGAAAAACATTGCCCGCAACAGAGTAAGCTCGTTGAAAGGAGTGCACGTCAGACACATTAATATGTCAACGGTGCAACACAGCTGCTAAGCAACGGACGAAGAAGTGGGAGGAAGCAGAACACAGGCCGTGGATCACCTTCTCACGCAGTGCCTGTAGAAGAACATGTGTCCCTGGGTCGGTCCTGCATCAGACATGAAGACCATGCCAGGCAATGAAAGACTGGTAAGCCTACTGATCCACTGGATTGATGGGAGAATCCATAATCATCCATCAAATATATGCGCAGAACTCAGAGCCGCCACACTCCTTACGATGCAGTGCCTGCTAAAGAAATTGCTCCTCCAGGATCAGCCTTGTGTCCCACATGAAGTCCCATACCAGGCAGTGAGGATCTTGACGCCTACTCTTCAGTGGAGTCGATAGAGAAAGCCTATCGGTTGTTTTCTATCCTTGCTTCAGGCTGAATGTCACTTCGTCATAGTGTGTGTGTATGAGGGGGGGATGGGGGGAAGCAGACGGGGGGGGGGGGGGGGGGGGGCAGGGTTCAACGTCGTTCTGAATACAGCACTGTCGCTCCTAACGCGGTCCTTTATTACAGTTGACACGGTACATCGGTTTCACAGACACCCCAAATTTGTTTTCATGCAGAAACCCCGCGTTTCTCATCTTGATCTGTTGCAGACTGACTGTATTGTAGACTATGTGTTCATGTCAAAACGTTCTTCTGGTATTAGTGTTGATGGTGTTTAGGGTCTCCAGGAAGTCCGTCACTCACAACCGGGGTGGTAGTTTTGGCTGCCGTTCCTGCAGCATTTTTAAACAGGTCTAATTTTTTTTCACCCGAATTCACCCTCATAACCATTATCATCATCAGAAACTGTTTATTGTCAGGTTAACATAAAAGCTGTACTGGCATATGAACACATAAATAACTCCTGGTCTTGGTTCATGCTCTAGGTGACAAAAACTGGGCTTTCACTCTCGCTAACCAAACTTCCAGTGACTTTGTCCAAAATTCGGGTAGCTTGATTGACACTGTGTTGACCTGGTTGGGCTGGGCAGCAAGATCTGAAGTTATGTTGCCAGGTCCACAAGGACTTTGGCTGTAGCAGACAGTTCTTGAGCCGTTATCGGCGTTGTTCAGGGTCAGGGTCACCAACGTAGTGTTAGTCTGCAACTTGTAAACAGAGACGTCGCAAGTCTTTTTTTTTCTTTTTCTTTTCCTGAACCAGTATTCACAATGGAAGCCGTAGATAATAATCAAGGGCAGTCACTCTCTCGGTTCACAAGGGGGTAGCCACAATACTGAAGATCTTGTATTAAAGGCAAAGTAAAGCAACAGAACAGAATGAGCGTTCAATTGCTGAGGCATCGACTTTAAGAATTTCAGTTTATTAAAAGAGTTATAATCAGTTGGTCGTTGAAATAGTCATACTTTCACCCCTCTGCTCTTCGACCTACTGTCCATATGACACAGGTTTGACCGAATGTGTGAGATAATCCTATTTGTATACGGTTCATCAATTTTTTTGTACATGTGCGTTCGCCAGCATGAATACTATGTAAGCGTTTGTGTCCGTTACAGTGCGTGCGTATATGCATGTGTTCGTGCCTGCCTCTCTGTCTGTCTGCCTGTCTATCTGTCTCCCTCCTATATCTTTCTCCCTCTCCCTCCCTCCCCACCTCTCTGTCTCTCTCTGTCTTCTCTGTTTGTCTGTCTGTCTGTCTCTCTTTCTCCCTCTCTCCCCCTCTCTCTCTGTTCTGGTGCAGGCACACGCTTTCTCCTATACTGTCGTTTTCTTCTCTTGTTCTATGTCATGTCATGCTTTTACCACTGATTTACTGTTGACTGTTTTTATGTATGACAATTTCGGTAAACAGCGAAGTGCTTTGGAACTTGCTTCCTGGGATGTTGTGCTACGTAAGGCTTCATCATCATCATCATCATCATCATCATCATCATCATCATCATCATCATCATCATCATCATCTTTTATCATCATCATCATCATCATATTATTATTATTATTACTATTATCATATTATTGTTATTGTCGTTGTTGTTGTCGTCATCATCATCATCATGATATCATCCATCATCATCATCATCATCATCATCATCATAATCACTATTATCATCATCATCATTATTAAACACATACAGTGTATTATCAACCTTAGCTGATAAACACACAAGCATCTTAACACATAACAACGCTAACTGTTTCAGTGTTAAGTGAACACGAGTGTGATAGACAGACAGGCAGACGGTCATTATTACCTATACACGTAGTCAACTACATCACATGTGTACTGCACAGGCTGCGGAGCTCTAGAAAACCAACTTATTTTGGCCATTAATTGTGCTGAAACGGTTCACATAAGATTCTGTTTCATTTTGACTGTTAATGAAGACATGTATTAGACCATCAGACTTCCCAAACACACAATATGTTTTAACAATGACTGTAGTGTTTCTGTTCTCTAAATCCTTGTCTTGTATGAAAATACCAGTTTATATAGATACATTTACATACTCTCTCTCTGTATGTCTGTTTGTTTCTCTCGCACAAAACGCACGGATATACATGGAGTACAATATCTGTATTATATCAAAACAAAGAAGAGAGAGATAGAGAGACAGACAGACAGAGAGACAGACAGAGAGACAGACAGAGAGACAGAGAGTATTCTGTATTTTTTAGTGAAACACAATATAAAGTACTCTACTTGTCACTGTTGACTGAATTATAGAATTTACACATCAAACAACACGCACGCACGCGCGCGCGCACACGCACACATGCACACACGCACACACGCTTCAATTTCTCCATATTTCTGCATCAAGAACATAAATCTTCGTCATTTATCTTATTCCAGCGCAAACGAACGGGAGGTAATTTGCACTAGACAAATAATCGAAGGTAAAACACAGAACGTGAAAAGGAATCGGTCTTTCCAAAGAAGCTCACATTTCAGGCAATGACGTCACTCTGACGCAGAGACAGGAAGATTTACTGCCTACGCTAAGGGATATTTGCTGGAGAGTGTTGTGCGGGCTTCGTTGTGGCTTTGTTGTTACTTCTGATTTAGTCGTTAGTAGTTGAGATAGTTGTACTTCTGTTACAGTCAGTTGGTAGTTGAGATAGTTATACTCTGTTATAGTCAGTTGGTAGTTGAGATAGTTATACTTCTGTTATAGTCAGTTTAGTAGTTGAGATAGTTATACTTCTGTTACAGTCTGTTGGTCGTTGAGATAGTTGTACTTCTGTTATAGTCTGTTGTTCGTTGAGATAGTTATACTTCTGTTATAGTCTGTTGTTCGTTGAGATAGTTATACTTCTGTTTTAGTCAGTTGGTAGTTGAGATAGTTATACTTCTGTTATAGTCTGTTGGTAGTTGAGATAGTTATACTCTGTTGGTCGTTGAGATAGTTATACTTCTGTTATAGTCGTTAGCTGTTGGGAAAGTTATACTTCTGGTATATGGTCAGTTTGTTGGCGGCATAATTTTTCGTTCTGTTATACTTAGTTTGTTAATGGCATTGTTTCTGTCTGTTATACCGTAGTAGTCAGTGTTACTTCTGTTATACTTAGCTTATTAATGTTTACTTCTGTCATAGTCTGTTTTTTGTTGTCATTGTTTTATTTCTGTCATAGTCAGTTTGTTGTTGTTATTGTTGTTGCTATTGCTTTACATCTGTTATCGTCAGTTTTGTTGCTGTTGTTGCTATTGCTTGACATCTTTTTGTCCCGTGCACGGGGTGATGTGTGCACATGTTTTTTGTGTCGTGTGCGAAAGGAATTTTTATGTGTGTATGCGTGGTACGATGTAGAGTTTTGAAATCAGCTCACCCAAGCTGGTGACTTGGGAAGAACGGGTTTGCTGTTCACTTCGCCTCAAGCCGCCTTGAGAGCAAGCACTGTTTTTCTTTCTTCAGTCATTGGAGCTCATGTCTACCGCACGTATATGTAAATTTTGACGCCATGTTAGTTCTTAAATATTCATATCTAATGTGCAATTGAAGGAGAAGAAGAAAAAGGAGGAGAAGAAGAAGAAGGCGAAAAAGGAGAAGGAGAAAAAGACGGAGAAGAAGAAGGAAAAGAACAAGAAGAAGAAAGAGGAGAAGGAGGAGAAGGAGAAAAAGAAGGTGAAAAAGGAGGAGTAGAAGAAAAAGGCGAAAAAGGAGGAGAAGAAGAAGAAGGCAAAAAAAAGAAGAAGAAAGGTGAAAAAGGAGAAGAAAGAGAAGGAGAAGAAGGAGAAGAAAAAGGAGGAGGAGAATAAGGAGAAAGAGAAGAAGAAGGAGAAGAACGAGAAGAAAAAAGAGAAGGAGAAGAAAAGAAAGAGAATAAGGAGAAGAAAAAGGAGGAGAAGAAAAGAGGAGGAGAAGAAGAAGGAGGAGGAGAAATAAAAGAAGTTAGTGATAAGGTGTGTGATTATGAATGTTGTATGTGTGACGTATGACAGTCATCTCTTCCTTATCAGGAGGAAGGAGAAAAAAGTCAAAATAACATTGTGACCTGTCTAGTGCCATTGGTTGAAAGAAGAGCGTGCGGTTGCGTGACGGACGAGTGCTCTATGCATGGTTTGATTGCGTGAGCATGTAGAAACAGTTATAGGCCTTTTTATGGGAAAAGGAAAGGAAAGGGGAATTGGAACACCTGGTCACATTGGGAAAGCTGGAGGGAAAGAGAGCACCGGGTAGACCCAGGGAGAAGATGCTAGACGGACTTGCAGAGTGGCTGGGGACAAGGAGGGTGGAAGAGATGCTTGAGGCAACAAGAGATAGAGACAGATGGAAGCAAAGAAAACAAACGAGACAGTCTTGATGTAGGCAGACGCAAGTAGATCACTCATAAGGAAGATTAGGAAAAGACAGGCAACATTTATAGGCCATTTTATGAGGAAAGGGGAATTGGAGCACCTGGTCACAACAGGAAAGCTGGAGGGAAAGAGAGCACTGGTTAGACCCAGGGAGAAGATACTAGATGGACTTGCAGAGTGGCTGGGGACAAGGAGGGTGGAAGAGATGCTTGAGGCAACAAGTGATAGAGACAGATGGAAGTCCATAATCGCCAACACCATGCGGCAAGGCACCTGATGATGATGATGATGATGAGCATGTAGAAGCATAACAGTGGTGATCCTGACTAAAGGATAGGTTAGATTTTGATTTAACCCCTTGACAAAAAAAATTAGATTTTGGTTTGTATGCTTTGGTGAAAGATTAAGATTTGTAACCCCTCAAAGCAAAAGAGGTTAAAATTTGATTTGTACCCCCTCTGACAGGTGTTTGATTTCTATTTCTTTTTGTGCAATTATCTCATTAAATAATGATTTCCGTTTCAAAATAGTGATTATTACAAAACTACTGTTTATGGCGCTTTATCTTTTATCATAAATAAGCTTAGAGTTTGTGTATTTATTTGTGTTACTTTTCTTTGACATTTTTTTCTTTTTGACAATCTTATTTATCTCAGAAAGTCCAAATGGATAATTTTGATAAACATTTTGAACAAGCTCAACGCTTGCAACTTTCTGGGGAACAAATACATAACTATGTACAACAGTGTATTGAGCGTGATGAGCGCCAGAAACAAAGAGAAGCTTCGGAAAAACAAAGAGAACATGAAAATGAAGAAAGTGAAAAACAAAGAGAACACGAAAAAGAAATGAAGGAAATAGAAAAACAAAAGAGAACAAAGAAAACATGAAAAAGAAATGAAAAATGAAGTAAATTGAAAAACAAAGAGAACATGAAGAAAAACAAAGAGAACATGAAGAAAAACAAAGAGAACATGAAGAAAAACAAAGAGAACATGAAGAAAAACAAAGAGAACATGAAGAAAAACAAAGAAAACATGAAGAAAAACAAAGAGAATATGAGGAAAAACGAAGAGAACATGAAAAAAGAAAGTGAAAAACAAAGAGATCATGAAAAAGAAATGAAGGAAATAGAAGACAGAAAGGAAGAACGTAGCTTTAAGTTGGTCAACTGAATTGGAAGCAGAGTAAATTAAGAGGTTAAAATTTCAAAAAAAAACCCAAAGATTCGCCTCTAAAATTTCTTCATAGCTCTCAGCCAATCCTCTTATATCCCAAAACTTCTCCGTTTGATGAACATAGGGACGACATAGATCGTTTCTTTTCCGTTTGAGATTCATGCAACTTTGTGGATGGCTCGCGAAAAAATGGACTTCGAACGTCGCGTCGCTCTAAGGGAAATGCGTGGTACTTTACCATACCCTTGCGGCAAAAGAAGGACTTACTTGGGATCAATTGAGAGAGGAACTCTTGAAAAAAATTCAGTGCGCCACCGTTAGTTTCCGTAATAAATTTCGTGCAGTCCGTCCTGAGAAAGGTGAATCTTTCCCATCGTTTCTAATAAGGATTTCCCATTATTTGGGTTGGTGGATTGACTATCACAAACCAACAAAGATTTTGACAGTCTTTGTGATCTCCTTTCGAAGGAGCAACTTTTGCATAGCGTCAGTAAAGATCTCGCTGTCTTGTTACGTAAAAAGAGAATTTCGCACAGCAGAAGAAATGTGCCGTGCCGCGGATCAATACCGTGTTGCTCATCCAGACAAAAACACTGCCCGAAAAGGTGATTTTTCTGTTTTTGACGGGAACATTTGTATGCATTCGCCAAATAAAAAGCAGTTTGTCCGTAAATTGGTCGAAATGGTTATAATACTCCACCACCTCATTTTCAGAAACCATCACCTAGCTTTGGTAATGCGACACCTCAACAACAGAGAATGTATGGCCCTCAGACAAACCATTTCGGTTATGGTGGTTATTCAGGACAGTCCTATTCTTGACCTAAAACTGGAGAGAGACAAAACTTTTGCCCCCACTCCACGTTCTCCCGTTGCTACGGGTAAAGTACATACCAGTGGACAAAAACAACAAAACTTAAAAGTGTCCCTAAATGTAATTATTGTGGATGTAAGTTACACTTTGTAAAACAGTGGCCTCATGTGAACTCATCATCAGCATCAAATGTGGCTGCAGAGGTTACTGAATCTGAAGTTACATAAGTGTTAGCCCCTAAGGATACTATGTCAGGCCTTCACTGAGAGCAATGTTTTCTATTGACGGGTTTCAGACTTCAGTCTTTGGAGACACTGGGTGTACAACAGCAGGCGTCAGGAAGTCATTTGTACTTCCAGATCAGCACCTGGACACTGTCCAGAAGTGCCATACTTTTGGTGGAAAATTTGAAGAATTCCCCTTAGCAAAATTACCAGTGAACACTCCTTATTTTTCAGGTCTTCTAACAGCTTGTGTGATAGATGACCCTGTGTGTGACCTCATCTTGGGTAGCTTGCCAGGTGTATCAAATATACATGGTGGTACAGGTGGTTCTTTCGTGCCTTGTCTGGCTAGTACCAGAGCACAAGCCGACAAAGATAATAAACCACAATCACCCCTGACAGTCCCAGACCTGACTGTTCTCAACTTAGAACCTCAGGATCTAGCAAAACTACAAAGACAAGATACTTCTCTTGATGGTCTGTTCAACTTAGCATTGGACGATGTTGAACAAAGTCAGACTGCTCCCTACTACAAGATAGAGACAGACATTCTCTTACGATATGTTTGGAAAGACAATACCTGGTCATGACAGATTGTTGTCCCTCAAACATTGAGGAATACTGTACTACATACAGCTTATGACATCATTTTTGCTGGACATTGTGGTGTCAAGAGAACATTACAACGTGTCCTCAACAAATTTTACTGGCCAGGTGTTACAAAAGCCGTTACAACTTAAAGTCGCTCATGCGACACGTGTCAAAAACCACACAAAAAGGTCATGTACCTTGTGCACCGTTGCACAAAATGCCATTGGTATCAATCCCTTTTCGTATATGTTTTATATATGATTGTAAAGACTTATTTCCAATTTCATGTATTTCTTTGACATGATTATTGAATTAATAATTTGAATTGATGATGGATCTATTGAAATTGTACGGTTCATCAATATTGTTAGACTGAAACATGAAGCACATTTGTATGGTTCATCAATATTGTTAGACTGAAACATGAAGCAACAATTTGTATAGTGAACAAAACTATAACTATTAATTTTGATTGCTTTTGATTGCATGATTTCATGTGGCGAAGTTTTTTGACATTGAAATTATCACTATTTGCCATATGTGAATGAATGTCATGTATTATTATGAAATGTCCTATTTTGGTGAATGATTGTGATATATTCTACGGGAAGCCCTGTTTATTTCATGGGTATTATGCTAATCTAATTAATTGAGTAGTTTTTGACCAGTATCATATTTTGGTGGATGTCTTGATTATTGTATATGCTAAACATCCACGAGTTGATGAATGTATTTGGTTGCATACATGATTGCTTGTCATTTTGACATATATTTGATTTCCCTATTTATAGCAGTGGCTGTTAAAAAAATTGCTGTCACAATTTTTTCCCTGGAATGGGGGGTATCAGGTTTACGGGGTGATGTGTGCACATGCTTTTTGTGTCGTGTGCGAAAGGAATTTTTATGAGTGCATGTATAGTATGATGTACAGCTCACCCAAGTTGGTGACTTGGGTAGAACGGGTTTACTGTCAACTTCGCCTCAAGCCGCCTGAGAGCAAGCACTGTTTTTCTTTCTTCAGTCATTGGAGCTCATGTCTACCGCACGTATATGTAAAGTTTGACGTGATGTTAGTTCTTCTATATTCATATCTAATGTGCAATTGAAGGAGAAGAAGAAGAAAAAGAAGGAGAAGAGGAAGGAGAAGAAAGATGAGAAGAAAAAGGAGAAGAAGAAGAAGGCAAAAAAGGAGAAAATGAAGAAGGCGAAAAAGAAGGCGAACAAGAAGGAGAAGGAGAGGGAAAAGGAGAAAAAGGAGAAGAAAAAGGAGAAGGAGAAGAAGAAGAAAAAAGAGGAGAAGAAAAAAGAGGAGAAGAAGGAGAAGGAGAAGAAAAAGGAGGAGAAGGAAAAAACAGAAGAAGGAGAAGAAGAAAGAGGAGGAGACGAAACAGTTTGTTGTTGTCATTGTTTTATCTCTGTTATCGTAAGTTTGTTGTTGTCATTGTTTTATCTCTGTTATAGTAAGTTTGTTGTTGTGTTGTTTTATCTCTGTTATAGTAAGTTTGTTGTTGTTGTTGTTTTATCTCTGTTATAGTAAGTTTTGTTGTTGTTGTTGTTTATCTCTGTTATGTAAGTTTGTTGTTGTCGTTGTTTTATCTCTGTTATAGTAAGTTTGTTGTTGTCATTGTTTTATCTCCGTTATAGTAAGTTTGTTGTTGTCGTTGTTTTATCTCTGTTATAGTAAGTTTGTTGTTGTCGTTGTTTATCTCTGTTATAGTAAGTTTGTTGTTGTCATTGTTTTATCTCTGTTATAGTAAGTTTGTTGTTGTGTTGTTTTATCTCTGTTATAGTAAGTTTGTTGTTGTGTTGTTTTATCTCTGTTATAGTAAGTTTGTTGTTGTCGATTGTTTTATCTCTGTTATAGTAAGTTTGTTGTTGTCATTGTTTTATCTCTGTTATAGTAAGTTTTGTTGTCATGTTTTATCTCTGTTATGTAAGTTTATTGTTTCGTTGTTTTATCTTGTTATGTAAGTTTGTTGTTGTCGTTGTTTTATCTCTGTTATAGTAAGTTTGTTGTTGTCATTGTTTTATCTCTGTTATAGTAAGTTTGTTGTTGTCATTGTTTTATCTCTGTTATCGTAAGTTTGTTGTTGTCATTGTTTTATCTCTGTTATAGTAAGTTTGTTGTTGTCATTGTTTTATCTCTGTTATAGTAAGTTTGTTGTTGTCGTTGTTTTATCTCTGTTATAGTAAGTTTGTTGTTGTCATTGTTTTATCTCTGTTATAGTAAGTTTGTTGTTGTCATTGTTTTATCTCTGTTATCGTAAGTTTGTTGTTTCATTGTTTTATCTCTGTTATCGTAAGTTTTTGTTGTCATTGTTTTATCTCTGTTATCGTAAGTTTGTTGTTGTCGTTGTTTTATCTCTGTTATCGTAAGTTTGTTGTTGTCGTTGTTTTATCTCTGTTATCGTAAGTTTGTTGTTGTCGTTGTTTTATCTCTGTTATCGTAAGTTTGTTGTTGTCATTGTTTTATCTCTGTTATCGTAAGTTTGTTGTTGTCGTTGTTTTATCTCTGTTATCGTAAGTTTGTTGTTGTCGTTGTTTTATCTCTGTATCGTAAGTTTGTTGTTGTCGTTGTTTTATCTCTGTTATCGTAAGTTGTTGTTGTCATTGTTTTATCTCTGTTATCGTAAGTTTGTTGTTGTCGTTGTTTTATCTCTGTTATCGTAAGTTTGTTGTTGTCATTGTTTTTATCTCTGTTATCGTAAGTTTGTTGTTGTCATTGTTTTATCTCTGTTATAGTAAGTTTGTTGTTGTCATTGTTTTATCTCTGTATAGTAAGTTTGTTGTTGTCATTGTTTTATGCCCCGTTATAGTAAGTTTGTTGTTGTCATTGTTTTATCTCTGTTATAGTAAGTTTGTTGTTGTCATTGTTTTATCTCTGTTATCGTAAGTTTGTTGTGTTACTGTTTTTAGTCTCGTTATCGTAAGTTTGTTGTTGTCATTGTTTTATCTCCGTTATCGTAAGTTTGTTGTTGTTATTGTTTTATCTCTGTTATAGTAAGTTTGTTGTTTGTTATTGTTTTATCTCTGTTATAGTAAGTTTGTTGTTGTCATTGTTTTATCTCCGTTATAGTAGTTTGTTGTTGTCATTGTTTTATCTCTGTTATAGTAAGTTTGTTGTTGTCATTGTTTTATTCTCGTTATAGTAAGTTTGTTGTTGTCATTGTTTTATCTCCGTTATGTAAGTTTGTTGTTGTATTGTTTTATCTCTGTTAGTCTAAGTTTGTTGTTGTCATTGTTTTTCTCCGTTATAGTAAGTTTGTTGTTGTCATTGTTTTATCTCCGTTATAGTAAGTTTGTTGTTGTCATTGTTTTATCTCTGTTATCGTAAGTTTGTTGTTGTTATTGTTTTTTCTTCTCGTTATAGTAAGTTTGTTGTTGTCGTTGTTTTATCTCTGTTATCGTAAGTTTGTTGTTGTCATTGTTTTATCTCTGTTATCGTAAGTTTGTTGTTGTCATTGTTTTATCTCTGTTATACGTAAGTTTGTTGTTGTCGTTGTTTTATCTCTGTTATCGTAAGTTTGTTGTTGTCGTTGTTTTATCTCTGTTATCGTAAGTTTGTTGTTGTCGTTGTTTTATCTCTGTTATCGTAAGTTTGTTGTTGTCATTGTTTTATCTCTGTTATCGTAAGTTTGTTGTTGTCGTTGTTTTATCTCTGTTATCGTAAGTTTGTTGTTGTCTTGTTTTATCTCTGGTTATCGTAAGTTTGTTGTTGTCGTTGTTTTATCTCTGTTATCGTAAGTTTGTTGTTGTCATTGTTTTATCTCTGTTATCGTAAGTTTGTTGTTGTCGTTGTTTTATCTCTGTTATCGTAAGTTGTTGTTGTCATTGTTTTATCTCTGTATCGTAAGTTTGTTGTTGTCATTGTTTTATCTCTGTTATGTAAGTTTGTTGTTGTCATTGTTTTATCTCTGTTATAGTAAGTTTGTTGTTGTCATTGTTTTATCTCCGTTATAGTAAGTTTGTTGTTGTCATTGTTTTATCTCTGTTATAGTAAGTTTGTTGTTGTCATTGTTTTATCTCTGTTATCGTAAGTTTGTTGTTGTCATGTTTTAGCTCCGTTATGTAAGTTTGTTGTTGTTATTGTTTTTATCTCCGTTATCGTAAGTTTGTTGTTGTTATTGTTTTATCTCTGTTATAGTAAGTTTGTTGTTGTATTGTTTTATTCTCTGTTATAGTAAGTTTGTTGTTGTCATTGTTTTATCTCCGTTATAAGTTTGTTGTTTGTCATTGTTTTATCTCCGTTATAGTAAGTTTGTTGTTGTCATTGTTTTATCTCCGTTATAGTAAGTTTGTTGTTGTCATTGTTTTATCTCCGTTATAGTAAGTTTGTTGTTGTTATTGTTTTATCTCTGTTGTCATAAGTTTGTTGTGTCATTGTTTTATCTCCGTTATAGTAAGTTTGTTGTTGTCATTGTTTTATCTCCGTTATAGTAAGTTTGTTGTTGTCATTGTTTTATCTCTGTTATAGTAAGTTTGTTGTTGTTACTGTTTTATCTCTGTTATAGTAAGTTTGTTGTTGTCATTGTTTTATCTCTGTTATCGTAAGTTTGTTGCTGTTATTGTTTTATCTCCGTTATAGTAAGTTTGTTGTTATTGTCATTGTTTTATCTCCGTTACAGTTAGTTTGTTGTTGTCATTGTTTTATCTCTGTTATAGTAAGTTTGTTGTTGTCATTGTTTTATCTCTGTTATAGTAAGTTTGTTGTTGTCATTGTTTTATCTCTGTTATCATAAGTTTGTTGTTGTTATTGTTTTATATCTGTTATAGTAAGTTTGTTGTTGTTATTGTTTTATCTCTGTTATAGTCAGTTTGTTGTTGTTGTCATTGTTTTATCTCTGTTATAGTAAGTTTGTTGTTGTTATTGTTTTATCTCTGTTACACTCAGTTTGTTGTTGTTATTGTTTTATCTCTGTGAATATTTTTGGTTACAAGAATCTTCTAACCAAAATTATTCTAGTGATAGGCTGATACAATACCAGTATGAAATATAGACTAGGTAAAACATAGGCTAGGTAGGGCCTCAGGACCTGACCAGCTCATGGGTTTATGTGCAGGCTTAAGACTTGTGCCTTGATTACTATACACATGACACCTGTGACGTTAATGCATATGGAATTCGTTCCGAGTGCGGAGACGTCTTGAGGAATTGAAACTGAAACTGAATATTCTGTGGGATGACGCAAATTTCTGACAGAGTTCTGCATAAAACGACTTGTACGCCAATGAACTGATACAGTTCTTACGGAAGGAAGCAAGATCAAAACAGACCTTGGGTGTTTTCAATATCCATAGTGGGCTGTCTAAAAATTTTAGAGAAGGTTGAAACACCTGTTAAATCAACGCCTGCATTTTGCGGTTGATGACGCAATAATAGTTAAGAAAATAGTTTTGAGCAGAAATTTAAGGTTAGTTCCAATCTATGGTTAGAGAGGGAGGGTTTCCCTGCCTCTGTATACAAACTGTATACAGGTGTTGTTCTGAATGCACCAAAACAGACACGGAGTCCTTGATGATGAATGGGATCCAGCAGTTTTAGGTAGGAGGATCTTGCAGAGTCATACACTGCGCAGCCATAGTCCAGTTTAGAGCAAATTAAACCTCTGTAGAGGTGAAGCAGTGTTTTCTTATTGACACCCCAGTCTGTGTGAGCTATGACTCGAAGAATGTTCAAAGCTTTCTGGCATGATCTTTTAAGATGTTGGATATAATTACGGAAATTCAACTTTTGATCAAAGATCACTCCTAGAAATGTAGTTTCTTTTACATCTGGAATGATGGACTTTCCCAGATGGATTTCTGGGTCAGCACAGAATTGTTGGAGGTTGTGAAAGTGGATACATTGTGCTTTGGTTGCGAAGAAAGTAAAGCTGTTTGTCTCTGCCAGCTGTTGGAGAACTATGCAGATCTGCAGCCGCCGCTGAACGCCCGCATAAGCGCTTCCAGTTGCGTATAACGCAAAATCATCCACAAACAAGGAACAGTCACAGCCCTGCTGTTCTGATTTGACTATATTGTTGATCTTAAAACTTCACAGGGCAGGAGAGAGAATGCTCCCTTGTGGTACACCCAGCCCCTCTCATGGATGTCAGAGAATTGTCCTGAGTGTAAAGCAATATCTAGGATCATAATTGTCTCGTGTGAAGCAATGCCCAGGGTTAAGCAAATACAATGATTTATTGGTTGCCGTGAGAACATGGGATGTTCAGG
>JAPXFY010000027.1:41514826-41537326 GCA_030674185.1 Monoplex corrugatus | reverse complement strand
GGTCCAAGAGCACTGGTTTCCTGCACTGAATCATTTCAGCATGAGAGTCGTCTCTGCCTTGCCGCGAGGAGGTGAGTCGAAGACCTTGCTGAGTTCGTTCTCTGTTGGGGGTAGGTCTAGCTCATCTCATCGATGGCAGGCACAGCTGAGGATGCTGGCAAGGTCTGACCCTGTGACCACGTTCTCAGTGGAGTACAGGTTCTGGTAGTGTTCAACTCACATCTCCATGTGCTAAGCATGGTCTTTGAGGGTCTTCATTGAAGCGATCCTGCAAGCGATCAGCCCAAAGGCTTTATTCATCCCTGCATACAGTCCTTGTACATTGCCACTTTCGGCACAAGACTGGATGTTAACGTAAGGTCTGCCAGTAGTCGTTTTTACAGCGCCTAGCCGTCCTTTGGGAGTTGTTTCTTACTGTTTGCCGTGCAATGAGTTTGATGGGTATTTTTATTTTTGTCTGGTCTCTTTTGCAGTTGATCAGAGCTTCTCTCTTGGCATCCGTGAGCGATTTCACTTCAGACCAGTGGCTCTCACATCAATTTAGGCTTCGCCTCTTCTTCTTCCCTAGGGATGGTATGGGGGTGTTATAAATGGTCCCATTTTTCCTCCACGGTTGTGACCTTATTCACTTTGAAAGCCTATTCCACTTTGTCTTTGAAATTTGTGCAAAACTTTGCGTTGAGTGCCCTATCGGTATAGATGATTGGGCATCCATTCCGCTTGACGTGGCGGATCCTCTTTAGTTTGAGTCGAGTTTTGCTGCACACCATGGAATGGTCCATGTCACTGTAGGCACTGTAGGAGCTGTATGTGAGAAGCACACTGTTCAGGGCGGCTCTTCTGGTTCAGTTCAGTTGATGTTGCTTATAGCCCAGCCGACTACTAGAGCCATATAAGGGTTAGGCTCTTCTGGTGATGATCTTGTGTAGTCGATGCCAGTGTTCAGACCTTGGATGTCTCTGGGAGACTTTGAGGCAAGGCTTTGTTTTGAAGAACGTGTTGGTGATGCACAACCTGCAATAGGAGTAGAGATCCAGCAGTCTCTAACACTTATCATTCATCTTGCCAAAACTGAAATTTCTGAAACAGGTCGGCCAACAGCTATGGTCTGATCCAACTTTAGCATTGAAATCACTATGCAGAGAGATGTGATCAGATTGTGGCATCGTGCTGATGGTAATATTAAGATCCTCATAGAACTGATATTTTGCTTCTTGAAGTGAGCATGGCGTTAGGACGTAGACACTCAGGATGTTTGTTCAGTGGACAACGTTGACAGGCTGAGGGAAAGGATGCATTCTGAATCGCCATTGGGAGGAATTATTACACGTAACAGGTTGCTCTTGACTGTAAGGCCAACACCGTGCAGGCCAGATTCCTCAAGGGGTCTGCCTTGCCAGAAGGAGGGATGTCCTTCTCATTCAGCATGTTATCTGTAGCAAACATGGTTTCTTACAGTACAATACCACCGAGTCCATGTCCCTCCTTCTCAGCTTTGAGTTGATGATTGCTGTTTTCCTGCAGTAGTTGATCTGAATCAAGTCGATTGAGAGGCCAGAGCAAATAGTTATGAAGTACCAAGTGGCCAATCGGATGACCGGTAGTTTCTTCTTTATTTTCTGTGGCTTACCTGGTGCAATGCTTGCTGTCTACTTTTCGATCAATTCTACACTCCAAGCAGTCATTGAGACAGGTAGACAGTGGCGGATGAGCACCCAGTTGTCCAAGGGCTGCCTGGATTGAGCCAGGCGGTAGCTGATCAGCAAGATGACCTCTGTCAGTATTGAAGGTGACCCGTGATGCTGGTATTTCATGCTAATCCGCTTGGACTTATTATTTGTAACTACTGCCTTCCAATAGATTTTGCTGCTTCACAGCAGTACTGGATGGACTTCCTCGGGACACAGACCTGGGCGATGAGTATGAAAATCCTGGACTGCCCACACACCAGGATCCTATTCTTGGCCCTGCTAATGTGGTCCAAAGAGAATGTTAGGTTCCTCGGTACAAATGTACCACAGTTCATTTTCTGTGTCTGGTCCGTACAACTAGAACGATCTTCCTCAGTCTGTTCGACAGTCACAAGCTTTTTTTTTCTTTCAAATCCAGCTTGAAGACATTCCTTTTTGCCCAGCACTGATTTCCCCCTCTACGTGTTCATTCCTTTGCCCCGCTGACCTCCTGTTCTTTCCCTCCCAGTTTGCGTGTGTTTCGTGCCCTTGAGTTTTGGTCGTTGTTGGGTGATTGCTGTGGTGAATGATGAGAGTGTGCGCTTTGATTTGATTATTGTATCAAGATTTGGCGCCTTATAACTGTCATGATAGTTATATCTGGTAGTTATTATTATTATGATTATGATTGTGATTATGATGATGATGATGATTATTATTATTATCATTATTATTATTACTATTATTATGATTATGATTGTGAGTATGATGATGATGATGATGATTATTATTATCATTATTATTATTACTATTACTATTATTCATCATCATCATTAAGTGCCTTACCACATGGCGTTGGTGATCATGGCCTTCCATCTGTTTCTATCCCTTGTTGCCGCAAGCACATCTGCCACCCTCTCTGTCTTCAGTTACTCTGCAAGTCTGTCCAATATTTTGCCCTGGGTCTACCTGGTGCTCTCTTTCCCTCCAGCTTTCCTGTTGTGACCAGGTGCTCCAATTCCCCTTTCCTCATAAAATAGCCTATAAATGTTGCCTGTCTTTTCCTAATCTTCCTTATGAATGATCTTCTTGTGTCTGTCTCCATCTTCTATATAACATTCAAGAACTCTCTTTCTGATGATAATTGATAGGCATTTGTTGGTAAGAATGCTTTTCATCTTCTTGAATGCTGTTTTGGCTTAGCCGATTCTGCTGGCTATTTCTGATGTGCATCTGCCGTCTGGTGAAAGGATCGTTCACAGATATTTAAACTTATCAACCTGTTTTAAGGTTGTGCCGTTTGCTGTTATTTTGCATGACGGAATTTCATGTTTTTTACTGATCACCATGAATTCAGTCTTCTTGCTGTTTAGTTCCAACCCCTTACCTTTGCTTTCTATTTCTATTATATTCACAAGTTTTTGTAGGTCCCTTTCATTTTCTGCATTCAACACGGTATCATCTGGGTATTGAATGTTGTTTATCATTTTTCCTCCAACCTTTAATCCAGGGTCTTCTTCTAGGTTTCTCATTATGTTTTCGTTGTAAAGTGAAAACAGATTTGGTGACAAAACACAACTTTGTCTGATTCCTCTTTTGATATTTTGGAAAGAGCTTATATCGTTTTCTATTCTCATTGCAGTTGTTTACCATTATTATATTTATCAATATTATTATCATTACTATTATTATTAAATTAAGTAGTATCAACTTGAATGTAGGAGTTGCAGGCCATCCTATCACCATAGGGGCTCCACTCTGGAGTTGTGTGGGGTAGACTCCTCAGCCTTCTCTTCTCCTGATGATACCCACAATACAGTTGGTTGACTCCTTAACCTTTTCTTCTCCTGATGATACCCACAATACAGTAGGTTGACTCCTTAACCTTTTCTTCTCCTGATGATACCCACAATACAGTTGGTTGACTCCTTAACCTTTTCTTCTGATGATACCCACAATACAGTTGGTTGACTCCTTAACCTTTTCTTCTCCTGATGATACCCACAATACAGTTGGTTGACTCCTTAACCTTTTCTTCTCCTGATGATACCCACAATACAGTTGGTTGACTCCTTAACCTTTTCTTCTCCTGATGATACCCACAATACAGTTGGTTGACTCCTTAACCTTTTCTTCTCCTGATGATACCCACAATACAGTTGGTTGACTCCTTAACCTTTTCTTCTCCTGATGATCCTTACCCTTCTGTCCTCCTGATGATACCCATAAGGCAGGCGGTTCCAACTGTGTCCATCCTCGTCCATCCTATACAGCAGTTGAAGATTCATCGCCATTCGCCGTTAGGATGTCTGGTCCTTGTATTTGCCCGGACATGGGGGCTAGTTTGTGTGGTCTCCAGGGCACAAGTAAACGACAATCACTATGTACACCGCACATTTTAGGGACCAGACCTCATTCCTTTGTACCCAGTGATGCTGCCAGATACCCGGTCGTGCCATGACATACCAAACTGTTAGAATGAGGGATACCACGAGAAGGTATTGTTACAGGCACAGTCATGTAGGAGAGGACATATGCGAGTGACCTGCTGCCTGGCAAGCCAGACAAGGGTCCTGCAGCGATCACTACAACTGGAAAGGAGAGCCTTTAGTGTCACTTTTCTTTGGCTGAGCGGGAAGTTATTACACGAGGCTCATCACCATTCGCCTGCTACTGCTACTGCTACTGCTACAGTTACTATTACGACGACGATTGCTACTAATACTAATGATGACCCTGCTATCACTACGACATAATTCACCATGGGTGTGCATTTGTGCTGCTGGAGAGATGTCTGATGTCTGGTGTATTTGTATATTCCTGTGTAAATGGCAGTACCTGTCAAAACATCCATATAGAAAGTTGGAGTTGATATGCCTGATTTTTCCTGGAAATCAAACCTTGTTCTTATGGCACCTCTCACCTTTTCTTTTTCATCAGGTTCTTTTCAAAATGGGAGCATCTTGTCTGAACTACCTATCTTCAGGTGTATCTGTAGTAATTGTCCTTCGATCCCAGAGATCACATGTGTAGGCGTCTGTATACTGCAGTTGGTGTCAGCCTGTTGCCGTCTTTCCTGTCCTCCACAAAGATCATTTGCGATGTGACCATGTCCTATTTGAGAGACATGACCCAACGAGCATATGTGTGTTTGCTTGAGGAGGGTGTTCATGGAAGAGACTCCTACTGTACTGTGCTGTACCATCTGGCATGTAGCCTCTCCTAGAGAAATCATGGCTGTTCCACAGACAGCACGTGCTGAAAGCATTCAGTCTTTGCACCAATCTGAAGCATACAGTCCCATTCAATGTTTGTTCCCATCTGAAGCATACAGTCCCATTCAATCTTTGTTCCTGTCTGAATCATTGTCCCATTCAATCTTTGTTCTTATCTGAAGTATACAGTCCCATTCAATCCTTGTTCCTATCTGAAACATACAGTCCCATTCAATCTTTGTTCCTGTCTGAAGCATTGTCCCATTCAATCTTTGTTCCTATCTAAAGTATACAGTCCCATTCAATCTTTGTTCGTATCTGAAGTGTACAGACCCATTCAATCTTTGTTCCTATCTGAAGCATACAGTCCCATTCAATATTTGTTCCCATCTGAAGCATACAGTCCCATTCAATCTTTGTTCCTATCTGAAGTATACAGTCTCAGTCAATCTTTGTTCCTGTCTGAAGTATACAGTCTCAGTCAATCTTCGAACCTATCTCAAGCTTACAGTCCCATTCAATCTTTGTTCCTATCTGAAGTATACAGTCTCAGTCAATCTTTGTTCTTATCTGAAGCATACAGTCCCATTCAATCATTGTTCTTATCTGAAGTGTACAGCCCCATTCAATCTTTGTTCTTATCTGAAGCATACAGTCCCATTCAATCATTGTTCTTATCTGAAGTGTACAGCCCCATTCAATCTTTGTTCTTATCTGAAGCATACAGTCCCATTCAATCATTGTTCTTATCTGAAGCATACAGTCCCATTCAATCATTGTTCTTATCTGAAGTGTACAGCCCCATTCAATCTTTGTTCTTATCTGAAGCATACAGTCGCATTCAATCATTGTTCTTATCTGAAGTGTACAGCCCCATTCAATCTTTGTTCTTATCTGAAGCATACAGTCGCATTCAATCTTTGTTCCTATCTGAAGTAGGCAGTCCCATTCAATTTTAAGTGTTTTTCTTTAATGGCATTTTAGATTTGCAAGGCTGATGGTGAGCATGGTTTTTAACTGTTGTCTTATATCTTAACGGGTTGTTCTTTTCTTTTTGACGTGGTGTTAGCCCTGCTATGGCTCTAGTGGTCGGCTGGGCTATGAGCAATATGAATTGAATTGAATAGTCTCATTCAATCTTTGTTCCTATTTGAAGCATACAGTCCCAGTAAATCTTTGTTCTTATCTGAAGTGTACAGTCCCATTCATATCTTTGTTCTTATCTGAACCATACAGTTTCATTCAATCTTTGTTCCTGTCTGAAGCAATGTCCCATTCAATCTTTGTTCGTATCTGAAGTGTACAGCCCCATTCAATCTTTGTTCCTATCTGAAGCATACAGTCCCATTCAATCTTTGTTCCTGTCTGAAGCATTGTCCCATTCAATCTTTGTTCGTATCTGGAGTGTACAGCCCCATTCAATCTTTGTTCCTATCTGAAGTATACAGTCCTATTCAGTCTTTGTTCCTATCTCAAGTGTACAGCCCCATTCAATCTTTGTTCTTATCTGAAGTGTACAGCCCCATTCAATCTTTCTTCTTATCTAAAGCAAACAGTCCCATTCAATCTTTGTTCATATCTGAAGTGTACAGTCCCATTCAATCTTTGCTCCTATCTGAAGTATACAGTCCCATTCAATCTTTGTTCCTGTCTGAAGTATACAGTCCCATTCAGTCTTTGTTCCTATCTCAATGTACAGTCCCATTCAATCTTTGCTCCTGTCTGAAGTATACAGTCCCATTCAATCTTTGTTCCTGTCTGAAGTATACAGTCCCATTCAGTCTTTGTTCCTATCTGAAGTATACAGTCCCATTCAATCTTTGTTTCTGTCTGAAGTATACAGTCCCATTCAGTCTTTGTTCCTATCTGAAGTATACAGTCCCATTCAGTCTTTGTTCCTGTCTGAAGTATACAGTCCCATTCAATCTTTGCTCCTATCTGAAGTATACAGTCCCATTCAATCTTTGTTTCTGTCTGAAGTATATAGTCCCATTCAGTCTTTGTTCCTATCTCAAGTGTACAGTCCCATTCAATTTTTGTTCCTATCTCAAGTGTACAGTTCCATTCAATCTTTGTTGCTATCTGAAGCACAGAGTCCCATTCAATCTTTGTTCCTATCTGAAGTGTACAGCCCCATTCAATCTTTGTTCTTAACTGAAGCATACAGTCTTATTCAATCTTTGTTCCCATCTGAAGTGTATGGTTCATGTTTGGCTGCCATAGATAATAGTGCACGCAGATCATGTAGACCGGGTTTTGCTGTCCTCAGTTGACATTCTATTGGAAATTGCTCTTTATAAGTCTGTTAATTGCAATAAAAGTGTCTCCAATGCACTTTGGTGCTCTTGTTCTAGTGAGAGATCGTTCAAATTGTTGGGCTCGGTTTACCGAAATTCGAGGTCACAGTCCCTTGTGTTGACAGAAAGTGGTTCTTTAATACTATGGCCCATTTCTTGATATTGTTCTCTCTCTCTGTCTTTCTCTGTCTGTCTATCTGTCTCTGTCTCTGTCTCTGTCTCTCTCTATCTCTGTCTGTCTGTCTGTCTGTCTCTGTCTGTCTGTCTGTCTGTCTGTCTCTCACTCTCTCTCTCTCTCTCATACTCTTTGCCAGCAGTAAAATTAATTGATACATGAGCCACTGTAGGTCTCCCCCTGTATGAACAGTTACAGATACATCATCTGCAGAAAGAGAAGTCCCTGAGACACACCATGGGCTTTCGACATTGTGCATAGGGATGACTTCTCTACATCCTGCTCAGACCTAGATACAACCTATCATTGTCAGCACTGAGAAGTCTGTTAACCCTTTTCCTACCAAGAAAATAGGTCACCGTACTAACTATTGACCAAGTAATGTTAGAAGATGTCTTCAGAAACACTCAAATTACGCCTGTTTTTTGCCATTTTTGCCACTTCAAACGTCGTGTAAATGCAGAAAGGAAATGACAAGAGTATACTCTCTTTGCCGGAAAAGGATTACGTCAGCAATGCGGTAATTTTCTATTGATATACTCGAAACTGAAACTACGGTTCAGGGCACGAAATCCTCGTGACGCGGTTATGGAGAGAGAAAGCTGAGTCACGAGGATCTCATGACGCGGTACGGAATGTGTTAAGGAATATATGAACAGGGTTATGGTTTTAAACGTGCTGTTGTCACTGTGTTCATAGTTTTTATTAGCTCAGTTGTTAGACCGTCATGCTCATAACACAAAGGCTTTGAGTTCAATCCCCTGGCAGGCCACTTTTTCTTCTTCTTTTTTTGTGTGCAGGCTGGATGGTGGTTTTGATAGGCCCGTTGACTCAAGACCCGCTATTTCCAGTTCAATCCCAGCCCACAGCATTAAAATCGATAAATCGATCTCTTTGCGCCTGTCTAAATGTGACAAAGTACGTCATCAGAACTCTGACCGTAAAGAACTCAGTTAAGGATGAATTACTATTCACCTCGGAAACTAATTATCATCAAAAAGCTCGAAAGCTGCATACTCTTCAACCTATAAGAAAATTTGCAGATGTTCTCCTAAGCAAAAATAATATTGATGTAACATTCCAGTAATGCCGTTTAATCCAACCATACTTTCCTGGGAACTTGAAAATACTAACTTTGACATAGACTACATAAATCTCAATAAAAGCAAGAAATAAATATTCTGGTATCAGAAATCAAATTTCATTTAACCACACATTATTTCAATCATCTAAAAATGTTCACAGACGGGTCTGTTTTAGATACAGCTGATAGTGGAGCTGGATTCGTCATTCCTGCCTTAAAGGTACAAAAATCTTTTCACATAAGTACGTAAAGGCTTCTCTATTTTTACATCAGAATTATACACGATATTGATGGCTCTTAACTATTTCACTAGCCTCTCATATGACATCTGCAATATACTATTGTGTGTTGATTCTAAATCAGTGTTACATAGTTTGAAACAAGAAGAAAATGTGACATGAAATGACATAACTTTGAGATCAAACATTTAATACATTGTATTTCATCCAGCGGTATTGGTATAAATTTTTGTTGGGTTCCGTCACATTGTTGACTCCATTGGAATGAAGTTTCAGACAAATCAGCTAAAGACGGTGCATCAAAAAAATGTAAACACCGTAACATTCTATCATATAAGACTATCAGTTCATGAATTTGATTCTGTGTTAGAACGTTCAGTTTATGCTAATTTCTCAAATACCCAAAGCCTGATACCTTACTGATCTAGACAGCTAGCGTCCTTGATATACAAACTAAGGCTTGGAAAACAACATATACACAAAATGTATGCATTTGTTCAAAAGCCACATCAGTCCACCATCTGCTCTTTGAATGTCCTATCTTACTTACGTCATATAGAAATAACAATCTCGATTTTTCATATGCTGACACTAGAGATATCCTTTACAACAACAACAAAAATGATATTATTTCGATAGTAAAGCTGATTCACAGATCCCCTGTTGGCAGATTGTTATAAAGAGTTTATTGATTATTGTGTGTTATTATTTAACACTGTTAATTCATTGTTCTAAATCATTGATTGTAATTGCTTCCCTTCTTACATTCAAACTCCCCCGCCCCTCCTTTTCTTTTATCCATTTTCTTTTCTTTTTCTTCTCTCTCTCTCTCTGTGCGTGTGTGTGTGTGTGTGTGTGTGTGTGTGTGTGTGTGTGTGTGTGTGTGTGTGTGTGTGTGTGTGTGTGTGTGTGTGTGTGTGTGTGTGAGTGTGTTCTGTGTTCTCTCTCTCTCTCTATGTGTGTGTGTTCTGTGTTCTCTCTCTCTCTCTCTCTCTCTCTCTCTCTCTCTCTCTCTCTCTCTCTCTCTCTGTACATGGTAAGGATTTTCAGTGTACATGATACTTCTTCTCTTAATTCTGAACAGAACACACACGTCATCCAACGACCATTGTTGCGTTATCTGTGGTCAAGGAATGAATAGCTTGTAACTGCACTGGTCTATCTTAAGCGACATTACCATGTTAGTTAGACCAGTTTGACTAAATTATTCAAATTTACTCAGCCCACTGTTTTTCCCAAGTTAATAACACTTTGTTGTGTAAACTTGTTTACAATTAGAAATGAAATAAACTAGTGAATAACTTATTAGTTTGTTGTCTATATGAAAGAGAATACTATGAATTATTACGTATGTTTTTCTATCGTAAATTACTTTTGGATAAAATATTACATACATGTAGCTGCATCCATGTTCATATTCTTTGGTTGTAAAACTTGATTTGGTATGTGGTGACACAGATCAGACACGAAAGATAACATATTTACTTCTACTTTGCCATGCATGTCACAAGTGCAAAATTTCATTAACATGTGATAAAGGAATAGAGGATTCCTATGGCAAAAGGTGAGGAACTTTGGATAATTACATTGTTTTCATGTTTGCATTGTGTTCCTCAATCATATATGTGTATCAAGCTAATAATAGGTGTTTGTTCATTTGAATCTTCAGTGAGAGTCATTCAGATGTGGATAGTGTCTAATAACACAATTCTACTGAAAATAATCTTAAAATGGTCATGCCCAGAAACGGAAAAAATGTGTACAAGGGTAAATGTGATATAAACTAATGTAATTATGTCTAATTACACTAATGTGACCACTAGTGTGACGTTATCTAATGTTTTTATGAATGTCGGTGCCTTGTATAAACCACACAGTTCCCTAGTGTTCCTTGAAGAAAATTACTTGCTAAAACATTAACATAATCATATATTACACATGAAATAGTTCACATTGAGTGTGTGTTTGTTGTTTGTATGCGTGTTCACGTGTACTTAACTTTGTCACGTTGGTTTGTCTGTCTGTCTGTCTGTTTGTCTGTCTGTCTGTCTGTCTGTTTGTGTATATTTTATTCTGTTTGTCTGTTTTTTGTTTGTTTTTGGGTATGTTTTATTCTGTCTGTCTGTTTCTGAGTGTGTTTTATTCTCTTTTATTTTGTTTTGTTTTGTTTTGTTCACTGGCTCGATTCTTTGTATTTTTTTCTGATGTCGTGACATACATACATATATGTGACCTGCCAGCACGAAATCATCTTAACTAGCATTTTGGGTATTTTGAGAAAAACGTATCACTGGAAAGTGTACATTCTGCTGATTATTTTGTTATTTGAATAAAGCTTGTACTAAAAAAATGTAGAAGTTATGTATGGTTAAATCATTAAGTTGTATTACGGCTATTTTGAGAAAACGGCTTCTAAAGTTTTTATGTGTTCTCCTACAAATTGTCCTTAAATTCCTTTATTTGGTGGCTTTGACCCAGTTTGTTTCTAATTTTAGCTGTCATTATCTGAAAGGTGCACCAAAGAGCTTTCTGTCAGTATATTACATGTGGGGGTACTGTACAGGTTACAGTTCATAATAAGAGACAAAAATAAGTACTTTTGGTAGGAAATTGCGTTCTTTCTGCTGTGATCAGTGCATTAAAATACCATTTTAAATTGATTAATAATACTTTTTTAAGAAAAATAATTCTGTGGGGGATAGATTATGGTCTACAGAAATCAATTTTGAGAAAAAAGTCAAAACACCCCAGATATACCTTCAGTCACCTTTTCAGCTCCTAGTGCTGTTCGATTGACTGTGAGTTAAGACTGATCTGGTGGTGGGAGTCACACACACACACACATTATATATATATATGTATATATATATATATATATATATATATATATATATATATATATATATATATATATAATGTATGGGTGTCCGTGTATGTGTGAGTATGTATGAGTGTACGTGTGCCCCAAAGTGTTCATGGTTTGTTTGTTTGCGTGTGCGTGTGTGTTTCTTTTTCGGAGGTGAAGGATCGACTGGAGGAGCTGGGATAACAGGGAGGTTATTTTGATCATTTTGGTGGTCAGATGAGGCTACATGCTGTGTTGATTGAGGTGATGTCCATGATGTGATTGTGTGGCGTTGGAGAGGTAAGTTTATACTCAGTGGCTGGTTGTGTTTTCATCCGTACCCACCATCACCCTTGTGTGTGTGTGTGTGTGTGTGTGTGTGTGTGTGTGTGTGTGTGTGTGTGTGTGTGTGTGTGTGTGTGTGTGTGTGGTGTGTGTAGTGTGTGTTGTGTTGTGTGTGTGTGTGTGTGTGTGTAGGTGTGTGTGTGTGTGTAGGTGTGTGTAGGTGTGTTGTGTGTGTGTGTGTGTGTGTGTGTGTGTGTGTGTGTGTGTGTGTGTGTGTGTGTGTGTGTGTGTGTGTGTGTTCATGCCAGAAGAAGAACAAATGATATCAAAAGGTTAGGGAGAAAACTGATCTGGAAATCAAGGACAACAATTTGTAGCAAATAGTTTAGAGCTCAATATGAAATCATGATTCAAAATTGATTCTTAGAACTCTCACAGACCATGATAAAAGCAAATCATGAATTTAATTGGCCTCAAATGTATACCTACACCAATGATGAAATAGCTTAAATCAGTCAACCATTAACACTGGAGGTTTTTTTTCCAATTTTTTTCATTCAAGTTTCGGCAAAAATTCATACAATATAAATATAAACTTCATTTTTGTAGAACACACACTTAAATGGATATTATATATGACAATCCAATTATACAGATATATGTGTATACTCATTTATAATCAAAACACATACACACATACACGCACGAGCGCATGCGAGCACGCACGCGCGCGAGTACACACACACCACACACCACACACACACACACACACACACACACACACACACACACACACACACACACACACACACACACACACACACACACACACATGTATACAGATTGCACACAGACGTGCAATCATCTGTACACTCACTCTCAAGGTGACATTTGAATATTTTGATAAAGACACGGACAATAAAGTAAAGCAAAAAGGCATGAGTGTATCAAACCTGTCTTTTTTTTAAAGAAAAGAACCGCACACACTCCTCAGAGAAAATAATAATAATGATAATAATAATTATTATAATAATAATAGTAAAAACATCAACAACAGCAACAATTAACCCATTGTTTGTTTGCGGTGTTATTATGTTTATATAACGTCTTATTTATTTATCTAACTGTAATACTGCGGTATGTCAAGTCATAGTCTGCAGACTCTGGCTGTGCGTATTAGAAAAATATTAGTCATCATTAAAAAGTAATAATTGGGCGGTAGTACGTCCAATCCATTTCGTACTTTTGTGTAGTCATTCTCAACTTTTGATTATACAGTTCTATATCATATCTCCGTTTAAGTTTTTTTTCTAAAGATGTGCAGTTTTTCATATTTGCATTGATAAATGAAATATTTTGCGAAAAGCAGAATAAAATCAAAACTTTTATCACTTTTAAAAGTTTTGTCAAATCCCAAAATAATCATTTGTTTTGATTAATACTGGAGTTTGTTTCAGGTCAGGATTCTCCATAGAAAACTATCAAAAAGAAATATCTACTTCATGGCAAACTTTCAGATGCCCCACTTTATTTGTTATAGTACACTTATCGTTAATACCTTCTCACGTTTATTCTGTATATGTTCACATGTTCAAAATTTATGGACATACCTGAAATATTGTTAAATATGTTGCTATTATGAAACTTTTGAACACACTTGAGAATGTGGTTAAATATATCGCTATCATGAAAACGTTTGTACAGGCTTGAGAATATGGTTTAATATGTTGCTGTTATGAAAACTTTTGGACAGACTAGAGAATATGGCTAAATACGTTCATCATCATCATCATCAGGTGCCCTACCGCATACCGTTGGTAATCATGGACTTCCATCTATCTCTATCTCTTGTTGCCCCAAGCATCTCCCCCACCCTCCTCGTCTTCAGCCATTCCACAAGTCCGTCTAGCATTTTCTCCCTGGGTCTACCTGGTACTCTCTTTCCCTCCAGCTTTCCCGTTGTGACCAGGTGCTCCAAATCCCTCTTCCTCATAAAATGGCCTATAAATGTTGCCTGTCTTTTCCTAACCTTCCTTTTGAATGATCTACTTGTGTCTGCCTCCATCAAGACTGTCTCGTTTGTCTCTTTGCTGTCCATGGAACGCTCAACATTCTTCTTAGAAACCACATCCCGGCTGCCTCAACCTTGTTCTGGCTTTGCTTGTTGACTGTCTACGCCTCATATCTGTACAACAGTATTGTTCTATACAACATTCAAGAACTCTCTTCCTGATGTTAATTGATAGGCATTTGTTGGTAAGAATGTTTGTCATCTTCTTGAATGCTGATTTGGCTTGGCCGATTTCCCGGCTATTTCCGATGTGCATCTGCCGTCTGATGAAATGACTGTTCCCGGGTATTTAAACTTATTAATCTGTGTCAAGGTTGTGCCATTTGCTGTTATTTTACATGAAGGGATTTCATGTTTTTTACTGATTACCATGACTTCAGTCTTCCTGCTGTTTAGTTCCAACCCCTTACCTTTGCTTTCTATTTCTAGTATGTTCACAAGGTTTTGTAGGTCCCTTTCATTTTCTGCAATTAGCACGGTGTCATCTGCGTATCGAATGTTGTTTATCATTTTCCCTCCAATCTTTAATCCAAGGTCTTCTTCTAGGTTTCTCATGATGTTTTTGCTGTAAAGTGAAAACAGATCTGGTGAAAAAACACAACTTTGTCTGACTCCTCTTTTGATGTTTTGGAAAGAGCTATTCTATTCTCATTGCAGCTGTTTGTTCCCATTACATATTTCTGATTATTCGTAGATTTTTTCCATCAACATTAAGTCTCTCCAGTTGGTTGATCAATTCTTCATGTCTGACCCGATCGAAAGCCTTGGTATAGTCAACAAAGCATAAATACAAAGCCTTATTCATCTCAGTTGACCTATCTATGATAGTTTCTTAGGATGTATATGGCATTAATAGTTCCTTTCCCTTCCACAAATCCACACTGTTCTTCTGCTATTTCTCATTTGATTCTATTCCTTGTCCTCATCATGATTATTCTTAACAGGATTTTTGTTACATGACTCATCAAACTGATTGTGCGATGAAGTTTGCATACTATAGCCCCTGTTTTCTTTGGAAGTGCAATGAATATTGATTTTGACATATCTTTGGGGATTTTTCCAGTGTCGTAAATTTCATTTAGGAGGACTGTTATTTTTTCTATGCCAAATTCCTCCAGGGCTTCAATCATCTCTGTAGTAATGTTGTCTGGTCCTGGGGCTTTTCCTGGTCTCATCTTTTTCAGTGCCACTCTAACTTCATCTTTCATTATGGGTAATCCTTCAAAGTTCTTTTTTATACGTGTTCTTCGTTTCTGTCATCCTCAAAAAGGTCTTTAATGTACTCTCCCCATCTGTCTAATATTTTGTCTTTTTCCATGATAATCGTTCGATCATTCGATTTTAAGCAACCAGTTGATGTGCATGTATTTTTCCTGTGAACAATTTCTTCAGTTCGTCTGTACATACCCTGAGGATCCGTTCTGTGTCGGTCTTCTATTTCTTTGCATTTTGTGTTCGGCCAAGCTTCCTTAGCTTCATTGCACCTATACCTGATTTCTTTGTTTATCTTCCTGTATATCTCCTCGTTTCTCTTTGCCCTCCTTTCCTCCATCAAGCCCAAAATTTCCTTAGTCATCCAGCTCTTTTTTGCTTTTCTATCTGCCTTAGGGATTTCTTCACAAGCTTCATTTATCGAATTTCTCAACTTTGTCCATTGTTCCTCACTGTCACCAACGTCTTCCAGAGCACTGAATTTGTTTTGAACATGTACATTAAATTTTATACATATCACTTCATCTGTCTTTAAGAGTCCAAGGTTTAGTTTGATGTTGTTTTTGGTCTGTTTCCTTTTCCTTAATTTCAGTCTAAACCTTCCCACTACAGGATTGTGGTCACTGTTGCAGTCTGCGCCTGGTAGTGTTTTTGCTGACAGTAAAGAATTTCTAAATCTTTTGTTGATCAGGATGTAGTCAATCTGATTTTTGGTATTATCTCCCGGACTCATCCAAGTCCATTTTCTTCTGTTAGGCTGCTTAAACCATGTGTTTCCTACTATGAACTCATTCATCTGTGACCATTCTACAAGTTTCCCTCCCCTTTCATTTTGTGTACCAAGACCATGAGGTCCAACTATATCCTCCACCCTATCCTGTCCCACTTTAGCATTAAAATCTCCCATTATTACAGTAACTTCTTGTGATTCACATTGGACCTTGGCCATCTCTAATACTTCGTAGAAGTTGTCGATATCTTCCTGAGTACTTGCGGATGTTGGTGCATACACCTGGATGATGTTGATATCAAATGGTTTGCCTCCCAATTTGACCAGCAAAACTCTGTCGGACACAGCCCAGTATCCCTTAATTGCTTTTGATTTGTCTTTGTCCATTATGATGCCTACTCCTCTTTCATGTGAATTATCACCAGAGTATATCACTGTGTATTCTCCTGATGTTATCATGCCTGCCCCCTTCCATCTCACTTCCCCTAGTCCTAAAATACTAATGTTAAGCCTTTCCATCTCCATTTTGATGTTGTCTAATTTTCCCTTCTGCAACAGTGTTCTGATGTTCCATGTTGCTATTTTGGTATTTCTAAGCTTGAGTTTGGGTTTGGGTTTGGTCGCAGTAGTTGGCTGACGGTCTGGTGTCACCTGTGCCGCATGACAGTCCTTACCGGACGAAGGTGCGTCACAGGAGCACCTATTCACGTCGTTATCTTTATCTTCCATCTTTTTTCTGTCCATAATTGTCCTTCCTTCCATCGTTTTTTTTTTCAGGGTTAACTCCCTTAGCCTTATTCTCTCCCGAGATGTCCACAAGGCAGTGGAGCTATTTACCCATAGCTTGGGGATCTGGTTCGTGGGCACCAGGGCATATCCACACGCCAGTGGGCCTGCATGCCGCACGTCTGGGTCCAGACCTCCTCCGAGTCCCACGAGATTTAGCCTGAGTCCGTGAGGTGCTCAGTTACCGCCATTCGCCACGAGGAGGCACAACATAGGACTTTCTGATGGAGAGGCTATGTACTGACAGGAAGACACTTACGCGTTCTGCTCTTCTTTTCGCATAGCCACAAGCAGCAGTGCTAGCCAGCGGTGTAGGCTGTGAAAGTGAGAGGTGACAAGCACACAGTCACTAGCCGACACACTAGACGCATCACATCCGCCTTTGACACGGCCTAAATATGTTGCCATTATGAAAACTTGTCAAGAGCTTTATTTGTTCTTTTAAACTGAAATATCAATGTCAACCATACTTCCAGAAGGGTAGTCCTCTATTGGATCTCTGCTCATTCTGGGATACCAAGAATCGAGCCACTAAATGATCTAGCTAAAAAGGGAAGCCTAGAAAGACCAACCAGACAACAGCATCAGCCACACCCAGAAGAGGGGCGTCATCAGATACTCTTAAAACCGAAACAGAAAGGGACGTCTACCACCTTTTATTCAGAGAGCAGCAGGTGGTCCTGATGACTTTCCACAATGGCCACAGCCGCCTCAACGTGTCTATAAACCTTAGTTCCAACTGACACCATCAACAACCTGATCCCGAGGTCAAAAGGACCAAGCAGCTGAAGACCTATTGCAGCGATGTCTTCTCTATCACGTGCAGCAACACAAAACATAATCGACTACAACCCCTCTGACCATCAAGCTAACTGGCAAATAGCATGAATCGGAAACAAAGCCACATTTATCGTCGGGTGTGGTCTGATTAGGTACATGGCCAAGGGAAGAAAAAGACGGTCCCTTTGTGGAGTTAAGGCCAGAATGATTCAGACGTTTGCTTGCCAATAACTAACTAAACTCGAGGTTCCAGGATTCGTTTCCCGTTGATGCCTCGACTTTTTTCCCTCAGTTTGACCAGAAAATCGAACTGAACATCTAGTCCTTCGAAAGGGGACGAAAAAACAAACAAACAAAAAACGAGTCGGACCTGTGTGTTTTCTGGCCTACGCACGCTGAAAGATCCCACAGCAGTTGAAAATCGTGAAGAGCAGGGCATTTCACGTTTGGCCCGGTAGAAAAAAATATTGGAGAGGTAGGTTTATTTCCCAGGTACTTCCCTTGAAGCCCAATTAGTCTATTTGCTTTTCTGAAGTCTTGGTAAAAAAATGTGAGTGTGTTTGTGTGTGTGTGTGTGTGTGTGTGTGTGTGTGTGTGTGTGTGTGTGTGTGTGTGTGTGTGTGTGTGTGTGTTTGTGTGTGTGTTTGTGTGTGTGTGTGTATGTGTGTGCATGTGTGTGTGTGTTTGTGTGCATGTGTGTATGTGTGTGCATGGTGTGTGTGGTGCGTGCGTGCGTGTGTGTGTGTGTGTGTGTGTGTGTGTGTGTGTGTGTGTGTGTGTGTGTGTGTGTGTGTGTTTTGTGTGTGTCTGTGAGTGTCTGTGTGTGTGTGACAGAGAAGATGACAACTTGGGACAAGGGTCATTCGCCGGACAGGTCTGAGTGTACCCTAGTTCAGCATCTTTCGTGTGTGTGTGTGTGTGTGCGCGCGCGCGCGCGCGCGCGTGTGTGTGTGTGTGTGTGTGTGTGTGTGAACCACTTAATTCTGGAGTTGTACAGAAAGACAAGGATGAGAACAGAATACATTGGACTAAAACCAACACATGGAAAAAGAGTATTCACATCAGTTCACATTTTAGAGAGACATCTAGGCCCTCTGCTAAAAAAAACACTTAGAAAATCTAAAACAATAGTTCTTTTATTTTGAAGCTATAAAATTCAAAATCTGTTTGAGAATCTATTTTGTAACATTACCCCCTACTTAAAAATTAACTTTTTAAAATCCACAAAAATCCAAACATACAGCCTCACCGACATATCAGAAGCAGCAGCAACAACAGATATTTCAAATCAATTGCTCTACTCAAGTAATCTTTACCAAAATGTCTGAGTCCCTGATAACTTCAATTTTCATAGCACTATTCTGAAGGTACAGCGTGCATCTCCACAGTCGCTCACAAACGTGGCAGAGTTGTAGTATGTGAGTGGTTGACGATCAGTTAGTAGCACAATATTTACTCCATGAAGGTATATCGAAAACTTCCTCACCCACCATAGGACTGCTGGGTAATGCTTCTCAGTGGTAGAACAGCTCTGCTCAGCTATGGAATCGGGACTCAAGATCTGATATCTGGAGTTCAATCCCAACCTGCAACATTAAAAACTGGCCTGTTTGCTGCCCATCTTAATGTTTCCATCATTCTGATGGTGTCAGTTTAGTGTTTCATAGGTCCCTCTTCCCCCTTTCCCCATTTCAAGACCTTGCCAGCGCATAGGGTTTTGCGCGGTCTTCGGAAGTCTAATAATTGCTGACAGATTTGGGTGGAGCGCTTATGGAGTTTCCGAGTGCAGTGAATTCCTCTTAAACAAACTACTAAGAAACTACTAACTATGGAATCTCCCTGCATGCGTAACGCTCAGGAAACAACCTCCTATCACACTCCTGTATCATCAAGACATATCCATTGCCCACACTTGATGTGTCACTTCTCAATTGTAGGCCTTGGACGAGTCAAGAAGGTGGAGTACAGGGTTCTGGGACAAGGGAACATAAACACATTGGTACTCTTCAGTAGGTCAGTTGGTTTGAGCGTCGGATTCACATGCTAATGGTTGTGGGTTCGAATCCCGGGGTGCACTACATTAAAACTGGCTTTCTCACTGTCCCATCTTAGGTTAATATCATTGCTGTTCTGGTGGTGTCAGTATAGGATTAGATAGGTCCCCTTTACCCCACTTCCCTGGGATGGTTATCTTCGTCGGCTATATCACCTGAGTTGGGTGTTTACGTAAAACCTGAACCAAATCAATAATCTCTTGAGGATCTCCTCAATCCACTTTGCTGGGTTTTCCCTTCATACGTGGATTCGTCGTGTGGTGCAATGATGGCAGAAATGTTGGAAACAAAGTCCTCGTAGTAACCTGCCAGGTCCATGAAAGAACTAACTTCCTCCTTGTCTCAGGCTGTGAAGCATTCTTGGTCTACTCAACACTGTCGTCATGAAGACCTTTGGCTCTGTCTTACAGCTTAAGGTCGATGAAGTCTACGTTGTCTATCCCCAAGATGAACTTGCTTGGTCAGACTGTCAGGCTGGCTTCCATAAAGCACTGAAATAATTCATTCAATGTTGACAGGTGTTCGTCTCAGGTGAGGGTATGCATGAGGATGTTGTTGCAGAAGTAAACCACATTACTGATGTCTGCCAATATTTTCTGCATGCCTCTCTACTATTACACTATTAACCACACCGAAAGGCATCTCCAAAAAATGCATAGGTCCCCATGTGGTGTTACAAAGACTCTCTTCGGGATATCTTCTTCGGCAATGGGGTACTTGTCAGTATCCCTTGCTGAGGTCGATTTAGGAGAAGTACTTGTCTCCACAGACCTCTTGGACATAAGTTCTATAGCCATTAGCACAGGTTCAGGGTCAAACACCGCCACTTCATTTAGCTTGCAATCGTCCACACAGGTCCGTTTGGAACCATTTTTCTTCTTCACATTTTGCCAAAGTAGCAGCATAAGGAGAGATGGACTCCCTTACCACTTTCATCGTTAACACGTCATCAATGTATTTCTTCAGTGGTTTTCTAGCGTGGTAGGGAATGGGATTGGGGTTTGACCGATCTAAAAAAATAGAGGTAAGTGTGATGTGGTGTTGACAAAGGGACATGCATATAGTCCCAGGAAAGTCACTGAAATACACCGGGAACAGGTGAACGACTGATCACACATGTGATTGTTACTCTTCAGTCATTTGTGCGCCATGTTTCAAGTCATCTGTATCTCCTTTGTGGCAATATCTCCTGGTGCAAAAAAACAACAACATCATCTTCTTCATCAACAGTTTCGTCTGTTGCGAGGAAACTCGTCACAGGCGTGTTTTGGTTTCATCCAGAAAACCCTCTTCTTGTACGTTCTGATATAATATGTCTTCACTTTTCCTTTCTTTTCATTCTATAGCCTCTGATCCCACTTACAGCCGCAATATAGTATTGTCCCTTGCGTTGAATTAGAAGTTTGCTGTGATCCATGGGCAACAACACAAACACTTTGTCGTCCGGACTGAATTTTCGAACTTATGTTCTGCGATCATAGGAGTGCTTTCCTCGATTCTTGGCTTTCTTCAGCTCTTCCGTGCAATTTGTAAAATAAGATCTCCGAGTTTCTCGCAAAGCTCTAACACGTGTTGACAGTTGTTCTTCATCTCTGGCATGTCCACTTCCTTTGTCCACAGTTCCTTTAAAAAAGTGTATAGGTCTCCTGTCAGTTCTGCCGTACAGTAACTCAGAAGGGGGGAAGCCTGCAGACTCTTGTGGTTCCTCTCGACAGGCAAACAGGAGGACGTTAGTGAACAATGCCACTGTCTTTGCTGTTTAATGCAAAACTTTTTAGCATGATTTTCAGTGTCCCATTAACTTTTCTTCTCGATTGCTGCACACGGGGTGATAGGGTAGTAGTCAGGTGTCGAATATCCGGATCCAGCAGTTTGGTCACTTCTTTCATGCAGTCAGACACACACTGCGTGCCCAAGTCACTCAGGATCCCTAAGAGTACCTCTCCTCTCCCTTTGACGACAGCTGCATTACGTCCATAGTTGTCTCGTTAGACTGGGGTCTGCTTCTCGTAAGTCTGTGAACGTTTTCGTGTTCATGACAATCGATGTGTCACACTTACATGAAGAGGATTCAGGCATCACTAGCAGGTCTGCACAGTTGTTGACCAGGAAGTTCAAAACAGTTCTCCACCAGGTTACCCGCCAGGGTGTATCCAGGTAGGTCCAAATTCGAATCTTTCCACTAGAAGTCTAACCTCCTAACCACAGAGATATCGCGCCATTCATCGCTTGATTGTATCAGTTGTGTTTCTTCATTGATATCATAACCCCAGTCTGGAGTTCCGTATGAACGAGTTACAAGTTAATCACACTGAACCAAATCATTATTTCTTTACCTCATCATCATCATCATTATGTGCCCTGCTGCATGGCGTTGACGATCATGACCCTCCATATCAATCTATCCTTCGTCGCTGCAAGTACTACCCTCCTACCCTGTCTGCCTTCATCCACTGCGCAAGTCCGTCCAATATTTTCTCCCTGGGTCTACCTGGTGCTCTTTTTCCCTCCAGCTTTCCTGTTGTGTCAAGATGCTCTAATTTCTTGCCTCATAAAATGTCCTATAAATGTTGCTTGTCTTTTCCTAATCTTCATTAATGTTCTGTTTGTGTCTGCCTCTTTCAAGACCGTCTTGTTTGTTTTCTTTGCAGCCCATAGAACTCTTTACGTTCTTCTTAGAAACCGCATTTCAGCTGCCTCAATCTAGTTCTGACTTTGCGGGTATTGGCTGTTCATGTTTCACATCCGTACAACACTATCATTCTATACATGTCTTTACCTAGGTTGTCAATACGTGACGGAGAGTAACGTACTTGGAATCATTTGCGTGAGTGGTGGCTTCGTAGATACACTACCAGTGATGTCCCATTCACGCGATGAGTGTTCCAAGCGTAAAGGGCAGTTAGATGTAACATGTTACAAGATGCAATCAATGCAAGTTTTGTTGTTCGTTTCGTTGATTAGTTCGTTTGTGTTTTGCTCGCTTGATCGCTTTCCTCGAAGCGTTAGGCTTCCATTGTAGCATCTACTACAAGTGAAAAGAGATTCTGACCGTTT